>VXAX01004373.1:35670-280910 GCA_013399835.1 Leptocoma aspasia
AAAAAAAAAAAAAAAAGTCACACAAAATCACAAAATATTCTGAGTTGGAAGGGACCCACCAGGATGGAGTCCCAACCCTTAACTGAATGGTCATGGATCAAATGACCTTGGTGTTATTAGCACCAAATCCTTTATATTCCTTTTGTTGTCAATAAGGTACTGAAATTATACTCTGTATAAATAAGAAATAATATCAAAAGCCCTTAAATCCATGTGAGATTTTGTGCTGCACAAAGGACAGACTCAATCTAATGGGCAAGCCACGAAGGTAAAATTTCTTGGCAATAACCCAGCATTCTTATTTTTCTTCTGTGTGGCTTTTAGGCAACAAACATGCAGCAGAGTGCAGAAAGGCATCCACCATCTCCATTTAATAATCTATCTACAAGAGTAAGTGAAGTTTTAAGGTACTGTTACTGTTACTGTTCAGAATTCTCAGAAGTTTTATACAAGCTTTATAGAGGCAAACCAAAGTCATTGAATAGTGAGTTATATAAAAAGCAGGTATCAATCCTGTAGGAATAGTAAAATAGATCAAGACATATAAAACAAAGAGTTAATGTTACAATATGAAGTAATTTCAATATCTGACTAGTAACTGAATGAAAGCTTTTTTCCCCCCCAAACTTAACATTCAGGAAATAGTATCTCATAGAAATCAAGTAAAAGACCACATTTTACTTCACTGGACTTAACAAAAGACTAAAATGATACGTTTGCTCTACTAAATGGAAAGGAATTATGGAAAATTTGATGTGTCGCAGGAAGCAGCTTCAGAAGGCATTTTTTCTCTGAAGTCAGTTAAATTCCTTCAACAAATTGAGATTAAACATATAAAGGTAAGCTGGAGGTGCACTTCCAAGCAAGACAAAATTTGCAAGCTGCGTTCACAATGGTATGTACCAGTCATAGATATTCCCCCCAAAAAAATACTGGTGTAATTGATTAAACTGAATAATTTTAATTAATATTTGTCTCACTACTATTGCAGCAACCAGTCTGTTTCGCATCTTTTGCTGGTAGTCATTACATATTAGAAATAGCTATTAAAATCTGCTCTTCATTAACCACTTCATTTATTTCTTTACAGTGATCAGGCAGAGTATACAATCTGTTAGCTAATACCAACCAAACTGGCTTTTTTCCTGCAAGACAGATGGTTCTAATCTTCCTCAGTACAGATATCATTTATCTTGTTCTGTTCCATTTGATGAGCAGAAACTATTAAGGATATAGAATTGTTACCAGAGAGCATTTATTCCCCAGAATTAAGCCCAGATCACCTAAGGGGCAAAACAATTTATGTAATGCTGCAAGACAAATGCGCTAGTGATGTCATCAGCGCTACTAGTATCTTGTCGATAGAAAACAAATCTATTTCCCACCCCAAAGGGAAACAGATGGTAGTAATCCAGAAAGGCAAAACTTGCTTATATTTTACTTCACAAGAAAGAAAGGGAACAATTGGTTTCATTTTACTAGAACTAAAAAAAAGTCCCTTTGACTAAATTTCACTGAAAACTTTGGGGAGGAAAAGGTTAGGGATTTACAAGACCCTGAAGAAAATGACTCAGTGTCTGAGACATTAAGAGAAATTAAATTTTTCAGGTATCATCATAGAGGTGGTTGATCTTTTACTAACAAAGATAAGGTGAAAAATCTGTAGATGGAAAAATGTCAACATTCAAAGTTTTATTAGGCACAGGAAGGACTGCAGAAACCTGTGCCAGTACTTTTCTTTTTTTATCAATGGAAGTGAAGAAGCATGAAAACGTTTTCTTGTTCAGAAGCTCACTGGCATTTTAACATTATCTATTTTTCCTGCCAAGAGTCAAAACATAGCAAACATATGCATTTCAAGCACCACTTCATTTTATGATCAACTGATAAATAATTGATAGTACTTTGACTGAGTAATGGGTTAATTGAATTTATTAAGGACAAAAAAAAAAAAACCAAACAACAACAACAGAACCCCAAAACTGTATTTGTAAATGTAATCATCTTTACATAAAAGAGATGTCATCTCCCCCCTGCCCTTACTCATACTTTCTCATACTGTCTTTTCCATTCCTTTTAGCTCATTACTCAAAAAATGTCCCAGGATAAAGGCCCAGGACATGTGCAAGATATAAGTCCCTACAAACAAATAATAGGCTTATGAGGTGCAGGGCCAGGAGTTGGACATGATGATCCTGATGGCTCTCTTTCACTCAGCATATTCTATGATGCATGAATTCCTTTTACCTGTTTAAGATGGAGAACTAGGACTGAGCCTACTAGGTATCAAAAAGACATTAAAATTTTCGTTCTTCCAAAGTTTCAGTTTTTCCTCATCCAATTTCCATTAACATTTTGCATCTGTCTTTAAGAATGTGGCCCAGTGTCTAGTTTCTAATAAAACGCCTACTGACCTATCTTAATAGCATCTGTACATTCTTAACATATTTTAATTCTAAAGAATTTAAAACTAATTGAGGAGAGGAGGTCAGAGGAGACCCATCAGCTGTCTGAAAAATAAACCAGGTTTTCCTCATCTCTCACTCAAAAAATTCTTAGTATCTATAGTAAAGGAAGTCCAGCAAAGAGCTATGTGTAGAATCCATGATTCAGCTGAAATATCACAAAACCAATAACTTAAGGAAGGTGTACAAAAAAACATTTATACAAAAACATTATCTTCTTAAATATGCAGGTACAAATACTGCTTGTACTTTATCTCTGCTAAATGTGTAACCTCATTTTTCACTTAAGTATGTGTTTAAAGTCTTCAGCTGTGTCTTCTACTGTAAATCCCATCACATACTACATAGCAACTTCATTAGAAGTTTCTTAAGAAGGAAGAACTTCCAGATAACCCTCTAGTGTCAAAAGAGGGTTTTTTGTCAAAAGACACTAGAGGGTTATCTAGATTATCAAACAGATTCCAATAAGAAACAAACTTAAAACTCCTGCTGGAAGGTTCAAACTTATTTCTTACTGGGCAAACACAAATGTTACGACTTCTTTGTACATCTTCAAAAAGACATTGAGGAGAAAAGCAAACACCAATAATAAACACCTGTATAACTGAAGTTACAACATCTTGTTTTGAGATACATATGAGTGTCTGGATATAAAGTGAAACATTGTAGTCTTCTTCCATCTCTTGTAATAGATTTATATTTTTTTATGTCTTTATTTTAGAAAAAAAATGGATATAATTTAGTCAAAAGATATGGTCAATTAATAAACATGCTACGGGGTACTTCTATACTTTCATTTTAGATTTAAGGATGAATTGTTGAACATGAAGAGAAAACTGCCTTGTTACTTTCATTTATTGCCATTCAAAGCAAACCTCTCAAAGCAATACAATCCTGGCAGAAAGGTAATGTAATCATGCTATGGTGTGCCTCTAACCAAGAGCTGACAGCATAGAGGAAAGAAAACGTATGATATTAAGTTGAATTTGTCTATGCTTTCAGTGAGTTTTTGAGTTTTTGATATTTTTCTCCAAAACCAGATACTTTTGTCACACACCTTTTGTAGCATTACATTATGTTCTAATGATATTAATATTTACACATTAGTATACATGATGAAATAATATCCTGAAGCATTTTCTTACAAAACTGAGAGCTTTAGTGCCATTTGTGGATACAGCAAACACTCACCAGCAGTTTCACTTCAAGTTGATTCATGAATGCATGTGACATGCCTTGTGCATACAGTATGAAATGCACACATGTCTCTTCACAGGCAAGAACTGAAGAACAGATGAAAGCACAGAACACTTGAAAGCTATTTTCAGAAGCAGAAATCTTAAAATTTATCATTTGAATGAACTAAATAAAATGCTTTTTCTGCAAGCAACAAATACATTTGGCATTTCCATGTTGTGTCAAAAGAAAATTTCACTTACAGAAGAAAATGCTGTATAATTTGTATCTATGAAAAGGCAGACTATGCCTTACTGCACTGGAGGATGAGTTTCCCTAGCTATGTTTTACACTATCTGCCCACTTACTCCACAATTTTAACTAACTGAGGGAGAAATGCCTTTAGTTTTTATTTCCTTTATTAATTTGCATCACTGCCAAAACTTCAAAAGAAGCTGTTAAAACAAAGCAGAGGGGGGAAGAAACACCATGAAAGAGAAGAAAAAAAAAAGAAAAAAAAGAAAAGAAAAGAAAGGAGTATAAAAGTATCCACTGAGATATAGAACTATAGAGGATTTTCCATACCACCATCTGGTCCTCATTAAAATAGGATACTGTAGTTTTATCATGACTTAAAATATACCTAGATGAGTTAGGGACCCCAAAAGAAAGAAAAGATTTTAAAAACCAAGGAAAGATTGCCATGGATTTTCAGAAAAAAAAAATATACTACCACTGCATAATCAAAACACAGAAAAATAAGCCCTTACTTGTCCAGATTTACTTGATCTTGACTTTTTTTAACGCAGGAGTATAGAATCTTTTCCATGCCCACACAGGGAACATACAGGGAGCAAGTCTATAAACTCTCAAAGACTAACTGCTATGAAAGCAGATCTATGACTGTTTCCTGGCTATCCAATATTACCTGGGGAGAAGAATGCACTTTAGAGTCTGACATAGTAAAATAGGGAGAGAAGAGGGACAGCAACAGACTGGGATTGAGACTATCCAGACATTCATGTTGTAGACAGATTACAATAAAACACTTTTATTATTGGTAAATACAAGATCTGTCAGAAATATCTTATTTTTCAAGCCTGTTTATTTTCTTACAAGTTTAGTGGCTCCCATCCAAGATTAATTTGGAGGACTTTATCTGACTCCTGAAAGCAATGACGCTTTCCCACTGAGAAGACTATCTGGTAAGAAATCCTCCTGCTGGGAAGGAAAAAAACCCCAAAAGTCTACCCAAAAAACCCCTCCAAATCACTCTGAACTGCAACCCCCAAAAAACAATGAAACAGTGACATGCCCTAAGCACTAACTAGTCTCTTTTCTTTCCAGCACTTTCAGTGATTCTTAGCTCCTCCTGTATAACTCATTCTTAAAAGCTGCACTTCTCAAGAATTTCAACCCTCCAGTCTGACCGTGAAAGACTGGCAGAGCCGACCTGCTGTTATCTCAAAGCAACACTTTTTTGATGTGTTTTGCTTAAATAATGATTATAACTTTTTACCGAAATTTCTGATTTCAACTGAATTACATATATGATAATGCTGGATATGTAATGCTACATACAGTGTAGGGGAAATGTATCTGTAATAACAATACATATTACAAAACTTCCAAAATATATAGGAGATTGAACAATTCTTTTTAAAGTAGATTACTTCCACAAACAAGATTTTTGCTTTGTTTTTGCAATCTGACAGGCAGGGCACAGAGAGGCTTTAATTCACAATTCCCTTCTCGATCCCTCGTGATGTTATTTCTGTATCATTATCATTTAACATACTTCTAAAGTCTGTCTGACAGCTGTCAGTTAAAAGTTAGACCACGTCACATCTTGTTTCAAAAGATTGCTGCTGTGCATGTGGTGCTCAGTACAAGTGCAGACATCAAGCAGTAACTGCTCAGGACTCTCAGTCTGGGAAGAAAGAGAGGTAAGAAAATCTGCCCTCACAGGATCCACAAAATACAGTGAGCCACAGACTGCTTCTGTGGGTGTTAGAGCGCCCCAAAATAACTTGGGTTCAACCTCAGCAGTCCTGCTCAGAACAGGGTCAGCTATCTAGGAGACCAGGCTGATGAGGGCTTTTATCCTACCAGGTCTTGAAAACCTCCAAGGATGGAAGCATCACTGAGCCTCACTCCACTGCTGGATTGGCCTTGCAGGGGAAACGGTTTCTCCTTAGACTCAGTCTGAACTGCTCCCCAAATCCAGTTTCAATGTATACCCATTACCTCTTGCACTTTCTGGCTGTACTTTCTTGATTACTCACAGTTGGTGGGGAACTGCCCTCAGATCCTGCGTCCCAGAAGGCATCCCATTCCAGGCTAAGTAAGCACAGCTCACTTGGCCTCCCTGCAAGAAGTGCTCCAGCCCTTGGCCATCTTGATGGTCTGCTGCAAAAGCTGCTCTTTTTCAGCTATATTATTCTTGCACTGGGGAAGAAGGGGAGCAAAAAGTGGATGCAGTATTTAAATGCATTTAACAAAGCACTGAAGAGAAGACAACAGAAAATTCTGTCAACCTACTGGCTTCACTATAACTTATAAAGCCCTCATTTGTCCTTTTGACTCTCTCTTCTGTCAGGGTACATTGCTGACTTATGCCCTAGTTGCTGCCTTCCAGTGTCCCCTGTATCTCTACAGAATTGCTCCCATTTTTCAGCTCCCAGTCTGTGTTGCAGCCAAGGACACTTAGCTGACACTTAAATCATGTCAGCTTTCCTGAACTCCTTTATCCTTCAAAGCTCCTATGGCACCTCACCTACAAGTTTCCCAAGCAAGATGAAATCCCCTCTCCCAATGCCCATGGTCTGCAACTCATCTTCCTACAATCAAGTCTGCCTCTAATATTACAGTTCTCCCTCATTTGTAAATAACAAATTCAGCTGTGCATTACGGCCCTTGGATGGGCCATCTAGTACATATACACCCGTATCAAGAAGTTATTCCTCACATTTTGCAGAGATGTCCTCCTATTCATGGCACTTTCAGCAGATTTTAGGGACACTACAGTTAGTAATCCAGAGACTTTCTTTAGTTTTTAGAAGAACAACTTGTTGTTTCTTCATGTATTTTTGCCAGTCTGATTGGCAACCTGCAGCATGCTCCCTCCCCAGTGTCACGTTCTGGGGACTCTCCTTTGACCTTAACTCACAAGCTACACCTTCTCATCATGGGTATCACAACTTCTTGTCTTTCCTTCTTGTCTCTCCTGAAGAGCTAGTACCATCTGTTAGAGATTTCAAGTTGCATGAGCTGTCCTACCACATCTCAGTTACTCCTGTAATGTTGCAGTACTGTGACTGGAGACAGCTCTTGTTCTTCCAGCTTGTTTCTCAGGCTCTGTAATGCTGTGCTTGAGCATGTACAGGCTTCCTTTCCCCAGAACAATCATCACTACAGAAAATCCCAGCACATTGTCTCATAAAAGCTTCTGCAACGACTAGATACATTCTAGACTTCTTTATTTAACATCTGCAGCAACAGTAAAATGTTCCTATTGTGCTGCTGTAGTAGAAACACTTTGATTTTAGGATGGCAGAATGTGATTAATTTTTTGATTTGGAGAAAACACAGAGGTTTTTCATTTTCTGGGGTTTGGGGTTTTTTTTCAAAACCAGAGTAAAGTGCTCTGCAATAGCTTAGAAAATTGTTTGTGCTGTATTTACTACCCTATTTACTTCATTTCACTAAGCAGGCCCCTATTCAACACAATTTTCCATTCTGTGACTCTGAATCAGTGCTTCTCTCCTCACTGCTTTTCCGTAAAGTTTTCCCAGAAATGCCTCTAGGTGAAAACTTAAATGGCTTGACAACATCAAGAGCTGCACATAAACCCTAGGTCTGATTGTTATACATAAAGATATCAAAACAAATCAGTCTTTCCATCTATGACCTTGTAATAGAGAAAAGAGTGATACAACAAAATTACAAAGTAGTCTTCAATTCGCATCTCCTTATTAATGATGAAGCTAGAATGAGTAAGAGTAAAAAAGGTCAGTCAATAAAGGATTCAGTGTATCACCAACTATTTGTGGAGTTCCAATGAAAAAATTCTTCTAATTAAGTAATAGAACACTTATACAGTGAGATATAACTGAAAACAGTTATGAAGGATTTAAAATACTACTAGGACTTTTTTTTTGTTGTTGTTGTATGGACTAGAAACTACTGCTTACTATGCAGTATCATTCCTATACACATAAAGATATCTTCATGTATTTCAACTCTTATAATACCACTGGAAAAATAACCAAAACCCCTGTTATTAAAACAGAATCTCAGCTTTCTCCTCTGTCGAGTTACCTTTCAAGTCGTGCAGACATGCTATATACAGGAAAACTGGGATATGAATCGGTTTCCCCTGTGTAGGTTTCCCAAGGAAAGAAAGGAAAAGCAACTTTTTAGAGCCAAAAGCAGTGTCACCTCTATAAAAATGACAGGAGCACATAGACTAAAATCTAACTGGTGGAGTGGAGTGGGGTGTCAGAGGATGGAATGGCATAATACTGACATGGTGGAGCTCTGTTCAAAACTAGAGAAAGCATTTTTGATTCCTCAATATGTGTTAGGAAATCTGGCTAAAATTTGGCAGGAGAGCCTAGGATTTTCTGTGTCTGCACCCTAAATTAAGCCTTTTTAATTGTGCTTCAAACGTTTCTTACACATCACTGCAACAAATACTACTCTGAGAGGCAAAGTTAGTAAGCTTTGCTTTATGCAATCCTAGAATTAAATTCATTAGCAGTAAATTAAAATTTTAATCTGTACTGTGCGGTGACCTTCTACCATGATTTTGTTTCTTATCACTCTAAATAACACTACACATGTTTTAGTATTTTTAATATTATTTGAAGATAATGTACTTGCATCATGCACTAACCAAACTTAAGTCTGTCTCATCACAACAAAGTCTTTAGGAAGCATCATAGTATGTGAAGTCAGACAATTTCTTATTAAAAAAACAACCTATCAGGGTTCTTGACACCTGGTTCTAGACAATAAGGTCACTGTCTAGAAATATTAATAAGAGATATTTAAAGTGTTCTAATCCATACTGAGGACAGCATAATTGGCCACAAACATTTCTCAATTCCTACTTGCTGCTTTCAGATATGTATCTTTTTCCAGGCTGCCTTGTACATCTTAAAATGGCTTTCTTAATAAATAGCTATTGCAATAGGTTTCTTAACATATACATTTGGGATGTTAAAAAAAAAAAAAGGACAAGGAATAAAAGCCTCACTAGAACAGAAAATACAGAACACAGCACTTCAACTAAAGAAATACATGCAATTCCTGCATTTAGTTGTTAAGAGGATACACAGAGCTCCTAAAAAAAAAAATCTGCTGTAACTGCTTTGTGGCCTGGAACAGAGACCTCCTCTAGCCCATGCAGCCTCACTAAAAGCACTTTGCAAGGCCATATACTAGTCTTGAGCTGTAGATCTGATATATTAAAGTGTTTGAAAATAATTTTGCCAACTACACTTTAAGGAGCAGGCTCATGATAAAAATGAAGCCTCAACAAACTTCTACCACAAACAGTCTCCACTTGACACAGACTGGTATTTCATTCTGGAGCCACACAAAGACAATACAAACAACTGGTAAGTCCTTCAACATCAGGGCAAACAGTTTTTATTATTCTTCCAAAAAGCATTACGATACAATTTACAAGGCCACAATCCCTTCTTTTTAGAGTTTTCCCAAGAAAGGTATGAAGAAAAAACCCATGCAGAACATCTTTTAATATTTTCTTATGCTGAAGTAGTCAAGCTGGTTTGGCTGTCCAGCACAAATCAGAATGACTCTAAAACTGACTGAGCTTTCGCATGCATCAAGGTTTGTGATTTAGAGGGGTCTTTACCAACTTCTATCATGTTATTGCCTACTTATTTTTGCAACAGTCTCTTTCCAACCTACAATCTTCCACATGAAATAAGTCAATCACTAAACAGCTTTGTATTTTCTCTCTGTTCAGAGGAGAGCATACACCTATTTGGGATTTTTTTCTTGAAAAAAAGAAAGTGTTCTGTGACAGAAATTAATAGTACAAAAATTTCATTCCAACCACTTTATAGTAATGTTATGACACCTGTTCATCTCCAAGGAGCAGGAGAAGCTTTACAGGTTCTGACTGTGTTTCATTCCAGGTCTACCCAAAGAGTAACTAGTTCATTTCTGCTCAATGTCACACCATCATTGCTAGTAGGGAAGATATTCTAGGTGAAACAATTTTGATGACTTCTTGATCCACATCAATTGGCTTGGAGTGACAATTTTACCCTATTCCTTTAACAGCTTAATCATGGGACACTTTAAGAACATTCAGAAGGTATGAAAAGCTCCAAGAAGTTTCGATCCCAGCTGTTGTTTTGGGGTCAATTTATATTTAAAACAAATCAGTATTTTTTAATACCTTAGAGTAAGTACATCGTATTGATTCAAGTATAAGCTTCTATTTTATTAATAAATATAATGGTTTTCAGAGAAAGATGGGTGAACTGATAGCATTCAAGTCCCAGTATTTCACCATAAGAATTCACAGAATGACTAGGCTGGAAGAGACCTTCAAGATCATTGAGTCTCCAACCCATGCCCTAACACCTCAACTAAACCATGGCACTGAGTGCCACATCCAATCTTTTTTTAAACACATCCAGGGATGGTGACTCCACCACTTCCCTGGGCAGGCCATTCCAGTACTTCATCACTCTTTCCATAAAAAACTTTTTCCTAATATCCAACCTGTATTTCCCTTGGCACAGCTTAAGACTGTGTCCTCTCATTCTGTCAGTTGCTGTTTGCAGAAAGAGACCGACCCCCACCTGACTACAGCCACCTTTCAGGGAGTTGTAGAGAGTGACAAGGTCACCCCTGAGTCTCCTATTTCTATATTTCTAAGAATATATAAATGCTTTAAGTTAAGCTACTTCATTCTGGTCCTAGCATGACCTAACTTTCCAAGTATTTCTAGTTACAATTTCTGTCTAAAGCAAATAAATCAGGTTATACTGTTTTCTACAAATAGCCTGAAAGACTAGCAGTAAACCATGTCACAGGTTTTAGTCACATATGGAAAAGAAAAATGGCAGTCTTCTGTCTTCCCTACACTCTTCCCAAGCTTGAAGCAGGGCTACATTCTTCCATAACCTAATGACAAAATTTAGTTCTCTCCCTGCCCCCACTGAATCTTTTACACTCAATTCAACTGTACACTTCATGTGTTTTCAAAAGATGGGGGTTTTCTAACACGGCAGGTGTGTCTGCAAACACAGTAGGCATCAGATATGACCAGCTGTTTGTAGTGCTAGAAAGAAATGTACTATTCTCACCATAACTATTGTCAAAAAGAAGAAATACAGTGAAGGGGAAGTTCCTGAAAGGCAACTAGCAAAAATTTTACATGCAATTTTCAAAGGGCATTTTTGTAACTGCCCTCAAAGTTTGTTTTTTATAAATGCCTGAGCATTTGAGCTAGAACCAACCAAGGCAAAGACTGGCATTTGAAGTCTGCAGCTACCTACAAATGTTAGCTTGAATTCAAGCTCTTTCCTCAACTCTATTTACCCAACAGAGAACCAGTTTGTGAAGCAAGCTTCCACTTTAATTTCACTATCAATCTGTTAAACTGAAAACATTCCTTTTATTTGGATTTCCAAAAACCTTGGGGGTGGGAGGAACACCTCTGTGCAGGCAGAAAAAAAAAAAAAAATTTGTACACAAAACTTGTGGTTGCATCTAAGAAACGTGTAACACAGCACCAACAGAAAATTATCTCTACTAGTCATGCAAAAGGTTGCTTTTCTTTGAACAGTTAAGAGTTATCCACTGTTTTATTATATAATCTTTCCTTATGCTATCTTTCTTCTTCTTCTTAGATGCATTACCAATGTCACCTTCACAGTTTGGTTTACCTGTGATCCTACAAAACCGACTATCTGTACAGCACACTGCTTTGTAAACTAGAATATGCCATCTACTGGCAATTTAGTAAATTGAAAGTTCATCCATCAGTACTTTAAACATTCTAAAATTCTAAAAATTTAACCTGTGTTCAATTTAAATGCAAAACTAAAGGAACAAACTTCAGCTAAATCCTTAAGATTGCGTTCCAGCACTTAGCATATAAATATTATGAGTAAGTTACAAGATATTTAACAACAAATCAGAAAGCTAGTGCTATACTGTAAGTCTGTTCAGCACAACTTTCTGAACCCTAATCAAATTGTTTTTCCTTTTTCTCTGCTGTCATTTTCTTATTTTGAGAGGGAATAAAACATCCCCGTGTGCTAGTCTGAGGTTTCTAAAAAAATGAATAGCTGCAGTTACCTGATTGAACTTAAAGACAGAACTGTTTAAAAGATTTTTTTTATAGTGGAAGAGTTGAAACATATTTAACTCATATTTTAAGAGTATAAGATCCATGTTTTAGTAACTCCATTATAACAGATTCACTTTAACATATACATGTTTCTTAACACTGCAGTATTACAGTGCAGTAGCACAACTCAACTTCAGCATAAATGTACTTTTCAAAGTCGGTTTCCAAAATCGTTTATAGGGTCTGGCTACTTTAATGATAGTTTCCACTTCTACAATTTCTTAAGACAGACTGTGGAGGCTGTCCTTTGACACAGAGAACAGGTGCTTTACACACCTGCTGCACTAGGTAACCACACAGGAACTGACGGAGCAGGTAAATGGAGCGCCTTTAACCCCGGAAGGAGAGCACGGCTCAGCAGCTCAAGCTGCCAGTCCGGCCGTGAGCCGGCAGCGAGCCGCGGCAGAGCTTCCCCGGCACCGCCGCCGGCCTCTTGTTACCTGGAGCCGCATAAACTCCTGCTGCCCCTTCAGGCTGTCGTTCATGGCTTTCGAGAAGACGAACCCCATCGCGCCCTGCAGCGCAGAAGAGACGAGACGGGGAATGCCGGCGGGCCGGGAGAACCGGGTGAAGGTGAGGAGAGCCGCCCCCGGAAGGAGCCTGTCCTGCGTCCCGTCCCCTCTTCGTCCCCTCCCCTTCGGCTCTAGAAACTATCTCAAGAAATTAGAAGAAACCCGTCCCATATGCATAGACACACAGGCCCTGGTGGGCGCACCACGCGGGTGTGACGTATCTAGGCAATACATGTAAATAAACAAGGAAAATAATTTAAAATGCCTCTGTCGCTTAACGCTTCGTATCTTGCTCTGCTTTTCGTCGTGTGGCAGAATGTTTTCATGGCATCAGCATCCGTGACCACAGGCTGGCTTTGAAATCCAAAGAAACTTAATTTTCATACTTAAAAACATTGAGTCAGAAATTATGGTCTGCCAGTTTGCCTTTAAAACAGTGATACAAATAAGTGCTAGAATTACAAAATCACAGAATACTCTGGGTTGGAAGAGACCCACAAGTCCAACTCTTAAGGAATGGCCCATACAGGGATCAAATCTACAGCCCTGATAGTATTAACAGCATGCTCTAATACCCAGAATTCTTTTGGCACTAAAGAGTATCTAATTCAGTTTTCCAACTTGAGTCTGTGAGGATACGTGACACTTGAAACATCACCTCATAGTGGAATTTAAAGACGTCTTACCACAAGAATTAATGTTTTTCCAGAAACAGTTTCATTCAATCTGCTGACATCTTGACCTGCAAATGCTGTTTTTGCCAATACTTATTTCTAAATTCAGGCATTTTTCAAATAGTTAAAAAAATACTGAGAAGACAGCTGTCTTATTATTTTTCCTCCCCCCCCTTTCTTTTTTTTTTTTTTTAATTACTGGTAGAGCAAAAATGAGAGAAAAGTAAGGAAAAAATAATGATTTTTCTGTCATGGAAACTTGCTTAGCGTTTTTACTTGAAGTACAGAACTTGAAGTAAAAATTTCCAAGAACTTGAACTATCCTAGTGATATTTTGGAAAAAAAGTCTGTTATTTTTCAAAGTATTTAACAAGTATTTAATTTCTCCTCTGGATTTCAGATGCAGCAGAGATCCAGGGGAGAAGTTTCTTGGTATACTCCAGCCCCACTCAAGATGGCACTACTGCACTGGCAGCCACTGACAGGTATTATTTTAACGAGACTTCATCAGCGGGAATTGTGATTGGTGGATGTCTCACAGATAAATTTGTGAGAATATAATGTTCTTTCAAAGCAGGTTACCAAAGATGCCAACCATCTTCACCCACGGAGCCCCTTGCAACCAAGCAAACCATTTTGATCTGTCCAAACCTTTCCTTGAGGAGAAAGGAGTTTTCAGAGTGCAGTGAACCTCTATATTGCAGCTCTGTCAGACCTCTGTGTTACAGAGATCTGCTTTGTGTGGAGGGGTTAGCATGAGGGGACAGCAGATTTCAATAACACAGGAATAGATAAGGGAGAGGTGGAGGGGCAGAACTGTGACTTACTGCTAGGGAAACGGTACAGGTTTCTGAAGAAAGGATCTACTGAAGAAGATGCTACTGAAGAAGTAGCATAGAGAATGGAGACTAGTTTCCATAGGGCATAAGAAGCCACTGTGATTCATGCCTCTGCAAGGGAGGCTGGTTTGAGCTACACCAGCCTGCAAACACTGGTAGGAGCCCACCTGCAGCAGGGGCTGCAGCTCTTGCCTCTCTTTGTTGGTACCACTTGCCACTCCAGACATGGGCTGAATTATGTGATATTTCACCGATATTGTAATATTCATGGCACCACACTGGGGGACATAGCCTCTCCTGTTCCAGTTCCCAGTTTGTCAGGTCATGGTATGGAGACCACAGAAAAAAATCAGTCAGCATCATATATTGCACGGTGCTGTTAGATTGTCAGCATTTCTGGAGGCAGGCAGTGTTTCTCTCGTCCAGAAAGCTACAAGTATTGCTGCCTCTACAAAAGAAGCATCCACAGTCATAAAAACATTTCATAGTAACACAAATCTGACAGCCATTAGATAGGCAGTCATGTCTCCTTTGTTCTTGTCACATTTTTAAAAATAATACTTAAATTATAAGATGTATTTTTTCCACAAACAGCTGGTCCAAAAATAATTTATTCTTGGAAATGTTGACTCTGATATCTTACAAAAAAAAACCAGTCAACTAAAAATGGAAATAGTTACAATTTGTGACAATGCAGATATTTGTGATTTTTTTTGTATTTTTTTGTATTTGTGATTTTTTTTGGGTAATTTATTTGTGATTTTTACATGATGAGGAAGCAAGAAGAACACAGAATTAGAACCAGAATAAATATTTGAAAGAAAGCAAGTGTTCTTCCTCCTAACTTTATATGTAGTACACTTGGATGCATGAGTTTGAATTCTACCATAATGATTTGGATGTTAAACAATTCATTATTCTCTTCGATTATATAATCCAGATTGAGAAGGAAACATATCATGCCAGAGATAGCCTGTAGAACTAGTGTCTGGAAAGTAGGTTACATCTGTATCAGTCTGCTTGGTTGATTTCATTGAACCTGAAAGGTTATCTACAAAATTAAATTCAAAAATCTATCAATCAAAATAGTTAGTTTGAAAAAAAAATACAGATCAATGTCCTGAATTTGTAGTATTTAGCAAGCAAATTTCCTTGTTTTACCACAGTATATTTACTTAAGTATGCTTGAAGTGTACTGACTGTAAACATAGATGACTGTAAGACATTTTAACCCCATAATAACTAATTATTTAACTTGTGACAGTAACTTTCTGGTTTTTTTAGATTTTAGGAATGAATGTTCAGCAGAACAATATAGATTTCTAATACTTTACATTAATGAAGAAAGATTATTGCAACCTTGGAGATTTTTACCTATTTTTTTGTTCTACTGTTTGACTTCTGAAAATAGGAATTGTGTGAAGGAAAATCCTAGCAGCTACACAGAGCTAAGATAAACCTGTAGCTTTGACACAGCATTTTTTGTTTGCTGTAGGGGAAGTTCCTATGTTATCTGGTCTTCTCAGTTAACTTAAAGCATTTATCATAAACTAGAAGCTTCCACTTCATTCTGGGAATGTTTTTGTAGTCATTTTTTGTTCTTACTGTAAAGAAACTTCACAGCTTGGTTTACGATTATTTTGTCTGGTTTTGTGACTGTTTTGTAACTCATATACACCACATGGCTGTGTAAGTAAATTTGCCATTTATAAATGTCATGTTTATTGCTAAACTATTTGAAGTTTATTAAAATATGAGCTTCCTCTAAGTCCTTTATTTGGGCTCCTACCTGCCTTGAGACCTCTGTGCTCCTCTGTGCTTGTGGAGATGTGTCTCTGTTGGACTGATATCCCTTGGGAAGGGCCTGGAAGCAGCAGGGACAGCAGTCACTGTATGTCTGTATGTCTGGAGGTGCATGTGAGGGGTGTGCAGAGGAGTTTTTATTGCATAACCTAATATCTACATCCTTCTTTCCAAGGAACTCATGTTGTATGGTTTTGGAAGATTTAAACACAATTAAACTGATGGTTGTTAAACACCTCCACATCAATGTGCTGTATCAACAGAAAACCTGATGGCTTCCAGTTAGGGATTCCTGTGGTTTCTCAATCACCTGATGGCTTATGGCCCATGAAACTTCATACTGCAGGTGGCAGTACCTGATGCTTAGGGAATAGAGAGCACGGGGGTTTGGGATGTCGTTCCCCTCCTTCAGTACACATCTCTGAGACGTGTATAGATCACAATTGTGTATTTGATTTATATTTCACCCTGTAAATACAGTCACTAGTAAACTGCTCTCACAATGGCTCTTTGGTTCATAGGTAGTATCCTGAGTAATATCCTTATTTCAGGGTGGCTTTCTTGCAGAAAAGTTATGGCTGAGATCCTGTTAGGGTTATGTTTCATAACATAAAAAATATTATTGCAGCAAAGAAACTATATGCAACATTGTATTTGCAATCATATTATCACGTTATTAAATTAGAGGTTTGTTTCCCAGAAGGCTCTTTAAGTGGCAATAAATTGCTTCTTTGTCTCTGGAGAAGCAGGACATAGCTCCTGGAATTTACGTACATCCTGGATACTATGTCATCGTTTCCAGTCTTTGACACCAGTCATCCTCTGCATGAGTACGTATCAGTCATGCAAGTCATCCTTTTAGAAAGTGAATAAAATGATCCCACCAAAAAAGAAAGGATAAGAAAAAGGCAAGGGAAACAGGGTGGGGTAGGGGAGGTACTGATGTCGCTTTTGGTTTTGTTTTTTAGAGCTCTCGGTTCTCATGAACACAGAAGTTGCGTAGAGAACTCCCTGTTTTCGCCGCGGCTGAAGCGCTGGGAAACGTGAGGCTGAGGAGCACGACGCTGGGGGTTTTCGGGACGGGTTTCCGCGAAGGGCCGCGGCCGGGAGCAGTTCCCGGCATCGCCGCGGCCGGCCCACCCGCGGGGGGGCCGGGGCCGGGGCCGGGGCCGGGGCGTAACACACTTGGTCCAACCGGGGCCTGGCCGAGGTGGGGAGGGAGACGCCCCGCACAGACTCGGCGGCAGCGGAGGGAGGAGCCGCCAGGTGAGGCAGAGCCGGCCGGCAGCTCTGCGGGGCGGGGGTCCGGCGGCAGCCGCAGCCCGTCCCGCTGCCGCACCGATCTCATCTCGCCCTGAGGCGACCACGGCGCCGGCGGCCGCTCGAGCCTGCCCGGGAGCGTTCTCCCTGAAGGTGTTTGCTGTCCTTGGGAATGCCCCGTGACAGGCAGGACTGAGATAGGTGTCTGGGAAGTTTGTTGCGAAACAGGTGAAAAAACCCCAAAACTCAAACCCCAATACCGCAGTATAGAGCTGTGCAGTAAAATGTGTTTGTGTGCATGTTGATGTGTATGTGTATGTATATATATATATATAGGATATATGTGTGTATAGTGTGTATAAACGACAAAATTGAACAATAAGAACAAAAAGAAACTCAACAAAATGCCACCTGTCCTGGTCTTCTGTTTGCTGCTAAAAATTTACATGGACAATGCAACCCTGTGACCTAGAGGCAAGCGATGAGAAAGCAGAAAGGAATTTCCTGACATTGAAAGGTCACTACATCAGTGCTTCTCTGATCTCACAGTATTTTATAAATGTGTTTCAGTTTCTTTCTGTTGCACCTTTTTTTTTTTCCTTAACTGAGACAATATAATTTAGCCTATTTTTGTGAGCAGCAAAAAAAGCAGTGGAAATTAACATTCATCTGTCTCACCTACTGTGGATATCCGCCTCCTCAATCTCATAAGGTAGTTTCAGGTTGTTACAACCTAAAGGTTACATTCAGCTATTTTATATACCACGGTTTTCACATTCATCTCACACATCAAGTAAAAACATTAACCTTAATCAGTTTTGTACATTGCGTGGTTTTTCTTCCATGACAGATACTGTGAGCAGGCTGTCAAGTGGAAAGAAGAAAACACTGAAATTTTTTAGTGTTCATTTCACAGTATTTTAACTCCTCTCAGAATTTCAACCCTTTTCTGAGCTTTGTGAAGACAATTTAAGAGAATGAATTTACATTGAAACATAAGTTTAGAGTTGTATTTTGCACTGTTGACCTGGTTCTCCGACTATAGTCTACAAGTTAATGTGAGTACATCCTTTTGCTTCTAACACTTGAGGGGGGTTCTGTATTCTTAAATGACTTCTAGAATCAAGAAAATTTAAAAGACAGTACTCTCTATTTTTTTGCTAATGTAGTGCATAGGATTAAGAACTCTTTTTTCACTACACAGTAGCAAGGCAAGGGGCCTTCACTATGTCCAGATCTTGGGAAGAGAATATCTGTCTTTACAGGAGGAGGGTAGGAAATGCTTTTCCTGTTACTCCTACATTATTCCTATTCCTATGACCTTTACGGACATGAGAAAGTTGTGTAGAAAGTTCTAGTTGTTGTTAGCAGCTTTTTGGCATTGCTTAAGATTAATAATCTAGGGACTCTGAGTTTGTGTAGATGGATGACCACTTGCAATTTGTGTTCCAAGGACTGGTGCTCACACATAGCTTTGACTGGATTACATGTTTCTTAAAATGCCCATGGCATTTTATGTTCTAATTTTTGCAACATTTATGTCTTTGGTTACAGTAAACTACTGTTAGCAATATAGAATTTTCCCTGCTGGGGAACTTTCCAATAATGGGGAAGTTTCCTAAAGAAGTAGGTGTAGTTACATCAACATTTAAGTCGTCACATGAAGTCTTTTGACAAATAGTTCTGTTTTTCCTGTCTTTTTCATTTGATTGTAGCAGAAACATGCAGCAGCAGTACTGAGGAGCAATTTGCACAGAGAATATATTTTGCTTTTAAAAAACTATTTGCCACAGATGTTGGAAGCTGGCAGGAGGACAGAAAGGGTGTTGTGGTAGGTTCTGTAAGAAAAACAGCAAGCAGATAGCTTACATAAAGACTTTGATTGATGTCAAGGTCTCAAATTGATCCAGAGTATTTTTCTGCTCAGGGTGAAACAGGAGAAGGTTCTATAATGGTTATTGCAGCGGTTTTCTTTTTGCATGCACACCTGTATTTGACCTGGACCTACATTTTTTTCCCTCTGAAAGTGAAAAATTGAATACAGCAGCAAACTTTCTCAGTCTTGAGGAAATTTGTAAGTAATAGTCATATTTCTTTTTTGTATTGTAAAGCTTGTTTTCCTCTACAGTGGGAGAAAGCATGCTGAATTTCAGCAACTGCAGGACATAAACATGGGTTTTAGGACTATAAAAGCTAACTTGCCATCTGTCTTCCAGGAGTTAATCTCTCCAGGAGAGAACACCTCTCCTGGAAATAATGCCAACATGCAGTTTTCCTGTCAAAAAGGTGGATAGAGATTGCTGGCAGGAGTATGGGTATCTTTCAGTATCCTGACTGTAGTGCACATACTGTTTGTTCCAAGCAGTGTACTAGTTCAGGCAGTCTGCTCTGTTACGAGCAGTCTACAGCCTCTACTTAAAAAAAATGGAAAGTATTTTGTGCCTGAGTGTGCTGCAACTCTGGTCATTCTGACATGGAGAGTGCACAACAATGCTCAGTCAGTCTCAGCAGCAGTCTTGTCTCCAGAATAAGGGTGATTATGGCACATTTGTGAGATTGATATACCTCTATCTTGTTTGAGAAGCTTTGCTGTGGAGCTTAGTTGGTGGTCTGGAGCGCTTGTTACTCAAGCAAGGGAATCATGATGGAGGCATTCCAATGCATACATGTTCAGAGAAGCTCTTGGGGATTTGGATTGGGCTGCAATTTTCTAGTGCTTTCAAGGCCATCACTTGTGGCTAAGGAATAAATCTGGTACCTAATCACCTTATGAAGTCTAGGATTTATCAATTAATCAGGTCTTGTACCCTGAGAATATTTGTATTTCTCCTGCACCTGTTTTCAGACCATGCTTGCATTGTTACAATGTAGTAGATTGCCTTCCTTTCTCAGCTCCATATGCATTGCTTGCTGCAAATCAGCTGTTGGCATAGGCAGCAGCAATCCGAGGAAAAGAAGTAGCTTGCATCTAATTGTTATAAGGAGGCTAGTTCCCTTAAGCCACAGTACTGTAAAGGTACGTGTCTTATGAATTCAGGACAATATTTTTTTTTCACTACCATCCTAAAGTTGACAATCAGAGAAAGAAGGACAAAATATCTTATAAAAATGGTGAAGAATGGCAGTCAAGATGGAATTGTATCAGTTAGGAAGTGTCATGAGATTACAGTTGTCTAATTTCTTATACAGATTCTGAAACTACCACTAGAAAACTGCTAAAGGCAATCCTTCCTTATTTTTGTGGATGTTTGGGGGGCCAAAATTAGGACTTCATTTAGAAAAAAAATCTACCATTTTCTGTATTCATGACTTAAAATACAGACTTACCAAAAGCAGTGGGTGTGTGAACATTAAATGTCTGAGTTGATATTAATAAGCATTTTAAAATGTTAAAATTTTGTGTAGGACTGTAAAACCTATGTCAGTACAGAGGGGCAAAACTTCTGACAGAAAACTGAAATGACTTTTGTATTCAGAGCAGCAGAAATTCAAAGCAATAGATTCTGCTTGTAGATTGACTGGCTTTGTCACTGTTTTACAAAGGCACTTTTCTGTGAACAGTAGATTCAATATATAACAGCTGTTATTGTGTAAATATGTGTTGCCGAATGAACTACTGCATGAATTGTTTTCACAATATATGTAACTTTGTGAGCTTTCTGATATGTACTGTGGGACCAGAGTAAAAAAGCAGGATGTATTCACAGTATGTTAAAGTAAAGCAAACAGGTGAGGAAGAGCCAAGTTCTATTTCCTGCACTGACTGAGTATGGAAAATTTTTGCCTGATTATCTACTGGGTGCAGTTTCATCCTGTTTTTAAATAGGGTAGAATTCAGTGTCTCCTGTGCAGTTCTTTGCGTAGATTGACTATGAAGTATTTGACAGTGCAAGTCAGAAAATGAGTATGTATTTATATTTGTCTGTTATTTTATCATTTTAGGTTCAATCTACATCATGGGAAGGCCTTTGTTTTTGTATGTATTTTTATTCTACTGGCATTTCCTAAATGGTAAGAAGCTAAGTAGTAAAAAGCAGTAGAACTGTTTTAATATGTTTTCTTTCCATGTATAAGCACAGAAATGTTAATTTCTCCAGTTTTCCTTCAGCTGCTAGAATTTGAGCTTTTTTCCTTAATGTTTGAAGTGAAAAGGTCTAAACATGGCTTTACATTAAACTAGATGCATGTATTTTTATATGGGGCCAGGTTAAAATCCCTGTCAGTGTTCCAGCAGAGGCACCATTTCAAACAAGGTACCAATGGCATTACACCAAAGGTTTTCTAGGCTCTATCAAACCTGGGAATTGTGTATTCTTTAACATTGTGGGTAAAAAACAATTGGCATTTATATAAACAGAACTTCCCCATTGGAGGCACTAACACTTGCTGTTACCACAGCAGCGTTCTCAAAGCAGCAGCTGAGGGGCTGTGCATATACAATTCACTGTTTTTAGTACAGCATCACACTGTGTGTGTGCACAAAGCAGGTGTCTGCAGGTACAAGTGCCCATTGTGTGTGTGTACAGCAGAGGCCTTGTGTTTTGTCACACACTTGGACAACTACATACCAAAATGTTTAACTTTTCAGAACAGAGCAGATACTTTGGTCCTTAAAATTTCCTATGGATATGGTAAGACATGACTTCAAAGGTGAGGCGTATTATTGAAAAACTAAGTTTTCTTCCAAATTTTGTTTTTCAGCTTTATTCACTGTTGAAGCTCCTCAGTCACTCTGCATTGTGGAACGTGGGAACAATGTTACCATGGAATGCACATTTCCAGTGAATGGGAAATTAGAGTTTAGAGATTTAAGTGTCAGCTGGGAAAAGAAAGATGAGTTGAAGCAGGTTTATGTACTTCACAAAGGAGAGGAAGACTTCAAAAATCAGCACAGTGACTTTAGGGGAAGAATAAAATTGTTGAAAGAGAATCTGAGCTTGGGACAGTCTGTCCTTCAGATCACTGATGTGAAGCTCAGAGATGCAGGAGTTTACCGCTGTGTTATTGTCTACGGGGGAGCTGACTACAAGACAATCCATCTGAAAGTTAAGGGTGCGTGTGCTACTACCAGAGGTTCAGTACTCTGATACTCTTAAAAGATTTGAGAGGGGACCCTGAAGTAAGACATGTCTGGATTAGCAGTTAAAGAAACCTCATCAGAGACAGGAGCTGTCTGATGTAGAACTTGTATGTGCTTGTGCTTGTGCAGCTGTATAACTTGGCACTTGTTTTTAGGTTGAATCCATGTTCTGTCCTTTAAATCCCCAATGACATGTAAGGAATTGGGTTGCAAAATCATGTTGACAGTACAAATACCATAAAGCCTAGTGAGCTTTCTAGCCACATCAAAATTGTAATAAATTCTGTACCTCCAATTACAGACACAATAGTGTTACTTACTTTTCCTGTCAAAATCCAAGCTGAAGCTTGACCTTGGAGGCTGGGGAAAAAGAAAAGGTGTCTTTCATTTAATAAAAGCTGTTCTTCTAGTTTCATATTGGTAATGATTTTTTTTCCCAATTACTTAGCTCCTTACAGAATTATAAACCGAGGAGTGGTGAGTACAGGACACAATGAATGGAGGTTGACATGTCAGTCAGAAGGATACCCAGAAGCTGAAGTGATATGGCAAAATAGAAACTATGAAGATTTGACTAATAAGGCAAACACAAGATTTGAAACTGCAAGTGACCAGTTGTACCGTGTGACAAGTACCCTTACAATCAAAAGTGGAATTGATGAGATTTTTTACTGTATATTCTGGAATAAAGAGCTGCAAGAAAATACAACTGCCATTTTACACATAGCAGGTAACACTTCTAAATTTCATTTATGGTAATACACTTCAAGGTGCTAATTTTGTCCCAGTTGAATCAGCTGTGATTTCTTTCTCTTTCCAAATTTTGAAGAGGCTAGAAAGAAATACCTGTGTCATTAAGTTTTTTTATTAATGTATACTTTCACCATACTAACATGTTCATCATGCATATATGGTCAGAATTCAAAGACAGGAATTTTGTGTGACCTGCAAGTATGTGGAAATTGAGTCTAAATGTTAAAAAAGTTCCATTATTTGGAAGACATGCAGCTCAGCACCTGGAAATTAAATCCTCCCATCTTCCAAGCATATTCTATTTTGTTGATGATTACTGTCACATAAACTTGAACAATGGCAGGTCTTTTCCTACCACTACAACCTTTGCTTTGAGCATATTTAAATTTAACTAATTGTACACAGATTTCTGTTTCCTCATAAAGTCTGAATTGAAGGAAAACTCATAAATGGACAAGATGAATACAATTCCTAATTAGACCTTTTAACTGGGCAGCTCCTCTGCTGCTTTTGCTTTTGATTATTCTTTTCTGCATTGTAGCCTGATATGTTTTCAACCAGACTGGAGACCTGATCCCACTCAAAAATAGTATTTCTCTTTCTCAGACTGTTACTTAGTGAGGTCATTTCCCTGGTCCAGTTCACCACCTAGTTTTAAAAACACCTGTGCAGGCACATGTTTTGGGCATGACAAGGGTTTGAAACAGGTAGTTTAGAGTGAGAAAGCCAAGTAATTCTTTCAATTGCCAAGTTTGATTTTAACAAGAAAAATACCTGTGATTCAAAGAGACCACTTACCCTTTGCATTTAGAGCTTTACCAGATGAAAGGAGCTCTGTTCTCTTTCTCAATTAGCTTTTTCCTGTAATCCTGATGGGAAACTAAGCCAAATGTAACACTTTGACACGCAGAATTTTGATGTGATCAAAGGCACTCTCACATGGAATGCAGAGAACAAAGACAAATATTAATGTGTTCTATATGCCCCCCCTTATTAGAAAAAAGTGTTAAGTGCACTGTTAGCACTTGACCTTAGACACAATCTATAATGTTATCATGTCTTAATTGCTCGTAGCAAAAATAATACAGTGAAAATGAAAGGCAAAGGGAGGATCTTATACAATTATGTAATGTCTTATCCCTGACTTGTTTTTCTTGAAGATTCAGCTGATGGCATTCTCCAGACTGAGAGCAGACGCTTTGTTGGAGCAACTCTCATTGCTACTGCTTTTGTTGGATCAGTGATTCTATTTCTGCTCTGCATAAGAAAAGGTATGCAAATTATTTATTTTAGAGTATATCAGTTATTATCAATCTGCTCTGTTAATTCGTCCTCGTTGAGTGGAATGAACCAATTTTTTACCACATCATTTATTTCTCTTTTTGTCTGGACTTTAGTAGATACTAGCAAGTTGACAGAGTGAAACAGGTTATCAGCCCTTCATGAACCATTTACCCATGCATGTCTGTTAATCTTTCCTACAGATAAGGATGTATAGCAGTAAGATTAGTGTCTAACGTATTGCAACATCAAAGCACTTTTTTTTACCTGGAAATTTACCTCTTTTTTGCTGGAAATTGGAGATTCGTGTTCTGTGTCCTCCCTTTTGACTGGGGACCAGAATGCTGGTAGCAGACAGGGTACTGGAGGTTTTTTGGTGGTTCTTTTTCTGCATTCTCTGAAAAATTTCTCTAAACTGTGAGCACCTGTTTTTTTTTTTAAAGAAAATTTAATTGATTTCCTTACTAAGTTTTGAGCTTTCTTAGTTCACTTCATGAATTAATATTGGACATTTTCAGCATCACATTATGTTGAAAATCTAAAGCATTGGCATTAATTTGTTTTCACTCGCTAGCTAACAAAATAAAAACTTGGAGAAATAATTTGTAGGTTATCTGAGTGTGAAAAGACTATACCTAGCACCAAAATAAAGGGAAAAAAGAAAGGCTTTAAACGTGTTACTTAAACTGAAAGAAGTACTGCTAATTTCTTTTTCTTTCATAGGTTGTGTGGGGGAGGGGCAGCTATGGAAATGTCCTGAGAAAAGTATTCATAAGCTTAACAGGCTTGCAGGTGATTCTAACAGGCTGCAAAAAGACTGTAGATAATCCTGCAAGTATAAGAATATACTTGCCCTGATAACATAATAGAAATAGGAGCAAAACATGAAAGTGGAGGAAGGGACAGCAAAATTCTTGACTGATCAAAAGAATCCCACTGGGGATTTCATTGAAGGTCAGAAGTTTCCTAGGTTGCCTGACTAATATTTATTGTTTCTGTGTGTATGTGATAATGTATATCACATTAGGTTCCATATCTATCTATATATACAAACATACACATGTGAGTATGTGTGTGTTTGATAAACTGCAAGTTGATTCAAAAGCTAAACTAGCGACAATAGGTTTTTGTCTTAAACCCTAAGCTGTCCTGGGTTACTGGACAAGTGATTTTTTCAGAACAGAATCTTCCCAGAATGTGAACATTTTTCCCCTTAAAAAGCACTGAGTAGATGATGCCCTTTCTGTTCCCTGTTTTCTGGTATGTTCAAATTCTGGGTGAAAAGATGCAATGGGAAACCATTTGAACAAGTATTTTCCAGTGATGTTAGTGTATAGTATCAATGGAGTTCTGGCTTAGAAACAAGAAAAGGAAGTTGGAAAGGAAACCAACAGACTGGGAGCACTGAAGAATTTATTTTAAAGTTTTTGAAGAAATTTAATGTTTTGAGAACAAATTATTACACTATGCTAAGTGTGCTCCTCCCACCAATGTGTTTAAGCTCCTCATTAGGTCTAAAGCAAGCACTTTGGGTGGTTTCAAAAAGTTTTTTCTCTTTTGTTTTCTTTCAGCTAGAGCAAATAAGGGCAACAGAACACCCATGGCGAGTTCATCAATAGCAAGTATGTACATATGACATGAAACTAGCAGTGCGTGATTCTTGTGGAAATAATTGCTTGAGAATTAACTTTGTAATGGTGTGACCAAATGGAGATTTAAATTCCATTTTGATTTTGCTTTCTACATTTCATTTACATAACAATTATAAATTACAGTTGAAGAGTGGCTTTTCATGACTGTGTCATCCTTTTGAAAGGAAAATGTGAAAGAAAAGCATATGTGTTCCAGGAACTGATGTACTCCTGATATGCACAAGAAAAGGACAGAGCAATATGCTGTGTTTTGGAAAGTCTGTAATAGGATGGTACAGGCTCCCTGGAACATAATACCTCAGAATCACATCCTGATGTGCAGATTTTGTGCTGCAATTTTAACTGTGTTAGCACGTTCCTCTGTTTTCTCCAGTATCATAGCATAAATTTGAGGGTCTTTGTCACAACATTTGTGACAGAGATTTTGGCCCCGTTGAGAGAAACATAGGGAAGCTTTAGCTTTTTTTAGATATTGATGCTATGAGCAAAACTCAGTGGAAGGCCAGTACCACCATGACAGGTGGTATTGAAGGAAATGAAGAAAAGAGCGAAGAGAGTTAGTATTTACAGCAGGAGAGAAGAGATTAAAATCCTTTTGCTGCTTCTCAGGATGGTTACTGGTTGACTTATTTTTAATTTGTTGTATGGTTTTTTGGAGACTACCACAAATTAAATTGCTGTGTGAAAATTAGTTCATGCTTGCCATTGACATTTTTCCTAAGAAAAACTCTCTTGAGAATACTTACCCAAACAGACACGGCATTTGGTGTTAATCTCATCCCTTGCTCTGCATTCAAGTCACTCTAGATCCTGAGTAGCCTGAGGTGGCAGTTTCTAACACTGATTTATCACTATAAGGAAAGTTTAAGCTGCACTCACTGCTGCGTGTCTGTATGTCCTTTGCTTACAGAGCTGTCAAAAGATAAGGATACACATGACTGCAGAGATGCTTCTTTTGAAGACAGAGAGCTGAAATGTAAGTATGAATGGCAAAGGAAAAATTAGTAGCAAATTGCATGCAGCATAAACCATCCCTGGTCACTGGAGCAATGATTCAAGGCTGGTTTATTTTGCCTCTTGTTTCAACAGACAGAGCCTTCAAGAGATAATACAGCCTCCCATTCTGTGTCTTACAAACTCACCGTCCTAACTCATTGTGTATTGTTTGTTACATCAAATAACGAATCTGGTTTTTAAAATAGAAAGTAAAGATATACAAAGGAAAAAGTAATGTGGATATATATAAAAACCCAAACCAGTTGCTTTTTCCAGCTTGCACTTTTTCTATAGAAAGAGTTGTTCATGCATATCTGTAAGGGTGGTGATGGCAATGAGGGAGGAGACAGGAACCTGTCACAGCCACTTAAGCAGGTCTCAAGCTGTGCAATTCTGTCTCAATAAAGCAAGAAAATATATGGTCAAATATGTCAAATCTATGACAAATCCTGTGGTGTGGAACAGGAGGGTGAAATTATTGAGGTTTTTCTCTCACTTTCTTGCTGACTCCTAAAGTACTTGCATTAATTGCATCCCAAATCCCTCCCTGCTAGACCTTACTACAATAAACTTACAGGTAAGCCTGCTGGTCCTGAAGGTATTGATCTCCAAGCCAAAGAGTTAGGGCCTGAGGATATGCCACTGGTAATACTGACAAGATGAAGCACTAAATTTATTTGGAAGAATTTTAAAAGGTTTTAAAAGAAAGGGGGACCTAAGCAACAGCAATCTCGCTGTATTTGCTAAACAGCACTTCTCACCAGTATATTTGAGCTACCACTTTATTTCCTCCCATGATAATATTTTCCTGTTTGATCTTTTAATTAATTTAATTTTATTTTTGACAATGAAGGAAACTTTTTGGTACCTCCAAACTCTAGGAAAGGGGCCCAAAGCTATGCAGTGTTATGTGCTTTCATCATTTTGTAATTTGATAATTTTTTTCATATAATTCTTCATGTTACAGATATGCAAATTGAGAAGACCTAGAGAAAGCAGGGGAAGACTTTTTTCCTCTATTGTGAAGATTTGACAGCTCAAATGTTCTGTGTTCTATCTGTTGAAGGGGATATTAATTTTATTTATTGTGTGATGGCAGTCTTTTATATTGTTGTAACACAGGAAAAATGTAATGAAATTAAAATAATTATTACAGCATAAAAAGTTATTGAATGCAGGCTTCTGTATATGTGACTAGATATTGAGGTATTTATTTAAATATCAAAGTTTCTACCTTCTCAAGTTTAGGCAAAAGTGTCTTTCAAAGATTACATTTAATCAAAAATATCTTTCAGGTAAAGCACTTTATGACCATCATGAATTTCATAGCTAGTTCTTGATAAGTCATCTTCTGAACCTTTTTTTTCTTCCTTCTTCACCTGAGCTCTCAATTTCTTGCATATAACTGGTTCTCCATCTTTTAAAGAATCTTTTCCATACTTTAATCCTCATAAAAGATGATGGTGCAACAAGACAAGTTGCCTCACATACAGGGCATTTTCAGTCCTTAAAATACCAAATGCTCGCAGCTGAAAAACATTATTTACAACTCTTGGCAACTATGGTTTGGGAATTAAATAATACTGAGCTTTTTGATATCTTTCTTTGAAAAGCATTTTGGATGTTTAATTTCCTCATGATACAGCTGGCACTACTTGGTTACTGCTCATTGTCTTCTGATTAACAATCTGGGGATAATACAATTCTTTGGACATTTAGGACAAATAGCACTTGTTTTAGATGGCCATTTTGTTTTCTTGGGAATGGAAAAAGGAAAATCTATTTACTTCTAGGACATGAAATACATGCACATGTGATTACATAGAAATGCTGAAGAAACCTGTTCCTGGATCCCATTTCACAAGTTATTGTTATGTTACATTTTGCTAAGTGCATAGGTTTTTTGGGGCGATCATACAGAGGTGAAAAAAATTTATTACGAAGGTATTCACAATTGTATTTTTTTAATAAAACACATTTTGTTTTTCTTGTGTTCTTTTCCTGCTTTCCTTAACCTGTCAGCAAGTAGTGTAAGCTCTATTTGCGTATTTCTGAGTAAAAATAGTATCTAAGATTTAGGTGTAGGAGAGAGTCTACAATCAGGACCTCCTTCTAATGGCTCCCACAAAGAACAGATGGCAGAGAACTGGAATCTCACTGGACTCAGGTTTTATTTTTCATTTGAAAATAAATAATTTATTGTGCAGTGCCAAGAATGTGGACACAGTCCTCATTTGTGAATGCCAGGGCTTCACTGCTGTCAGTATTCAAACTAGCTAATGTAAGGTTGTGTTTAATAATCTCAGAAAGCTGTCCTGTGTAGTAGAATAGAGTAATGTCTCTCAGAATCATAGTGGGGTTGGTCAATCACAGTTAAGTGAAATAGTTACTACAGAGTCATTTCCCTAATTCATTGAAAACCTGTGTATTCTGATACTGATTCTTCCCATTTGACTATTCAAGGTTGCTATGTGAACGTGAATATCTCCTGCTTCCTAATGTGCGTTTCAAATCTGGGTGTCATTGAAGGTGATAGCCAAATTTTAATTATCTACAGAGGCGTTTTTGAAATATCAGGGCCATTTGTAGACAAAGTACTGACTCAGCACAAAAATATAGAATCATATCACCACATAAATAATTCCCTTTCACTTTTTACTTCCTGTTTGAGACTGGACAAGTTGTGTGCATATTACAGTAAAAGTGAAGAAGTCTCCTCATGTTAGTTCTTATAAACCTTTGCAAGGCAGTGCTGTTAACAGCGCTTGCTTAGTGTTATGGAACTGAAGTTAATGTCTTTGTCAAACTCTACTGGACAGCAAGAACTGTTACATTTCTCTCTTCCCAGTAGTAGAAAAGGTAAGTTGCTGTTGAAAGTGCTGTATAACAAATGAGAAAGATAATGAAATGAGGGGATAAAAATATAAATTCTGTAGCTGAACGCTAACTTTTAAAATGACAGTGCTTTAATCCCTGAGTGGTTGATGGGAAGCATAAAATTTTGCTACTTCCTTAGAAAAGCAGGTCATGTAGTGACTAACGGGTAAAGAGAAAAGACCTGCCCTCAATGAATAAGCTCTCTTTTACACTTCTCTGAAATACAAAACTGAACTTATCTAACCTCATTTTAGAAATTAAGCTTTTAGTATAATCTTAAATTTTCTAAGTGGCTTCACTTTCATGAATACAGGGAGACAGGCCCACATGTTTATCCTTCAGTGCCATAGGTGGTTTTAGGCCAAGTATTTTCCACTCATTACAGAGGGAAAATACATACAAAAGTGAAAATATAACACATTTAGTTCATGAGAACTAGGTAAGTGGAACTCCTTCCTATCCTAACACAAAAAATGTAATTAAGCACTATATGTGTAATAACATTTTTTCCTTCCGTTAAAAATATTTACATGCTGCTTCAGTGTTTTCAGATATCTGGAAGACAAAATACAGCAGCAAGCAGGAGCAGACTTAGCTTCAGTAAGCTGCATTTTACTTCCTAGTAGCCAATCATTATTAGATTTCCAAAAGTGCTCAGAAAAGCCTGGTTCGTGTGCACAATCAAAACTGACTTATTGGTATTTCAGTTCAGGACTCATTTATTTGACAAATGTAACTATGAACCAGTGTGGTGGCCTGCTTTGTGATGTGGCATTTAATTTTGTAGCATATGAATGCTATTGATAATTACAATTCCACTTAAGCTCTAATAATACGAGAAATAGAATCATTGCTATTGACCTGCACAGCTTTTCATGGAGCAGAACTGCAGGACTTTTGGATGTATCCCTTTTCCCCTTTGGCTAAAACCATACCAGTGGTGCACCATTCAAGCGTGGGCTAGCCAGAAAAACAACAGAAGTATTAGCAGTGGAATTTCTGCTTGTGCAGATGTTAACAGTAGGACTTTTGGTTTTTCAGCATCTTATTCCAGATTCCCTGCCTCTCTCCGTATTTCTCTGGTCCTGTAAATATATGATTGTCCCAGGCAAGTCAGATACTACTGGGTTCATGTGATGCCCAAGGCAAGTCACTGATTCTTGGGTAATTTCACTGAGCTATCTCCTTGTTCCAATATGGGAACACATGAATAAAACATATTGTAGGCAGGACTAGCTCAGAATGAGTTGAAGATTATGCTGGTGACTGTGAAGTAACTTTGGTGTTTCTCTTCTGTCATCCAAATCATTGACTTCTGCCAAAGAAGTCACTGGAGCTTTTCTGGGAAAAGGTGAGACTACCCATGAATTACTTTGTGTGACAGGGCTACACATGATAAGCTTTCTGAGGAAAAAATAAATGTAATGTAATATAAAATAATGTAACAGTGGTTTTGTTGAACTAATTTGCTCTGTACTAGGCAGCAGGAGACATAATTTCATAAACCAGTCTGGAACTGCAAGGCAGGCAGTCATCATACATCATTCCAAACCAGCTAGGATTCACAGGAGTAAAGCCACAATCATTTTTTGTGTTGAGGTAGAACACAATTCTTACAATCAGTGAGAATCTAATAGGGGACAAAAGAGTATGTGTGTCCCACCTGTAGCACAAATGCATCTGTATCTCTTTTATGTCTCTCACTGATTACATCATCATAAATGAAAAGGTAAAGTGATGAGAAATGAAAAGATGCATCCATTGATAAAGCTGTCTGATAGAATAAAATACTTTTATATTGGAAGGGGATTGATCTATCAGTCACCTAATCCAATCTTCCACTCAAAGCAGTGACGTCTTAAAAACAATTGCCCAGGCTTTGTCCTGGGAAGTTTGGTGCATTTGTAAGGATGGAGACTCACAACCTCACTGGAGTGTTTGATTAGCCTCATAGTGATTTTTTTTTTTGGTAATAACATCAATTTAGATGAAAAATAAGAGTAAATGGGTTTTTGGGTTTTGCAAATATTAGGTAATTTCTTGATAAATTCTTGTAAAATTAATCTGATGAAAGCTAAGAAAATGTAACTTGATAGTTTCATGAATGTACAACAGTCCTAGTAAATGCAAGTTCAGATGCCAATGATGTACACTGCTCTAAATGGTTATAAACCCACTGAAAATCATGAGTATAAGCAGAAGCAGAATTTAAGCACATAAATTTTACAGAATGCTTTGTATAATTTTGTTGGATTTGTGCACATTCTCAGCAATGCAGAGAAGTGAGCTCAGTGTACATTCAGCACGAAACTGAAACTGCTAACAATGTCCTGAGAAATGTCCTTCCAACACAGTCAGGTTTTTTAATGACATAAAGCCTGAATAAGATCAGCCTACAAGCTGTGCTATTGGTGCATGTTATACACTGTCATGAGTTGGGTAGTTTCTGCTATTGTGCAAATAGAATAATAGAGCTTTGAGAATCTTTGCTGTTACATGAATCAGATTGCAATGACCTGCATAAAGATCTGATGTGAGTATAACACTGATTAAATGCAAATTGATGTTTCCTGTATTTCTGAATGATGGATTGCAGGTTTTTTCCTAAATTCTTAAGATTTACTTAAGTTTATTTTCAAATTATTACTGGGATACAGACTCTGCTTCTGAATGAAAGACTGGATAAGTTCCAGATCCTAAAACACAAATCCATAAAATTTCTAACCCTGATACTTTTAAAAAGGTGAAACTCTTGCAACTCTGTCTTCTGTCATAGGCAAAGGCAGAGGAGTGGTGCTAGTGAGCCCCTTCAGCTTATGCATGAGGATGTAGCTCTTAGAAAATATTTCATCCTGAATTTCAGGGAAGATTTGAATGGAGGAAAAAACCTCTGTATATATTTGTATCTATATATTACTGTTTATTTGCTTCTAGTTGTTACTAACACACTACCTGCAGACAATAGGTTGTTTTGATTGTACAGCAAGTCTGGAGACTTTCACCTTCTCCATCCTAGAAAAAGCACAGGCTATGAAGAGGAGAAGTTTTTATGCCTCTCTGAGAAGTCTTTCTTTCTGTAGAAGCTGGAGATAGGAAAGAAAATTCGCAGTGTTTCGTGCCAGAGTGTCAGCCTGTATTCAGTAATGCTTCTAAGAGCTGAAAGGCTCTGAAAGGTTCTATGATATACAACTGCTTTTTAAATGTAATAAAATTTCATCCCAAGTCTATCCTAGTATCTGTAGAAAGAAAAAATTGCAGCCGTATTAGAATGATTGTATTTGTCATGGAACAAAAAACTACAGTGGAAAATATTCAACAGGTGACAGTTAAACAATTCAGGGAAAGTGAGAATTCACAGATAGTCTGAGCAAAGGAGGAAGTGAGAAATGATATCTCTTCACCTGAAAGCTGAAGAGAGATGGAGAGCAGAACAAACCAATGGTCCCAACAATAAATTGCCTGTGAGGTGAGGTGGGCAACAAGGGACTGCAACAAGTGTGCAAAAGACAGAGGAAGAACAGCAGGTGGGATGGTATTTGGGTAAGGCGGGTTTAAGAGAATGAGAACAAGAGATTATGTCCACAAAATATACTGACCAGGCTGGAGAAATGGCCTTCAAATAAATTTTAATATGCACGGTTAGGATTTTTGATGAAATTACTGAAATAGAAACAAAGTACCTTCTTTCTGAGAGTGAGATATGGAACTCTGTTCCATATGGAAAGCTGTAGTTTGTATGAGGATCTAATGCTTGTTTTTTGTTTATTCTGTTGTTTATTTTCTGACCTAGGATTTTTAAACTTTTTTTTCTGGTCTGTTGGTTGGTTAACAAACCAAATTTTTTGGTTTGTTAATCTTTTTTAAACTGGATCCTTTACTGAAAGTAAAATCAGTTTAGCCGTTTCATGAAGATGTCAAAAAGTTATGTCTTTCTGCACACGTGAGAGTGTTAGAAGTAAGCTGTTGAAAAAAGCTTGCTTCCATTGCAAAATGCACAGAAGGCAGGGGAGTTTCAGTAACAGAAAAAGACAAAACAAACAGTGACTGGGACCATATAATCTTTACTGTGTACATAGGTGCATGAGAAGATAGTCTCTTTTCTAACTAAGTGAGCATAAAACTCCATTTCATGCAGGGAGAGTCAAATGGACCCAAGTCGGATGCCTGTTAACATGGCTTGATTGCTTTTGATTAAGATGAGTTTGTCATTTTGGATTATTTCCGGAAGGCACTGTCCTGTGCTTAGTATGGGTTCTAGCTTTGCAGTACAGTAAGACAGAGTGAAGGAAAGGGATTAGGAAAAGCATAGTCATTAGGAAAACATAGTTGATCTCAACTCAGTAATGTTTCAGAGTCTGTCAGCAGCAGAGCAAAAACATTGAACGTAGGAGTGAGTAGATCAACTGCAATATTGGTGTTTCAAATCCATAACAAAGTCAACCAGCTCAAGATGTCTCAGAATGCAAGACCACTTGCAAAACCCTGTTTGCAAAAGCGTACAGGACAGTTTATATGGAGGTGAACACAGGCCAACTGGCCAGCCTGGTGACATTTCCAACCTCCCAGCTCCCAGCCGTGGAGTTCCATGTCCCCAGTTCCTTCTACATTGTAAGAACACCTGTGTTATACCTGCTAAAACCAAGCAGGATCACATTGTAAATGCTGTCAATGGGATACCTTGGTCTGCAGGGAAATACAATTCAAAGAAGGGTCTGTCTATCATAGACATTAAACTTTAAAAGGACAAGTACCCCTTTCTTAGTTTTTTAATACTTTGATCTTCCAGAGTGAAATCTGAGAGATTATTGTGAACTTCCGTGTTGATTTGTCTCCTGCTTTACACCCAGAGGAAAGCCAGTGTGCTTGAAAGCTTGTTTAGCTTTTCCAACTGTTCTGATTATTCTAGTGGAAGTTACTGGTCTACAAAACTCTCCTTGCTTGCTGCAAAGTTTCATTATGTAGATACTAAATGTGTTTGCTGTTCTAAATCATCCATTTGCTGGAAAACAAATATTTTAATAGCTGAAACAATGTTTCCAGGAAAGGGTTATCCATTATTTATTAGACTATAAGGTCCCTGAATCAGTGACTGTGCCTCTGGTTGTTTTGTTTAGTGGGCAGCACAAGGATTTTATTTAGGATCCTTTGTTAAACTTGTGTTGAGAATAATCATAGAACTACAGAACCATAGAATGATTTGAGTTGGAAAGAACCTTTAAAGTTGGTCTACTCCAACCCCCCTGCCATGTGCAGGAGCAATCACAGCAAGGGTACTAATCAAAGGTAGTTCCAGAGAATCTTATACTAAGATGCTTCTTTTACTTAAGAAAAGCATTATGACCTTTCATGGCTGAAAAGCATAGGACTTAATTTACATTACTCAGATGTGGGTTTCAATCTTTATTAGAAAGGAGCAGATTACAAAATATTCTGATCTTCATGTTCCTTTGCTTAAAATACTTCTTGTAAACTTAGCATTATGAAAATTGTGAGAGTTGTCACTAGCGCCAAATCAATCCTAACTCTATGACCAGACTAGTGCCAACCTCAGTTGCCACTCACTGTGGTTCAAATGAGTGTTTTCTGAAAATAGGATCCAGTAAATAACAATAAACACATACCAAAGAGGTCTATACAAAGCACAGCTACTTAAACCAACTACTCCCAAAAACCAACTTTTGCTCAAGAGCTCCATGGTTTAAGCATGTAGCAGATTGATGTTCATATTTTGCCACCTCTCTCAGTTCCTAAGAGCATCCTTATAACATCTGGCTTTGTCAAGATAAGCACCTTTTCACTTCTGTCTGTATTATGTTGAAAATGGAATAATATTGTTGCATGGAGAATAGAGCTTTGAAATGGGAATACTGAGTCTAAATTTCCCAAAGGAACATGAAATGTCCTTCTCACTCCTTACAGAAGGATTCTGGAATATCACTTAAGATTTTATGTGAAGTAAGGCTAAAAGTTACCCATTTTTTGACACAAGTGTTATAAACCCTCTGGATATGTGAGCTGGGACCAGTACTAAAGTCACAGGCATGATCAACTGAACAAATCAAGAGGAGAAAAACAATACTTAGTATAATTTCCATCTTTGGTGGAACTTCAGCAATTTATTATCATTGCCATCTGGATTTCAGTCAGCATTCACTAAGAAATTTTACCAGAATATATTACTTGTGGCCCAATGAAGTGAAGTATGGGTTTCAACTTTGTATTTTCAGTAAAGCAAAAGAGCTGTACAAAAAGAAAATACTATATTCCTCATTTTCCCTGATCATTTTCATACTTTTGTTTTCATTGGTCCCATTCGAACTTTTTGTCTTGGGCCCTATATCTTCATTGAAACTATTACAACTCATAAAAAGCCATGATGATCTTTAGATGTTTGATGTGATGCTTTTTACCACCTCAATTATCCAAGGTTTTTTTGACTTAACTCTCATAATCACAGAGCACTGTGTGATAACTTGCTTTTTCTTCTGCAGGTTGGTCTCGGAAATCAATTTACTGACTACATCTGAATTTCTCTTGAAATGTCATGCTACTTCTTACTGTTCTGAGACATGTATTTTCAATTCCTCACTTTGCTGCAAGATGTGTGTTTATCCCTGTGAATTTGTAACAGGCGTATGATGAATACATTTTAGAAGTGGCCTTTTGCTTAAGAGAAAAACAAAAGACAGTGCTGTGCGTAAGCTTAGGATAAGTTAGAAGATAGCTGTGTACAAGGACTACGGAAGAGCAGGGCATGATATATGTTTTAGGAAAAGCAAGGAGAACATGAGGGCTATTCTGTAACATCATGAATGGTTAGTAGTGCAATCTCAGAAGAAATCACCTTCCAGATGCTGGTGCAGGCTTTTTTGTGGAAGTGTGTCAGAGCCACATGACGAAGTTGCATGGGTAGATTGCACTGAGGTTGCACAACAACTTGATGTCTGCTAGTGAGATTATGGAAATAAAGAAGAATGCCTTCTAATAAGATCCTTGCTGACAAATCCCTGATCTTTCTAATACATATCTATGCTAATAGATCTTTGATCTTTCTAATACAGATCCTTCCTGATTCCCACAAGCATTCTATGACTGCTTTCAGTATCACAAGTTAAAATATTCTCATATTTGGGTTCTTTTATGTATTTATATTATGTATAATGCTTTTCTAAAACTAATCCCTTTGGTCAGACAAGATTTACTTGATATGTGATAATTATAATTAGCTGCTGGGGCTTTGATAGTGTATCTTCTTATTTTTACTATTAGTAATATGTGTATTTTTAAAAGTCCTATCCCCTACATTAAAAAATAAACATGCTCTGCATTCTTAATGTACTCTAAACACTAAAAAGAGAGCAGAATACCTAAAATGTCTCACATAAGGTTAATCCAGGGACTGAAATATTGATGTGAAATATTGTTTCATTCTTCATTCAGTTCTTTCCCTTACATCCATCTTCTTCTAAGTAATCTGTGTAAAGAAGTGAGCATAGCAGGAGACTGAGGATGGTAAATAGTAACAGTCTTCTGCATCTGGAAAATAGAGATACTGATAATGTTTATTAGCTCCTTTCTCACACAGCCATAGTAATTATGATTCATCACACATTAAGCAGTGATGGACTCAGTCCTCTGATAAAGGTAACTTGCTTTCATTTACATGTAATAAGTCTGCATACAGTAGTTTGCATATAAACCTTTATTTGTGACGTCATATGATTAAGGTCTAAATTTCCAGAATAAATCACATAATTTTGGCTGCTACTTTGCTAAAGTTTGAGCCTCACTTTCCAAGACACTGAAAGTTCAAGGGTAGAAGCAATGAGAAAAATGCAGCACCTGAGAAAATTGGAACCAGAACGTTTCAAGCTGAGCCCACAGAAGAATAGGGAAGTAAAATTAAACCCCTCCTCCAGTAAGTCTAGCTCTAAGGAAGTCTAAAATTGCTTCTTCTCTTCTTTACTTCCTTTTGCCTTATTTCTGGATCATACTCACTATTGTTTTTCAGATTATACTGCATGTCAGCAAGCTTTATTCAAAGTAATTCTTCTGTCTTTCCTATTATCTCATTAGTTTTGTTATAAATTTTGCTCCTGGTGCTTCTTTGTTGTTTTTTTCTCTTTTTAGTTATGTTGATCTGTATACAATAGTATGAAAAATATGTGATAGCTTGCTTGCTACTGGAACACAAATGCACTCACTCTAAAACTGTACTTTCTCCTTTTGCATTATTCCAGGGCTGTTGGTTTACTATCAGTAATACAAGGTGATTTGTACATGTCAGACATTGCAGTATGTAAAGTGAAAAAATATCGGCAGTAAGTCTTCATTCTAATCCTTTCTGAAGCAAACTTCAATTTACCCATCCTGAGATTTCCACTGCCTCACAATGTGTTCCAGGTATTTCCTGGTCTTTAGGTTCAAGGCAATAAGAAACTGCAAAATACCCCATGCAAAGCAAAGCTGAAACAAAAAGGGTTAAAAATCTTGTAAATTAGATCCCGTGTTACTGCAGACAGTTATGAAATCTGCTTGTGTTTGTTCATGAATCTCTCCTACATGGGAGAAGTCAATTGCAACTGATTATTATTTATGGGTAGTTAAAAATACAAAAGCTTTTCCCTGTCAGACTATTTAAAACTGCCTGCACACTACAGATCCTGAAAATGTCATGACTGAAGTTGTGGAATGTCTTATTTCTCTTTATAGCCACTGTTTCATTGCCATTGGTTCATATTCTTTGTGTGTACATGAGTTCCTCTAATAAGGACTTTCCTTGTTTCTGCTGGTAGCCTAGTGTTTGTTTCTGTTTTTGCTGTTTATGAGCTGTGATGGATTTTGAAGGCTAGCATGGCTCTGATCTCCCTCAGCAGTTATTGCAAGTTCTAATGCAATCCTACTTTTATTTCAGATCTACCTGAGAAAATGCTCCAGATCCTCACAATACTGTTGCTGGAAACACAGCTCTCCATGGTTTCAGGTAAGAGAGACACTTCCTTTCAGTTCCACTAGCAGAACTAATGCAGCTTTTAGTATGTGGGCTTCAGCACCTCTAGCAATACTTGCATGAATGGTCAGTAATGTCTGGAGCCTCTGCGTTCCATCTTATAGAAGGCACTGGCACTGACTGAGCACAGGACAGGTGTCTGTCACTTTCCAGAGTCAGGCTTCTTTCACATATTGTGTATCAGCAGCTGAGGTGTCCAGCATCAGTGGCATGGCTGTGAGAAGGAGGATAACCAAAGCAACCAACGCCCACTGGGAAGCATAACAATCTCAGTGTGAGACAGCGTGAAGTAAAATCACTTCTGTTTCCCTGTCCACACTTGTAGCAGAGGCAGCTTGGCTAAAACCCAGAAGGAGCTTGGCACTTTTTCACATAATTTTTTCCCTTGCTACAGTTGTATTAGAGTGAATAAACAAACATTGCTAAGAGGAACCTAGCAATGCTAAGGTTTCCCTGTAAGTATTTCAGAGACATATACAATAAAAAGAATGCATGAAGAGTTGCATGGACTTCTCTTTGCAATGTCACTACCAACATTTCCATGTGCTCCTGAATTGTCTACCAATATGTGGTACATCCAAGATGGAATGTAGTAACAAGGTATATTGAATGATGTATTATAAATAATTCTGCCATATCAAGTACATTTAAAAATGGCAACCTATTAATAACAATATTAATTTCAGATCAGGTGAATGGCTAAGATTAGTTTGATACATTTTGTGTGACACTGTTGCATGTATCTGAGAAAATGTGTGAGATCAAATGATACTCACATGGTTCTATGTTTGTGGAGACTGTAATTGCTACATAGCAATTTTGAACTATACACATTTATCCAGTGCAACTCTGTTTCACAGGAACTACAGCGGTATTTCTTTTTGTAAAAGATAATGACATTAGATTTACAATTTCCATGATTAATTGTTGCTTTTACTACAACCTTAGGACATGTAAAGAGACCATGTCATAGTTTGATAAAAATGGTCACTGTGTAACCACTGGCCTAGCATTAAGTTACTCATAAAATGCAGAAAAAAAAAAAAAAGAAGTGGTTATTTTGTCCTCATCCTCCAGATTCTGTAATCAATACAGAATATAGATGATTTGCTATAATTACTATATGGTAAAAATATTTGTGTGAATATGAACAAAAAATGTTTAAAACTTTTAGTCAAATCAGTAACCATATACCTCTGACTACCTGTATACTATCTGACACAGTTTTGCACAAATTTGAAGAAAATCAGAACATATTTTGATGAAACAAATGAAACTGTTTTCTTTTCCTCACATAGCTTTATTTACAGTTGAAGTTCCTCAACAGCTCTACACTGTGGAGTATGGGAGCAATGTGACCATGGAATGCAGATTCCCTGTGAATGGCTCAGTAGATCTAGGACTCCTGACTGTTGTTTGGGAGCAGAAAAGGCAGGGCTCATTGAAATCAAAAGAGGTGTATACATTCCGCAATGGGAAGGCACTCCGTGCATCCCAACATCCTGATTACACAGGAAGAGCATCAGTTCTGCACAGTGAACTGAAGCTGGGACGAGCCATCCTCCAGATCACCAATGTGCAGATCACAGACGCAGGATCGTACCTTTGTCTCATTGACTACCAGGGCGTGGACTACAAGTACATTGCTCTGGAAGTAAGAGGTGAGTGGTTAAATTAAATGTAAGTGTATACTCATTGAGACGTCTCTACTAAGTTCCTACAAGCTTGTAGAAATTGGTTAATCTGAAGGAATTTGTTGATTCCCCAAGTGACTGCAGCTCCCAGAGCAAGGACATGTGATTTTCTGTGTCCATTGAAGCCAAATGGGCATTAATAATAAAGGTATATGTTACTGACATACCAGATCTTTGAAAGACTTCTGGTGTTTCCCTCGAATTGCATTTCTGTGTCATGCAAGGCAGCATTCATTTCCCACCCAGATATTTAAATAACAATATTTATCAAATGCAAAAATGGACACAGACATTCTTAAGACCCATATTAGCTCCTCTGAAAAGTCAATTTTGTTGTAATATAATGAAAATATTATACTTTATAAGCTATGGTATGGTTTATAAGCTATGATAAAAAACCCCATGAAATCAGCCTTTCTGGAAGTGGCATATTCTACAGTGAAAATAAAGTGAAAATAAGAGTCCCATAAGATTCCACTTGTCTCCTCTGTCTTAATAAATTATAAATTTAGTGTCAACTGCTGCCCAGTATAAGTACCGGAACATGTTCTTTTGCTGTAGATATGGTAAGGATTGAATAATCCATTTTGCATTGTTCTACAAAACATCCTTCATCATTTTAAATAAGGGTCCTGCAGATATAGCCAGAGACAATACATAGCATTAAAAGGAAGCAGGGAAAGTGAGGTGGGAAAATGACTGTGGTTGCATACAACAATTTCACTCAAAAACTTCTCATGCAGCATCTTACAAAAGAATAAACACTCAAGTAATGAGAATACCAGGTGAAGACAAGTTTGTTTTTATGTGCCAGTCAGAAGGCTTTCCTCTGGCAGAGGTTTTCTGGCAAAATGAGAACTTCAATCTCAGCGGATCTGCAAATACCACCTATACACTGACTGCAGATGGCCTCTACAATGTCACCAGCATCCTGACATTAAAACCAAATACGAGTGAGAACTACACCTGTGTCTTCTGGAATAAAGAACTGAATAGAGAAACTTCAGCTCACATTTCCACTTTAGGTTCGTATGACCTTGAACTTGTACATTACAGTGTTCATACATACATCACGTGCTATGGTGATCACTGAAATTCAGTTCTAGAAATTGGTGTAATATTGATTCTTGGTAAACTGTATTTTTCTATATATTTTAATTTTAGGGTAGCTTTCCTTATTTTCCCACCAATACAGAGGGATTTTTTTCAGCTGCATGGGTATCTTCCCTGATAGTCTCCTACTTAATTGTTCTATCTAGTTGTCTACCTTGACTTCAGCAAGGCTTTTGACACTGTCGCCCATAACATTCTCATGGGTAAGCTCAGGAAATGTGGGTTAGAGCAACAGGATCAAGCACTGGTTAAATGACAGAGTCCAGAACATCATGATCAGAGGAATAGAATCCAGATGGAAGCCCGCTGTCAGTGACATTCCCCAAGGATCAGTACTGGGTCCAGTCTTATTCAATTTATCAACAACTCGGACAAAGGAATCAAAGGCACCCTCCACAGTTTAGCTGGTGACACTAAACTGGGTGCAATGGCTGATCCACCTGAAGGCTCTGCTGCCATTCCATGGACCTTGATTAGCTGGAGGGTTGGGCAGAGAGGAACCTAACGAGGTTCAACTGAGTCTAAGGTCCGGCACCTGGGGAGGAATTGCCTCATGTGCCAGCACAGGCTGGGGTCTGACCTCTGAAAAGTGATTCTGCAGAGAAGGACCTAGGAGTCCTGGCAGACAAAAAGCTTTCCATGAGCCAGCCAAGAAGGCTAATAGTATCCTGGGGTGCATTAGGAAGAGCACTGCCAGCAGGTCGAGGCCAGTGATCCTGCGCCCTTACTCAGCAGTAGTGAGGCCACATCTGGAGTGCTGTGCCCAGTGCTGTGCCCAGTTCTGGGCTCCTCAGGACACGAGAGAGAAGGAGCTACTGAAGAGGGTTCAGCAACAGCCACAAGGATGATGAGAGGTCTGAAGCATCTCTTCTATGAGGAGACATTGTTTAGTCTGGAGAAGAGAAGACTGAGAGGAGGTCTCATCAATGCATATAAATATTTCAAAGGCAGATGCCAATAGGATGGTGCCAGACTCAAATGCCATACAAATGAGAGATTTGACTGGTTTTTTGTAAGGCTTTTTACAGTAATATTTCAGAACAAAATATTCATAAAATTAGTGTAAATCACTATGTTGATAAATTTAAAAAATCCTTTGTTCAGTCAGAGCAAGACTTTGGAGAAACAGAACTGATAACTTGATAAACAATGCCTGTTTTATAAGTTATAAATTTACTTTCCTTTTGTTTTTGGCAGGTTTAATGAGTACACAGTATAGTGGACAAAAATTCCTGATCTCTTTAATCATCTCCACATGTGTGACTGTAGCTGTCCTTCTCTCTGCACTAACAATACTTCAGAAGAGAAAATCATTCAAGAATAAGCAACCCAAAAAAGGTACATTTTATTTCAGATAGTGAAACTTTTCACTATTTCTTTATTTTTTCCTGTGAACAACCTTGAGGAAATTTTAGTAACTCTAGGCACACTTGCGTGACTTTCGTCACATTTTATTTCTAGATAACAAGAGATTAGAAAATGAGATCTTGGATAATTTGAGTTGGGTTTTATTTTCCTCACTGTGTTACCTACGTGAGACAAGGTGTGTGGAAAGATACATTTTTAAAACTGACTAGTTAGTATTCTGTACAGAGCACAAACAAACTTTACCTTGGGTAAGGAGGACTGTAGAAGCATAGTCTGAATGGTGTTTTCTTCATAGCTACAAAGACATTGTGGCTACAGTATATTACACAGAATTTTTATTTTTCAACTCCATTATGACTCTATAACTAAAATGGTGTGATACAGGACTATCACAGTATTTCCTTCCTTGTTTGCATGTACAGTAGTACAAAATTAATAAAGCAAACAGACTATTGTTCTAGTATTTTCTTGCACATGAGCAGACTCCAGTAAACCAGAAAAATGTGTTTATAGTCACAAAAGGAGAGTCTTAACCTTATGATTTCAGAATTTGATGAAGTTTTGTAAAAGAAAAGAAACGTAGAGAAGTTTATTTATTTGATATGGTTTAATAATAAACTTAACTGTGCTTACAGCTCAGTTTATTCTAAAGATTTGTTGAATTGTACAATTTCTTTCAAATCTAGAAATGTTTAAGCTAAATTTGTATATATTTACTTTAACAGACAGGAAAAGAAAACAGAACCCTAATGCAAAGGATGAGAACAGTAAGTCATAGGCAATTTTTAAAATTTACATTTACAGATTTTTTTCTTTCTTTAGATGTAACATCTAAAATGTTAAAAAATATGTAGATTGCAACCTAAATGTTACCTCAAAATAGAGGGTATTTTGGAGTTAAAATTATTTTTTTCATGAATTTTTAAAAAACGTAGTTTCTGAAGTTTTGAATTTGTCTTGGGCAATGTAAAAATTTATAAATATTGGTTCCCTTTAACTGAGGTACCAATAGCTTCCATACATAGCTCAGCACACATGTCTGTATACTAAGTGGGGTTCTAGTAGTCTTGGCTGAGAAGGATACTCACAGAAAGCTGGTTGTTTTGGATAGCATCAAGATTTTTGTGGCAATAGTCTGTTATACTTTTGGATCAGGCTACAGGTTTTAACAACAAAATTATACCTCATTTATCTGGAATATTATATCATCTCCTAGGCTACTTCTTTTCTTATGAGAATCTGACTTGCCTAGACATCCAGGAATTTTTACATTTCAGAGAGAGGATAATACCTAAAAAACTGTCACGATGCATCTAACTGTTCTGTATTAAAATTGAACTGAAAATATAAAGAGACCACCATAGAAAATGATATATCAATATGACAAGAAAAGTCTTAATATGCCTACTTACATATATCAATTTTGTTACCTATAGATAAAAGTTTGACAGGCTAATGCCTTGTGAGGAGAGAGGCTGTGGCCAGTGTTAGGTACAGAGGTACTTGGTTCAGCCATAATTCCTTGGTGTCCAAGCAGACCCTCACATAGTGCATTGAGCCCTGATGCTGCCAAGGAACACAAATGGAGTAATACTGTGATGCAGCTAACTAAGTGAACACAGTGATAACTCTTTGAACAGGGCTTTTCCAAGAACCAGATTTTTTTGAGACTCCACCTATGTTTCTCACTGCTAAAAAAATACATGAAGAAGTCACCAGCTTAACAAATAAATCCTGTAGGTGAAAGCTAGAGATTGGATGAAGAGGGCGTGAATTCATTGATTTCCAAATGATCTCAGGTTGTCATGTTTGCATCTTAACTGTAAATGTTGGATCCACTGCCATCAGTAGATATTACAGTTAAAATAACACTTTCAGAAAGACACTTTCACCTTCCAGAAATCTTGCTGCACTCAAAGTCTCATTCTTATTTTTCAAGTGACAGTGTGAAACTTTAGTGGCATCATGCCATGCACTAATGTACACAAGCTCAAGGCAAGCAGCATTCTGGAGGACAGCGTTGTTGCATGTCTGGACATCATTCCAGTGCATATTGTCTGAGTATAGCTTGGCTTCACCTGGCTTTTTATATTACTTGTTTATTTTTCCACTTTGTAGCCTCTTCTGTGCAGTTAGTGAAATGAAGAAGGAGACAAGGCCACTCTTTGTGGTTTTACTTCTTCATTTTAATGACAAAAAACTTTGTCTTACTTGCAACATGCAGTAAGTCAGATGACAAACATTTATATTTCTCAGCATTGGATATTTTTAAGAAACGCTGGAAAGAACCTTTTCTCCATGATGAGTAGGTAGTTGAAGTATAAAAGCCACAGTTACTTTACCACAATGCCTTGGAAATGACCCATACAGTCCTGGTTACAGGAACAAGGATTGTTAATGTTACCAGTTTTAACTTACAGCTCAAGCTGTATCAGAACTGAATATGTAGGACATTTAAACTCATCACTGAAGTCCCAGTTCTGCATACTTATAATCACATGCACATATTTACTGACAATCATTACCACAGATGCTCTCTAAACAGATTTCAGTTTTGTTATTTCATTTATATGGCTGAAAGTGAGTGATAGCTTTGCTGTAATAGAAAATTCAGAATTTGGACTATAGATAAAAGAGATAATTCTTTCCTCGGAAAAGATCGCAGCAGATGTTCCTGTAAATTATGACAGCTTTAAGGAGCCATTGTAACTTCAGCATGATCCAGGAGACTGAGCTTTCACTCTTTACCACTCAGTTGCTGAAATCAAGCTTTTTATTTTCTTAAATCACTGCAGATTTTTAAACTAATACTATTGCATTTTCTTTCTTTAAGGTGATGATTTTCACTCACAGGCTGAGGCTTTATACTTGTCAACTGTCACAGCTTCAAGAGACAGTGGGAGTGTGGGTCTGTGAAAAATCTTCATCTTACATGCCATAATTTGCACTTTTTCTATCTGTTTTGGGGACTTCAAAAGAAAATTACAGCACTTTAGCCTTAGGATAAACAGTGAATTCACGGGGATGTATTTGCACTGCAGCAATGGAAAGCTATGCCTCTTCAGATACCATATCTTCTTGAAGTTACTGAGAACTATGCTGTCATGAAATGTGGTTTACCACTGTGGAGAGGTCATTGAGTGCCTTTGATACACTTTACTTTTGGACTTACTGTTACTCAAGGGATTTTTGGTTAAGAATGCCTTTATTAACTGTTCCAGTCTCAGCAATGGTGCTTGGAGTCAAACATCTTGTGGGATTTGAATAAAAGCTGTAAATGCTATCTTATGTCAATTATCTTTCAGGTGGAAACATCACTACATGCCCATATCCCATTTTCAAATTTTCTAACACATTAAACTGGATATTACCACAAGTACCCACTACCATTGCAACATCTAGAAGATATTTCATATCACAAGAGCAATACAAGGTTGCAATTAAATCAAAGGACAGACAAAAAAAATCCCAATACCAGCAATAAATCAACATTATGTTGCATAAGAGAATTTTCATGTCTATATGAAACCTCACAAGTAAGTCAGGTAAAAAAACATGAACTGTGATACTATGCTACATGGCAGTAAGAAGTTTCAAATTTTAACTGATTATTCAACAGAATTTTCTTTAGGAGGAATTTTGAAGCAAAAGTGAAAATGAAGCTCAGACAAATTTCTGCACTAGTTTTTTTTAAACAGTAATTTTGCTTTTGTTCAGAGGAAGAAGTGAGTCTTCTCCATGTCAGGCTGCTTTATTTCCTAATACTGGAATGGCAGATTTGGAAAAACATCCAAAATGAAAAAAAATTGCCTCTCAGATAGTCATGAGATAGTGAAGCAAGGGCACTGGGTAAGGTCTGTCATACTGTTTTGAAAGACCAGTGGCTATGGTAAGCTGTGTTTTCTACTAAGACAGATGTAACAAGATTGAAGAAACATGTTCACATGGAACCGACTTCTGTCATGATCTTGCTCTTAGAAGAGTTCCACTGATTAAAGTTTTTTCATAGCACTTGCTCTGAATTTGGATAGGAACTGCTTCTCCAGCATTACTTTGCAGCTATTTATTCCTGCAAAAAGTAGACCTACAGTCCTACAGTGCTGCTATGAGACCACAACATCAGCATTCATCCTCTCTTCCTTCACCAGGACAGGTGATTTTAAAAAGCAGGACTGCCATGGATTTTAGTGGTGGAAGAGAAAAACTAATCTCTCTCTCTGACATCATCTGTAATTTAATATCTATGTATTGCACCTCCAATTACCCATTTGTAGCCATTGGATTCAGCTGAGACAAATCTGCACTAGGCTTGCTGCATCCTATGTCCTTGCTGACATAGCAAATCAGGCAGATGTCAGAGAATCAGAGGCAGCTTCTTGAAGCATTGGTTAGCTTAATATGGAATAGCAGCTTGGGAACTGCCCTGGCTTGCACCATTTAGCAATATTTAAGGGTCAGTGCATAAGGTTAAGCAATTTCTCTCTGTTCCAGATTTGTACTCTGCTGGGAACTATGAGTCCTTGCCCTTCTGTCAGACATGGTGAAATCTAACCCACTGTGTTCCTGGAAAGAGTTAATTTTGCATTTTTCTGTTTCTCCTCTCCTTATGAAAATGAAATGGAAGTAATTAAAACTGGATTTATGTGGATGAACATAAATAGTACACTGCAGTCTTTGCAATTAGATTATGGTGATTATCATTGTTCCTTACTGAAATGGAAGTCATCCTGTCATTATTTTATACTGGTGAGTAAATGCTGCCTTGGTGTGGGCAACAAAGAACAAGTGTGGGTAGCATTTCCTGCCCGTTTTACAGGCATGGCAAACACTACCCTGCTTTCCCTCTTACTGGATTGTACACTGAAAGGTTTCACCTGGCATCCCTAGGCAGAGGCAGCTCAGTTTTCCACAACACTCCTATGCCCTATCTACTCTATTTCATTATGGATGGAACAACAGCACTGTTTACTGCAGAAATTGTAAGAATACCTAGAAATGTATTTTGGCTCATGAGTTTCTATTTTCACCAGCTCTTGCTGGACGCTTATGAAGCTGATTGTCACATCTGAGTACATGAAAGTTAGCTTGTCAGCAGCTTGGCCAGTCTATATATGTCTATGAATTAATGCAAGACTTGTCTTTTACTGTAAACCATTGAGCATATGATACTTGTGTGATATGATGAGTCTCTGTTCTTTCTGCTTCACCTACTGTTTTACATGCTGTTACCTCCAAACAGCTGAAGTGAGTTTTCATATACAGATAAACTGCCTGCAAGATGTTTGAAGGGTTTGTGTTCTGATTGTTTGCGGTGTTCTCCCTGTGCTTTTGTTTTGTTTATTGTTGTTGTTTTGTTTGTTTGTTGGGTTTTTGTAAAAATTTGGATTGTTGGGGGTTTTTGTTTGTTTGATGTTGTTGTTGTGGTCACTTTGTTTGGTTTTTTTATAGTTTTGAACTTTACAATGAGTCAAGAGCTGATGTTGTTGGACCATAAAACTATTAGATGTTTTTAGAGTTTGATTTACTAGTACTGTCATCTGGCATTTTTGAATGGTAGAGAGGATACCTTGCATGAGAAGATTCTGTTACCTTTTCTCATATGTACTGCCTCTACTCACCTCCACACATTTGTCTCAACTAGGTGCATGTCATAATCAATAGCATCTTAGTGTACTGGAAAAAAGTATGGATTCAACTGAAGCTGGTGGAATGTTTGTGTGAAAACACGTGCAAAGAATCTACTTGGTGGTTTATAGCCAACCTAAAACATAATTCACTGAACTTTAATAATGACCATTTTTCACAAGCAAGCAGAGAAAAAGTTTGTTTTCAATATTTAATTTTTCTGGTATGGCTAAGGAAAACCTACTTTTCCAATCCACTGACCTGCTTTACTATGTATGAGTGAGGTACTTGCCATTTTAGCACAGGAGCGACTGGCAAATTGCGTGATTAGTCTTTCTGTTCATTCCTCACCTCTGCTATCTACCAGAGATTTTAAGGGCTTACAGTAGGTTTATTTCAGCTTTTCTACATCTGCAACATTTTCAGTAGCTGTGAGTTGCAGCTTGGTCTGTGATTAAGATCATAGAGCAGAATAAGATTAGCTGTTTGTACCAAGTTCACTTTCATACTGGCAGCAGCCTAAATCCATACCATTTTCTGGATTCCCATTACCAAAGACATCTCTGAAAGCAACAGTTAACATCAAGAAAGTTAACATCTCTGGAAGAACACTGAAGTGGAAGAGATATTTTTAATAGCCAGTTGAAATGCCTTGCAAGACTTAAGTCTGCATACTAGAAAACCACCAGCTGATTCTGACTATGGGAGCAATCGGAAATGCCTTTTAGAATTTTGGACATCAAGAAACCCCTACTGTTTCTTAAGAAATACTGCAGTCATCTTTTCTTACAGAATTTCTTCTTTCATCTGACAGAATCACACTGTTTGCCACTAAAACCGATACCTACCAACTCCACAAAATAGTTACAGAGAAAGGTTTTACAAACCACCTCTACACAGTAAAGGGTCACTGTTATAGGAATAAGTCTAACTTCAAGCTTGTCTTTTCTTTCTGAGGGGATGAGGATCAACTAAACAATCTCAGAAGTCCCTTCTAACCTAAAGTGATCTTTGACTGTAAAGTTGTTGCTCAAATTAGTTTCCATATCCTTCGTAATTATCTGGCTTTTCTTTTACTGTGATGAACATGTGGCCTGAAAGCATAGCCCCAGATCAATGACTACGATCTGGTTCAACAAGATAACCTGGTTTCCTCATTGTATTGTCAAGCGTGCTCTGTAATACAGTTTTATAGCCAGTGCTTGGTAATATTTCACTCAAACTCAATATGCAGCCATATGGTAAAAAGTAGCTGAAACAGGAAAGTGCACTGTGCAAATATTGTTAAAAGCTGACTTTAATGAACCACTTTTGGTTTTATTTTCACTGTGTTTTTTCAGCAGCTAATGTTTGTTTACTCACAAGCACATTTCCTTAATGGGCTTTTCCAAGTGAGAAGTGAAACATCTTTCATGCAAAGTCTGTGTTAGAAACCACTTTACATAAGGAATGATGCAGTAGAAATTTGCACAGTGGGTTTAAGCTCATACCTTACATATGTGTTTTTCAAGCAGTAGTGTGAGATGTTACCTGAGTCTCAGCTGGTGAAGGTGGGGCTTTCACTGTTGAAGTGGGGTATCTATCTAGTCAGAAATTTGGGGTTCTTATCATAACATTGCCAGCAAGAGGATTTCTGTGCTACTGGACAACAGTATTTGTGTATGAAATCAACCTTTTTTCAGGTGATACGATGAACATACTCCTTACAGAAGTAAAATAGATAATTGTCAGTCTTAACTATGCAAACCTGGCAAAACAGAGGCTAGGTATCAGTGAACAGATGTATAAACTTGAGAAAATCACTAAGAAAGGAGAAGCTGTTGGTGAGAATAGGGAACAGGAGAAGGTCAACAATTCTTTTTCAAGAGGGACACAGAATGTTTGTGAAAATAATAAAGTCAGATGAAGCACTGTGAGCTCAAAGAACTTCCCAGTTCATATAAGAAGTTATAACTGCTGAGCCATGTTTCTGTACACCCCCAAAATACTGCAGTCCTAGTGTACAGATCTGCCTCAGACTGGTAAGAAAACTGAGAAAGCAAGACAGCTGAAAATTTATTGAGTGGAAGCAACACTTTAGACCTCCAAGCAAAGTCTTTGATTTTCTCTCTGTTTGCCATGCATGTACTTTACGCTTCTGAAGTGTTGTGAAGTAAAATGCAAGCTACAGAGGGTACACCTTGCTGAGATAGTGGGAAGATGTCAGAGGTTAGAGCCTGCTTCTGGACTAGTTAAATGCTCAAAACTGGGTGAATCTAATTCACCAAACCTAAGAGATGAATAATCTGGTGGATTCCCATCTGTGAAGCTTATTTAAATGAAATTTCACAGAGATGGTTGAAGATTAGTATATGTTGTGACTCAGAATGATTTCTACTGTCCCATACATTCTTCTCTTAACATAGGTTTAACAGTTTAACTTCAGAAGAGACTACTCACTTCATTGTTTTAATTGCCACCATGTTACAGTGTATGAAGGACTGTTTGGGTCCTTTATAAAAAGTCTCAAACTTCATTTCTACAAAGTTGTTCCATTTTCCAAAACTAAAAATGCTTATGACAACTGCTGCAAGAAGATAGAAGGTTAGAGCCCCTGTCCTCCTAGAACCTCCACTGGGAGGAAGTTGCTTATGTTGGGTACTCCCAGGACTTCTGTACAACAATGCTGAGTTGTACAATTGTACCCCAGACTGCAGAGACAAAGGTGGAAAAAGTCCAAGGCTGGGAAGCATTTTCTTGCTTTAGCTGAGGCAGACTTGAACAAGACATACTGTGTAAGCCAGTTCAGGGCTGAAGCCAACTCTGCTCAATTAGTCACTGCCGACCTTAATACTGCAGACACCATTATTCTGGAAGCCAAACTGTGCACTGGGATAATGTAACACTCATAGTACTTCCGGTGACTGGTTATTGTCTAAAACATTGAGATTTAGTTGTGAATTTGGCCTGACAGGAGAACTGCTCGCGGGCAGAAGCTAAAAGTTTCTTGACTCAAATATGGAAAGCTGTGAAGAATGGTAGGAAGTGATTACTAAAATCAACTAGACAAACAGGATCCCAGTACCATGCAGAAAAGGCCAAGGATTTTCTTCAGTCAAAGGTCATCATCTACACATCTGCTGTGTGCTGGGTCTTGATATAAGGCATGCATCCTTTGTTGATCTGCATGTTTTGAGCTTCATTTGTTAATTGATATGCCTCAGCACAATGTACTCAGCAGTACTGTAGCAGAATGCTCTGCCCAGAGTGGGGGTAAGCCAGCTTGAACAATACCCTATTTGAAAAAGCCATCAGTGATGGGTGGAGGAGAAGGCGCACACTGCTTTCAGTATTGCAGAATGCTGAAACTTGCCTGACTCATCAATCCTGAACTTAAAACGTTCTGAGGAAAAACAGTGTTTCCTGGCAAACTGGCTATGGTGATATAAAGTTCCTGATAAAGGAATCAGTGATATTACTGGTAACCTACCTAAAGCTGCTGACAGCTTGTGTAGAGACATTTGACTGATAGTCAGTTTACCCTATAAAAGTCCAGTCCTACTTTGTAATGATCTTTGGAACCACTTTGTCCCACTTTGGAATATGTAAAGATCTTCTAATATATTCCTTCTCAAAGTGCATGTGGATATTCCTCCCTTGAATAGTCACAGCTCTCAGGGTTAGTCCTCGTGGCTAAGCCAGAGGTGTGTCCATGGCCATTGGTATATGCGGGGAACATCAGTATCTACCTAATTAGTATTTTGCTAATGTTAATATAATAAGTGATTCAATATTGCCTCAATAAATAGTGCACTAAACTAGTACTTACAGCTATCTATACTGTGTAGCAAGTAATTCCGATTAAGATCTTTTAGTCTAATCATTACCATCAATTTGAAGAAATCATTTATCTATATAAATATATTTGGTTTGCCATCCTTAATCATTCAGGGTAAAATCATATGAAAGCTCAAATACACCTACATAATCCTTTAGTTGTAAAGGAATAACTATAATAAGTAAGTATAACATAAATGTAAAGAAATAAGTATAATATAAAGTGATAAACAGTTGACCAAGTCTGGGGCTAGGATTGGATCCAGCACACCAAGACTCCACTCTGAGAAGGTGTTTAGAAAGCACGTATATCCTTTCTGCACTGAAAGGAAGGGTCTCCTTGATGAACTTTGTGCAAATATTCCATTCTGCCCACAATGGGTACCCTGTCAGTAACAGCAGCACAACTGCATATATGACTTATCTGCAGTTCTGGGCTACACTTAAAACATGCTCCTTGATATGTTATTTCAAACTATAATCATAACAGATAATTAAACTACCTGTTTCCAAGCCCGCATACTTTTTCTTTTTGTCATTGCCCTTTGTACAATATTTGAGTACTTCTTGGATTTTGCCTGCCTGTGCAAGTGAAGATAGGATTGTTGTTAAGTGAATTATCTCACATAGGTTATTGGAGAAATAGTCCACCAGGATGGAAAGGGATTGTTTAGAAGACAATAGTGGCAGGGAGACAAAGGTATTAAGTGGCTGTATGCTAAATGCACTGTAGCAATTAGTCTTCTTGAGAGTTTTAGAGAAGGGAGGACCAGAAGCAGCTTTTCAGTGAAAGAGGTAGAGCAAAATATCTACAGCTAGAGCTCAGTAAGTTTATGTAAGGGATTTTATGACCTGAGTCTGGCAACATTGAGGTCCTGGACATGGGCCCCATACACCCCTATACCTGTGAGGACACCAGCCTTCCTGGAGTTGAAACTTTTGAGACACTGTTTCCCACCAGTAAGCCTTGCCTATAATTATTTTCCTTCATAACCACCTTTAATAAACAAGAGCAAGAAGCTGCAGCTAGCCACTACTAAGCTCTTGCTCAGAAACTCTTATTGCCTAGGTCTCTAACCAAAGAAAAGATCTGTTTTAATAAAAAAGTTTTGATGTTGGAGAGACAGCTGTTCAAACATGGGGTTTACCCAGGAGAACAAGTACGCTGTTTTGATATATGTTGAAAACTTACTGGACATGAAAAACAGGTCTCATCTTGCACAGTCATGAAGTAAATGTTCTAGGAAAGAGGCCTACTGATGGTTTAGAAACCAGAAACTTCGCAGCTGAAAAGGTAAATTAAAAAATAAGGGTAAGTTAAACTGTTCTTCACAGCCTCATGTAGCTGTGTGTAGCTAGATGCTCAGAGCTCCTCTACACCGGCCTTTCACTTCGCTGCTGTCTTAGAGTGGGAGTTGTGGTACGGAGCACAAGTATGAGTCACTGCCCTGCACATGGCTCTGCTTCTGCAGGCATTGGCCAGCTGATGGGTGTGTGCATGCTGCTCACAGGCATGTGGCCTTTTGCACAGCTGGGCTTTGTGCCATTAAGATACACCCTGTGAACACAAGCTACAAAAGCAGATGAAACCAATTGTATGAGCCAGTCCGCAGGGACATAAGTGGCACAACCTGTTTTAAATCCCTCCTAGTCGCTATGAACACTCCTGAAATTTTTGAAATTGTTAATTTTCCATCTGAAAAGCCATAGCATCCAAAAAGCTATAAGAAGATAAGGGAACCAAACAAGCTAGGGAATCTGGCTTGTATTTTCAGTGTAATTATTAGAATTTTTTTCACTTCATTAGATTTAAGTTGAACTGTTATTTTTAGTAGTGTTTTTAATAGGATAGAATGCCTTTTAAAAATCCACTTTTCTTCAGGAAAAGAGAGGTTTTTCCTCTGGCTTTTGGTAAGCTAGGTCAACATAATAAGATTGCACTTATTTTTCTTCAAAACTTGATACCTGTAGATCTCAGTGCTGCAAGCTGCATTTTGATATATTTACAGAAGCACACTGATGTACAGCAGACTATACACAGCAAATATCCTTGAAAGCAGGATGCCCAAAGAGTACAATACACCCCACCATCACAGTACTATATTTATTTTAACTTTGGGAAACAATTGCAGGTAAAAGTAGCAGGAAAATAGCTGACTACGCTTCTGAAAAAGAGAGAGTAACTACATTGAAAACTCAAGTGGCTGCTTTCAGAAGGAACAAGGTGGTCTATTTTGGCCCCATTTTCTATCTTTGGTGTGAGTTCTCCTAAGAAGACCTGAGAAGGGAACTACTTTTTTGTACTGAATGTTGCTATTTGTCATCTGATCTGTTTCACAAGAAGTATGAATTTCCTTAGAAAGGGACTTAATTAGCTGGCTTTGTGTTTTTTAGAGTGAAGCATCCACACAGTATCTCCTATCTGAGAATCTAAAAATGTTTTCCAAATATATTTTAGTGATGGAGAAGGTAAGTATGTACCTTAATAAAAGCAGGCTGAAGGACATCAAAGAAATAAAATTCACATCTCTGAAGTTTCATTACAGTCCTCATGTAGCTAGTTCTACTATCCTTGCAAGGTAAACTGTCAGTGAGCTGCAAGAGCAGGGCTGCCCCATGAGGGGCTATGAGCCAGGAACAGAGGGCAACCTCAGCACCACATCCTCCCCAGCAGGGCTTAACACCGAGGTTAAGCAGGACAGGGGTGACAGATCTCTAAACAACCCCTTTTTAATCAAGGTGATTGAGTGAAGTTCAAGACCCATCCAGGAGATTTGGCAGGGCACAGCCAGCCGGGCCTGGACACAGGACAATCTACAGCAGCATGCACCAATGGCCCAGTCAGGAAAAGCAGCAAGATGACAGGGGACAGGGCTGGGCACAGACCTACCTACAGCTTGGCTCAGGCAATGCTTGGGTCCCTGGGCATGAACTTAAAGGGGGGTTTGTGGGCCCATGGGCAGAGGATGCATTCCTGGGGTCACCAGTGAGGCTGGCCAGGGTAGCTGAAGCCCTCTGTTAGACATAGCCACCCAACAATGAGGAGTCCATTGCCTTCTAGAACACATCTTGTTTTTGCTAGTTTTGCTAGTTTTGCTAGTTTTAATAGAAAAGAAATGTGTACTAGAATAGGATGACTCCTATAAGTTCTACTTTTAGAGCAGCCACACAACTATGTTCCTTCTGCTTTAACTGTAGTATTTAACCACTACCCTGAATATTGCTATTTTTAAATATTAAAGGGGTTGGAATTTCTTTTGCAATAAAGAAACACAGATGCTCAAATATGTTTATTCATACTCACATGTAAATGTCTGTTAACAAAAGTTAGGTCAGTTAACTTCCAGTTGTTCTTCATTGCACAGCAGCACTATTTTTTCCCTTGTGAATTCAGAACTGTTTGAGATCTCAGCAAAGATCTGGAAAACTCTGAGCAGGAATATAGCTGACATGATCCCTGCACCCACTCAAGATTTTTTTTTTTTCCTGAAAGTATTAATCAAGGAAAAAACCTTGTCCCAGCTTCTCTTACAGTTAAGTTCTGCTGAACTTACCACAATGCTGCTGACAGATCTTATCTCAAGTTAGGAGGATTGGTTACATGCTTTAGCAACCCATTCTCTCTTTTTTGAAATAAACTTGGTTATATCTAAGGAAATGTCATCTGACATCTGCTTCTGACAGATACATAGTGTGACTTTGCAATTTTGCTGCTTCTCACAAGTCAGCAGACCAAAAGACTAATAGGGCTGGTAATGCAATAGCAAGTGCTAGAGACCTTCTTTGCAGCAGTTCTGCCTTTACTGAATAATCATGCTTAGACAAGGCCTTTAAATTAAAAGATAGTGTTATACAAGGTATCACAGAGTGCAGAGCCAAGTGATTTTCAGCTGAATAAACCATCAGCATAGTTACCACAGACAAACCTATTACCAAGCAGAGTAATGGAGAATTATAACAAATATCTAATAATAAGTTCTCACCAACTAAAGAAAAAAAACCCAAACAAACCGCAAAATGCAAGAACAAAGCAAGTATTAAAAAAGAAAATTATGACAATAACTATGATACTTTTCTGCATCATCTCTGCCACCACAACAGGGAATACACTGCTAAAAATCTGAAACAAGTTTGACTAAAGCAGCCCTGAGGATGTGAAAAGAAAATAGGTAAATAGCTAAGCGAACTGTGCTGATATGCAGTTATTTAACTGCTGTGCTGGCATACTGTGTGTCTCAAAGAGCCACATGATTCTAACAGGGATCTTTAATCAGGAATTTGATAGTTAAATTAGTAAAGGTTTTTTTGTATGGTACACTAATGGTTTTCAGTCCTATTTGCTGTCTGGTTCTTCTCCTCTCCTGCTGCCCTCCTCTGTATGTTTCATATTTCAAATTTCTCTTGAGCAGTATGTGCCAATAGCCACAAGAAAAAAAAAAAAAAAAAGAAATGACAACATATTTGTTAACATTTTTACCTATATAACTAACACCAAGTCAGAGTACCACTGTCTGGATGATTCAAATAATCCCTTTCTTGCCAGTAAGTAAGCTCTAAAGACTTTATTTTACTAACACAGAGATCTGAATATTTTATCCTACTTGACTAAGATGCCATTTCAAGTCAAAATTTATAAATACAACCAGACGAGCTGTCTGATGCCCAAGCACTGTGCTCTGTACATGGATGTTGGGGGCACGTGAGGGCTGTTTCTGTATGCTATGAGAAATACAGTTCAAGTTGCTTCTCATAGGAAATAGTGAGGGAAAGCAACAATATCACTGAGAAATCTGGTTATCTTTCTTCTTATTTAAAAAAAAATATTTGCTGTGTTTTCCTCTTTTTAAGAATATTTGCTGTGCACTAGCAGCACTGCATGCATGCTAGTATGTACTTTGTAACAAGAGAACTTTGGAATCTATGTCTGGTGTTCCTACATTTTTAATGACACCTGGCCCTGGTCAAAGAGGCCAAACAGTGCTATTAACATGAGCGAGGCTTGTGTTTTACCTGTCATTTACATCTTGAAACACCAGATTGCTAGTAATTCCACTGGGTTTCTCAATATTGAAATTATAATGTCGTGTTCTTGGTACAAAGTCCTGTATTACTGCACCTCCATTATTCTACTGGCAGAAGCTGAGTTTTCAGCTCCTTAATTCCAACTTGCATGTCACATTTGGAAATTTCTCTTGAGACCTTTACAACAAAGCAGAGGATTCTGCCTGTAACATGGGAATTTTAGTTTGCTGCCTCAGCAAGAGGAATATTATTTTGGAATTTCCTTCTTAGTGGGAGTAGAAGAAAGGAGGGATGAAATCTCAGTATTTCAAGAACATCACATGACTCAAGACAAGCACTTCTTTTAAATACAGCTTTTCACCAGATTTTGCTGAGCAATGGCATACCTGGTTTTCCCACGTTTACATAGAGCTAAATCCTGAGGTGTGCTGAGCTATCGCAAGTATCTACATTCAACAGCAGCTCCAAAACGGAACAGTTGCAGAACTAGATCTATAAACCTGATTTTTCTACTGGCTTCAGTTATGAATGTCCTGTGCCTGCTTACAAGCCTTGCAAGTTCATAAATTCTTCCAACTGATAAAACAAGGCTTCAAGAGCAGTTTTGCCTGTATGCCTTCTTATAAGCTGTCAGATGTCTGTTGGAGGAATTAAACAAAAAATAAAATTTTGCAAATCCATCCATTAAAAAGTAATATTTAATTGGTGAGTCACTGAGGTTCTGATTTTTTAATGTCAACAGAGATTAATTAGAATTCTATTTGTACAAGGTTTCCAGATAAAATGGATACTCTGTGGATACTCTATCAAAGAACAAAATGTGCCCTTTTGAAATGTGTTGCCTGAGTAAAAGCTGAAGGAGGATCATTTGATACTGTGATGGAAGGATTAAAGTTTTACCCCATTTAATACTGGGGAATGCTTGTGAATTATGTGCATTCCAAATCGAGGCAACACAGGAATGACAGTGATATTCATTCTGGGCATTATGATCTTTAACCTTCAGGCAATCTTGTTCACACTTACCAAGTAACAATACATACTGGTTGATGAACGGATTTTGGAAAAAATCATAAAATGGTGAGAAAGCACACACCTGAAATGGAACAGCCTACTGAAGAAGTAAACACATCGATTTAGTCCTTCTGTTTATTTAGTACCTAACCAAATGCCAAGCTTCACTGGATACTCCCTAGGTCTTATACTGAAAAGGACAGTGAATACCAGTCCTTGTTCATATCATCGAGTTTGATAGATTTTGCAATGTTTCACCCTCATCTCTTCCTTCTGTGCCTCCCATGCAAACAGAAACTGCACTCACACAAGCATGAACACACAGGTGGCCTGATCCTGTTCTTCCTCTCTGGCTGATCAACAGCAACACATATGCAGGCCCTCACTCACATATGTCAAAGGTGCGTTCACATTTGCAGTCCTTTTCATGTCATGTACAATAATTTTTCACATTCTTTTCAATGAATTTAACCCTTGGTCAGATCCTGCTCAGCAGCCTGAAGTCCTGAGGTCTTTAATCATTTCTTGTCACCCTCGTTGACATCAAAGGGTGGAAACAGCCCACTGTGTTCATGTGACAAGACCACTTTGAACTCACTGACAAAATAATGTTCTTATTACTATCAGTAAAGTAATATTGAGCTGGCATTTGTTAGGGCAAAACATCAGTGACTAAAAAAGTGTTTAAAAGCTGATACCGTAGCTGTAGTTTAGGAGTGCATTAAAAGCATGCTTCAGTGATTTTTAACTTGTAAATAAGAACCTCTTATTGATACAGTGTGTCACACTAAAAAGTATAGCTAAACAGTTGAATCTATTTACATACTACTGAAGCCAAAGTCAGTTGCTAAGGTACTTAAAGCGTGTGTTTGCTAAATGAGTCTTCTGACTAAACATCTTCCTGCCTGCATCTGTCTCTTGTAAGACATACACTTCTTGTCACAGAGATAATTTCAATATATTCAGGGTTGGTATGAACTTTTTACTGACGTACAAAGTAAAACAGAAAAATAACCCTTATTATGGAAGTATACTTAATGAAATCTGGTAGATAATCTTAAAAAGACTGTAAGCCAGTCACACCAAGACCTGTGTTCCCCAGGATTATTTAAGAACAACTAGGGCTATGTTTCATCATATGATGCCTGAAGAGATGAGTAATGGAAAGTTTTCTGCATGTTCTTATTTATTTACTATAACTAAGTAATAAGCCAAGTCATAAAGCAGTATCCAAGCTGAAAAACTGGCACCCAATGATAAATGACAGTTATCAAAACAAGTACACTTTGGTGTACAGAATGGTGTTTTGTTCTGCCAGCATTTCAACAAGTTTGCTTCCCACTGAATATTTTTGTGGGTATGGTCTAAAAAAGCTGAAATGCTCCTTTTTGTTTTATTAACTGGAAAGGAAAGCTTTGATTACAATTAGGAAAATATCTATTTAACTCTGTCAAGGAACTGCTGAAAAGTTGGCATAATTCAGTGACTGAAAAAACCTGACTACTGCAGTATAGCCTAAAAGCAGAAGTTCACATGGCACTTCTCCTTTCACTTTGCTGTTTTGATGCCAATTTTGATGCCAAATCTCCTGAAGAACAAGCTCTACAGCTCCACACAGTGTTGATTTACCAACATCAAGCCTCTGGACGGGCTACAGAATACCTACAGATTTTTCTACATGTGGATAAAGTCAACCAACTTTCTACAATTTTTAAAGTGCATTCTTACTTAATGGTTTTATTTTTCATTTAGGTTATTTAATATTTTTCAGGTCTATCTAGGAATATAACTGGCAGCATTCACTTTTTGTGTGTGTGTATTTTCAGCTAGTCCTGATGTTACATCTTTTGCCACTTCAGATCCCCAGTTTCTGCTGAAGTACAAGCTTCTGCTTGACAAAAACTTCAAATCTGTCTCTTTAAATAATTTACACACTGTTGTGGTGCATATTTGTTTTAAGATTTATTTCATGTTTGTTCAAATGGTTTGTTCCGGTTTCCCCCATTTTATGTAATGGTTTGTACTTGTTTGTTCCCTATTTTCCCGCCTTTTCTCCTGAGGGCCCCCTGTCAGTCTCCCCGACCCTTCCCCCCTGGGAGTGCCCTACCCTTATTCGGAGTTGTTTTTCCCTTTAGGCCCGGCCCCTGTGTTATAGATTGAGGCGAATAATTTTGATTCAGCCTTTTTGTCCAATTAATAAATTTATTAATTAAGAGCAAGCTAGTAGCAAAAGCGAAACAGCGCTGGGTAAGGCTGAAGAGACTCGCTCCCCGTAAGGGCGTACACAGCCGCCCCCCGCAGTTCTGTTGTTTAATGCTCTCCTATCTCCTGGTGTCGTAATCCTTCTGGTGTACTCTGCGCCTGCGCGTTACCATTGCTAGGTGGTCTTCTTTGCTCTGGTGGTCTTCTCCGAGGAAGGCTTCTATCTTCTTCCTCAGTATTTCTTGCTGATCCTAAAGCAACTCTCTGGATATGGTTACAAAATTTTAGTTCCTAACAATGCAACTATGCAAAAATACTTGGCAACCGTCTTATGATTCTGTGATTTGTTACATAAACTTATGGTTTGATTGCAAGCATCTACTGCTGACTGCGGATTGCATTCACTTATTGCTATTTTGTATCTCTTGTTGTATGGTTTTGCTGTTAGTTTCACAAGCACCCCCTTTCTTTATTATTTTGATGAACAAAAAGCCTTTCAATAAATGGTGCTTAATCTATCATACCCCGCGTCTGTCAATTTCAGCAGTCTCCCCTCAGAGTCCCTGCCAATCTCCCTCAGACCCTGCCTTCCCTTTGAGAACTTTCCTTCTCCTCCTTCTCCTCCCTTTGAGAACAATCTTCTCCTCCTTGAAGCCTTAGTGGTTGCTGTGGCCCAGCCACTCCCTTCCCCTGTCNCGCGTCTGTCAATTTCAGCAGTCTCCCCTCAGAGTCCCTGCCAATCTCCCTCAGACCCTGCCTTCCCTTTGAGAGCTTTCCTTCTCCTCCTTCTCCTCCCTTTGAGAACAATCTTCTCCTCCTTGAAGCCTTAGTGGTTGCTGTGGCCCAGCCACTCCCTTCCCCTGTCCCCATTGGGCCCTTGTGGTTGTAATCCCTCCTTTGTCCCCTCCCTTGGAATCCCCCGACTGGTTGTATCGTTTCCCCTCCCCCGGTGTACACCTCCCCTTCTAAGTCAATGTAACCCTATCCCCCTTCACCGCTTTCTGGCGCTCCCTGCCCCTTCCTGACCTCCTGTTACCCCTTCCCTGGAATAAATCCTACCTACCTTCTACCATAAAGTGGTCCTTCCTTCGATCCTCCTGCGCCTCCTGCTCAAGACGCTTGCTACAGTGCTGTCAGCTCTGAAGAGGGCTGGCAGCCTGGACCTCTATCCCTGTCGCTTCTGAGGAAGCTTGCCTTACGGGGAGAGGCCACACCTGGCGGCTGCCTCAGGAGCTGTTTTGGCTAGCCGGTGGACTCTGATAAACTGAGGCAGTGCGTCGGCTGGCGCCCAATGTGCGGTCCCCTGCCAACGGGACCCCTTGGAAGACTGCAGCTCGAACCCACGAGCACTCCGGTCGTGGCACGTCAGCACCCTGGTGTGAGCACGCCTTGCCTTAGGTAGTGCTCCGCGGGGATTGGAGGGACAACCACGGTCAACGATCCCTCCTCGAGCGGAGGACTCCCCGTGCTGTTTTCTTTTCCTGGACGGATCGGCAGACACCAGGGTGAGTGTGGGTGTCCCTTGGGGTTGGGAGTGCGTCCCCAGGTGTGAGGGGGGGCGAGGTGCACCTTGTCAGTGCTCCACCCACGGTCTGTCCCAGGGCCCTTATTCTTTTCTTTTACCTTTTGTTGAACTTCACCGCATGGGGGGGGAGGATTGCTGGTTTAAGACAGAAGATGGGGGTGAGGCTGTCTAAACAGGAGAGGGAAGTTTTTCTCCAAGTTGTGGGAATGCTGGAGGGTGGGAAGACGGATTTTTCTAAGGGGAAGTTAAGAAAGTTTGTTAAATGGATGTTCCTTACGTTCCCGGGTCACCCCCCAAGAAACTGGAAATATAAAATTTTGGAATAGAGTGGGGGCCATGTTAACTGGCCTGAGGATTGGGGGTGACTGAAGGGTACAGAAATATCTCCCCTTGTTTCTATTGATCCATGCGGCCATCCAAAGTAATCTGGGAACTGAGGAACATCCACAGTTGGGGAATCCCGTTGACCCTGTTGAAGCTGAGGTCTCTCCCTTTCCTCCTTCATCCCCAGTCTCCCTGCCTGCTTCCCAATCTGATTCCCAACCTACTCCTACTACCCCAAGAGCTCCTAAAACCCCTTCTGTCCCCTCCACTCCTACCCCGGAGAGACCTCCCGAAGTTGCTCCCTTATCCCACTCACCGAAATCCCCTAAACCTAAACCCTTGTCCCTAAAACGGGGAGAGTGGGGAGGGGCTGCCCTCCACCCAGCTCCCTCTCAATCCTCCCTGTACCCTAGCCTCGACGGGACTGATCACCCCATTGAGGACGTCTCCCATATCCCTTGTTCCTCTCTCTCTGCCCCAGTTGTTAAACCTAAAAGTGTTGGATTTAAAGAGAGTAGTTCCCCCAAAGTTCCCAAATTACCCCAAGATGGAGACCTTTCCCTCGGGGAAAGAGAAGCACAAAATGGCGGGCGCCACATGGTGTGGCCCCACAGGGCGGCTTCTCTTCCCCAGAATCTTGTGCCTGTCATTTCTGCCCCTGATACCAACCCCTTCCTCTTCCCTGGCCCTGCCTACCCACCCAACCCCTTCCTGTCTCCCAACCCCTTCCTTTACCCGGGCCCCTCCTACCCTTACCCAGGCCCTCCCATGAAGGTTGCTCCATCAGTCCTCCTCCTCCAAGGCCTCCTCCCTTGACCCCTCCTACTACTACCGCCCCTTCCTTGCCCACTGGAAGCTCTGCCCATTGAGCCTGTGGGAAACGCCCACTTCCTGTTTCCCACGCCCCTCCTTCCGGCTGCCATCTTGGTCGGGGGGGAGGAGTGTGGGAAAATGAGGACGAAAATTCTCATAGTGGGTCGGACATTGAGGAAGAGGTGGTAGCAGCCCGTTTCCTACAATGGTCGGGGGAGGAAACCCAAGTGTATCCTCTTTTCTTATCAAAACATAAAAGAGTTAAGCAGAAAATCAGAAAGAGTACAGTCGGGAAGATTCTTATTTTGTAGGTCTCCTCCGGACAACGTTTACCACCAACGTCCTGGTTCCAGGAGATGTCAGAGAAATTTTCTCTGCTCTCCTGGAACCAAGAGAGTTCGACCTGTAGCTCGGGAAGTGGTCCAGCTTACTGGCTGGCTGGCTCCCTGAGATACAGGCCCTGGAGCAGACCGCCAATGACATCGATGGGGATCCCATTACGATGGAACATCTCATGGGAGAGGGGAGGTGGACCAAATCATTAGATCAAGCGGCAAAAATGCCACAGGAAGTGCTAAACATTTCCCGAGATGAAGCTCTTAAAGCTTTCTTTTCCATGCCATCTCTAGAACTGGTCCCAAATTACCAAACCATTAAGCAGAAAGCTGACGAACCCTTCGTCAAATTTGTTGACCAGGTTCGCTCAGCGGTCGAAAAGTGCATTCCAAACAGAAGTTCCAGAGAAGACATCATCCTGGACACAGTGAAAAGGAACTGTAATGAGGAATGCTGCCTCATTATTTTGGGCATTCCAGCGAGGCCACCACCAACATTAAGAAAAATAGTACAAGAATGCACTTGGAAGGCCATGGGAATCGGGAAGGGCGGAGGGAAGCCACACCCAAAAGCTGCCGCTGTGGACACCAACATTCCAGACATTGCGCCACCCCCACCTCCTGCTGTCCCTCCAAGACCAAAGGGACCATTATTATGTTTCCATTGTAAACAGCAAGGCCACCTCATGTTTCAGTGCCCCTTCTTGGGGAGGGCTCCACCAGCACAGCCCAAAGCGGGGGGGGGAGCTCCAGGGGGAAACAGGGGCCCTCAGCCCAACAAGCCGCAAAAAAACTGAAGAGGGAGCGCAAGCCCACCCTGCGCGATGATAATAATGGGTCGGGGTGCGGGGAAGATGGGATTCGGGCAGTTGTAACACCTATTGACCATCCCTCTGGTTTCTTTCAGATGAGTGGTCACTGCACGTATAAGTGCGTTTTGACCAAAAGCTTGACCTTCACTGCACCGAAGAACTGCACTTTGACGCCGACAAGGACACCCAGGAGCTTTATTGGCGGAGATGCCAGTACCTGGTTGTCGGTGACTGTAAATACACCCCCTCTGAGATCGAGATCGCAGCGGGAGTTCTTTCACCTACCCCGGAGCGTCTCGTTCTCCTGGCGCGCTGCGTCCAGCCTCCCCTCTTCCTGCCGAGGGGCCAGGTCGTCGCACAGACCATTCCACTGCCGTACTCCTTGTGGGACGACCAGGACCCCTCCTGTTGTTACACTGAGTGGCTGGGAGAAGACAAACCCCTCACTTGGTGTGACATTGAGAGTGAGGGGGAGTTGATCAGGCTCAAAGCGATGTTGGACACTGGGGCTGATGTGACGGTCATCCCATCACATCAGTGGCCATCACGGTGGGAGCTCCAAAACGTGGATAGCAAAGTCCTAGATGTGGGGGGCACACAATTGGCGAGACAATCCAAGAGCATGGTAAAAATTAAGGGGCCCGACAGGCAATTGGCCCAAGTACGCCTGTTTGTTGTAGATTCTAAATTCACCCTGTGGGGGAGGGATTCCATGTCCCAGTGGGGAGTCAAATTGACCACTTCTGACTCCCCACAGGATTTTTAGTAGCAGCCACTGAAGTTGAGCACCCTACCCAGAAACTGAATTGGCTCACCAATACACCAGTGTGGGTAGATCAGTGGCCGCTCAACAAGCAGAAATTGAGTGCGCTCACCAGGCTCGTGGAGGAGTGGTTGGAGAAAGGTAATATCATAAAAACTAAGAGCCCTTGGAATTCCCTGGTTTTTGTTATCCAAAAGCCAGGGAGGGATAAGTGGCGGCTCCTTCACAACCTGTGCCAAATTAATGAGGTAATCGAGGACATGGGATATCTTCAACCAGGGATGCCGTTCCCATCCATGCTCCCCCAAAATTGGCAATTGGCGGTAATAGATATTAAAGACTGCTTTTTCCAAATTCCCCTACACCCGGATGATGTGTCACGTTTTGCCTTCTCGGTGCCTACCATCAACCGAGGGGCTCCCATGAAAAGGTACCATTGGCGAGTTCTTCCGCAAGGCATGAAGAACTTCCCCACCATTTGCCAATGGTACGTTGCCAGAATTCTCTCCCCAGTGCGCGCCAGAGCGGAGGGAACCATCATCTACCATTATATGGATGATGGGTTGGTGTGCGCACCTGACGACCAGGTACTCGCAAGGGTGCTTGATGACACCATTATGGCACTGTCAGACGCAGGCTTTGAGTTACAGCAAGACAAAGTCCAGAGGATGGCTCCCTGTATTATATCCCAGGTATTTAGGCCTGGAAATCACCAACTGCACAATCAGGCCCCAGCGGTTGGTGGTCAATGAACATCCTAAAACACTGAGGGACCTCCACCAGTTATGCAGCACTTTGAACTGGGTCAGGCCATGGTTAGGTTTGACCACAGAGGATCTATCCCCTCCCTTCGACTTGTTAAAGGGGGGAGAGGAGATGGATTCTCCGAAGGCTCAGACCCAGGAGGCGAGTGCGGCCTTGGAAAGAGTTCAGACAGCTCTGTCCAGCTGGCAAGCCCACCGGTGCTGTCCTGACCTGCCTTTCAGTTTCATCGTGTTGGGGAGGCTGCCACACCTCCACGGGTTAATTTTCCAATGGGACTAGGGCAAAAGGGAGCCCCTCTTAATCATAAAGTGGGTTTTCCTGAGCCACACGCGGTCCAAAAGTATCATGAGGCCACAAGAGCTGGTGGCCCAGCTGGTCGCGAAGGCAAGAGCCACAATTAGGCTGTTGGCCGGTTGTGACTTTGCATGCATTCATGTGCCTCTTCAACTCTCGACAGGTAGATTGACCGCGGAGACCCTTGAGCAACTGCTGAGGGACAATGAGAGTTTACAGTTCGCACTGCATAGCTACACTGGAAAAGTAGGTATTCATAATCCGGCACACAAATTATTCAATGCTAATTTTAATTTGATCCCAAAAGATCTTCAGAGTAGAAAACCATTGAAGGCCCTGACCGTGTTTACAGTGTACTGACTTAGAAAGATCCCCAAAGTGTACAGTCTGTACTGACTTAGAAAGATCCCCAAACTCAGCAGTGGGAGACAGATATCAAGCTTGTGGAGGGCTCTCCACAAGTTGCTGAGTTAGACGTAGTTGTTAGGGCCTTCAAAAGGTTCTCTGAACCTCTCAATATCTTAACTGATTCGGCCTATGTAGCGGTGTAGTATCCAGGGCAGAACACGCAGTGCTCAAGGAGGTCTCAAACCCAGTCATCTACCAGCTGCTCTCGAAACTTATTCACCTGGTCTCCCACCGAGAGCAGCCTTTTCACATAATGCATGTAAGGTCGCACACCGATCCGCCAGGTTTCATCGCGGAAGGCAACAGAAGAGCTGACGCCCTTGCCGCCGCCGTCCAGCTGGAGGGCCCATGTAACATCTTCCAATGGGCCAAATTAAGCCACCAGCAATTCCATCAGAATGTGCCAGGTCTGATCCGCCAATTCAACCTGCGCCGTGATCAGGCCAAGGCCACTGTGGCCACATGCCCCAAACTGCCAGGGGTCTGCCCTTCCATCCACGGGCAAGGGTGTGAACCCTCGGGGACTCCGCAGTTGCGAGGTGTGGCAGACGGACGTGACGCACGTCCCATCTTTCAGCAGAGTCAGGTACGTGCACGTGTCGGTGGACACCTTTTCAGGCGCCGTATTCGCCTCAGCCCATGCTGGGGAAAAGGCCAGAGATGCGGCGAGACACCTCTTACTGGCCTTCTCCACACTGGGGGTCCCCAAACAGATCAAAACTGACAACGATCCGGCCTATGCCTCCAGGGAGTTTGTGAACTTCCTCCAGGAGTGGCGAGTTCAGCACAGGTTTGGCATCCCCTACTCCCCCTCTGGCCAGGCCATAATTGAAAGGTGCCATCAAACACTCAAAAAGGTGCTAGCCAGACAAGCTAACGATCCATGGGCGGTCACGCCCCAAGAGAAACTGGCCAAAGCTTTATTTGTAATTAACTTTCTAAATTGCTCCTTTGAACATCTTAACCCGCCGGTCCTCCGCCATTTCCATCAAAGCACCATGGTGCAGTTCAAAGAACGCCCACCAGTGTTAGTGAAGGACCCAGCCACACTCGAGACCAGAGGGCCGTATCTGCTGGTGACCTGGAGAAGGGGATACGCTTGCGTGTCCGCTCCCTTGGGTCCCCAGTGGATACCACGAAAGTGGGTCAAACCCTATGTGCCCTGAGTTCCAGCAAACACCAATGCAGCAGAGCCGCCCTGTGAGAACCCTGCCGACAAGACAGTAGCCTCCAACAGAAGGAAGAGGAAGGAGGAGGAGGAGCGGAGAGATGGAGAGGAAACCCCTTCCCCTGAGTTCCTCTCCCTCAACGTTATGTTCAACTGCTGAGTCCCTAACCTGTTCTGTTTTTGCTCCTCATTTTTAGATGTTGTGCCCTCAGTCATTATTTTTCGTCATCTCACTCCACCTCGTGGGCCCGTCCCTGGACCAGATGGAAGCGTGGATCGTCCCGCAGCTGAGACAGAATGTATGGCTCACCGTCGCCCATGCGCTGAAGCAAGATCACCTTTGCTTATCGATGGCTGCAGCAGATGACCCCATTTCAACATGTCTGGTGGGAGTCCCCTTTGAAGAGAAGAAATATCCCGCATGGCTCCTACAGAGGATGAAGGATGTCAACAAAAACCCTGTTGGTTCAAAGGTTGAGATTTATCGCACTTGGTGGGGCGTTCAAAAGGTTACAATCCCTGTGCAAAATCCCCTCATTTTTTACCGAATTTGGATTAGGGACCTCCCAACCCTTAAAAATGAACCCCAAGAATTGGAATTGGTTGGCTCTTCCCCAGCTCAATTTTGCATTCAGTTTACCCAGGAACCCTCTACTAACCTCAATTCCTATATTCAAGTAAGATAATATGACAAAAGATTTCAGGCCAATAATTGGTGCAAGTTCTTAGTAAAAAATGATATGGCATCCACTGACAATTTGGCTCCCCTCGCCCTACCAAAAGGCATCTTCCTCATCTGTGGGAATCCTGCTTGGGCAGGGATCCCTTCCCGCCTTCTAGGAGGACCATGTACGCTAGGTGAGTTGTCCCTGCTCACACCCAACGGTTCCCAAATTTTGAATTGCAAGAACAAAAAATCCCATTCGATCCAAACGAAGTGTTAAGAAATTGGACGAGTCATGCGACTCAGAAATTATTCATTGGTCACATCCCAAAAGAGCCGCCGTCTCCGCATTTTTGCCCTGGGTAGCGGCGGCAAAAGCCCTAGGTGAATTGGGCCACCTAGAGTGCTGGGTGGTGAAGCAGGCGAACCTTACATCGACTGCCTTAAGCGACCTTTCAGCAGATGAGGAGGCCACCAGACAGGCAATGCTCCAGAATAGGGCAGCCATCGATTTTCTACTCCTAGCACACGGGCATGGCTGCGAGGAATTCGAGGGTCTTTGTTGTTTTAACATCTCGTCCAGAAGCCAAAATATCCATGCTTCCATCACCGAAATGAGGAAAATGATTACCAACAGCAAAGAAGAAACTGGCGACTGGTTCAGGGACCTTTTCAAAGACCTGGGGCTCAGTGGGTGGATGACTTTGGTTGTTAAAGACATTATTTGGGTTGTGCTTTCTGTTTTTGGACTTATCATCGTTTTTGCTGTTTTTAAGAGACTTGTGTTGAATTCCCTTTCAAGACCCTCCCCCTCTCCTCAAACCGCAACTCACCCCTGGTGGGGAGAAACCCCAGTTTAAGACCCTCTCCCCAGTTTCTTAAAAAATAAAAAAGGGGGAGATGTTGTGGTACATATTTGTTTTAAGATTTATTTAATGTTTGTTCAGATGGTTTGTTCCGGTTTCCCCTATTTTATGTAATGGTTTGTACTTGTTTGTTCCTTATTTTCCCGCCTTCTCTCCTGAGGGACCCCTGTCAGTCTCCCTGACCCTTCCCCCCTGGGAGTGCCCTACCCTTATTTGGAGTTGTTTTTCCCTTTAGGCCTGACCCCTGCACCTGTCAATCTCAGCAGTCTCCCCTCAGAGTCCCTGCCAATCTCCCTCAGACCCCGCCTTCCCTTCGAGAACTTTCCTTGCCAATCTTCTCCTCCTTGAAGCCCCAGTGGTTGCTGTGGCCCAGCCACTCCCTTCCCCTGTCCCCATTGGGCCCTTGTGGTTGTAATCCCTCCTTTGTCCCCTCCCTTGGAATCCCCCGATTGGTTGTATCGTTTCCCCTCCCCCAGTGTACACTTCCCTTTATAAGTCAATGTAACCCTATCCCCCTTCGCCAGTTTTTGGTACTCCTTGCCTCTTCTGGACCTTCTGCTACCCCTTCCCTGGAATAAATCCTGCCTACCTTCTACCATAAAGTGGTCCTTCCTTCGATCCTCCTGCACCTCCTGCTCAAGACGCTTGCTACAGTGCTGTCAGCTCTGAAGAGGGCTGGCAGCCTGGACCTCTATCCCTGTCGCTTCTGAGGAAGCTTGCCTTACGGGGAGACGCCACACCTGGCGGCTGCCTCAGGAGCTGTTTTGGCTAGCCGGTGGACTCTGATAAACCGAGGCAGCGCGGCGACACACTTAAGTGTGGTGATGCACAAATTCTTAGTAAGATTTTAGCAAGAAAGACTTTAATGACACCCTAGAGACCACAAAGATGTCCCTGCACAGTCTCCAACTAGAAGACAGAACTCTTGGCTTGTAACTATCCCCATTGTTCTGAGCCTCATAACTGGAAAACATATTTTACTTAAGTGCAGGGCACAGTCAGGAATGAGAGCAATTTACTAATAAACACAGTAATGAAAAGGCTCTATTTTATGTGATGATATTTTTGCACTGAAAGGGTTACCATTTAATCAATGATGATTTGGAATGAGCAATCAATTTTCATGTAATTTATCAAGACAGGAATTATTTCCACATTCTGTCCTGCAGCTGGAAGGTACTTTAAGCCACAATACATAGATTATTAATAAATAGGTAAAAAAATAAGAATTTGAAAATAATTTCTTTTACATTGGACTTCTATAGCAAACAGCTCAAAATATGATGCCTTCTCCAACACTGTCAATTTCCTTCGTACTTGCAGTTGTATTTTAGGGAAGTTTGGATAGTTCTATTTCAGTATCAACTTGGCTGAAAGTGACACAAGGTCCACAAAAAAAAGTTGATTTTTTTCTTTCAGTGTAACCACTGTTCACAAAGAACTAAAAGCTGAATTGATCACCTTTTTCTCTCAGACACAGCCAGGTCACTACAGACAGAAATAAGCTTCTAGGGGAAAGACAGAGGGGAGTTGGAATTCCTGTTGCTCAGGACTCTGTATGGTTGTAATACAAAAACTAATAAGAAACCAGGCTCTTGAAATACGCATATAATTTGTGTGCCATTTCATGAATCACTTGCAGCACTCTTGTGCTCTGCATGTTTCCATGCAGCTTGGGAATAAAATTCCAAAGTTTGTATGATGCTCTGCTAGGAAAATATTTAAAAATAACCTGATCAACCACTATAAACACATAATCAAGACAGAGTGGAGCTCTCTCTATTCACCACGAAAAAAGCCTGCAGAGGGCACTGCTAAACACTGTCTGCATCTTAACATACTTCTAGAGGTTTTAATACACACCTCAGTCCAACTAAGTGCCAACAATTAAGAGACACAGAAGACAAGGTTAAGATCCACGAAGATTATATAAGAAAATTCCAGTGTTTTCTTTCTTCATTTTAGTTGTTCTTTATATCTGCTCAAGGAGAAACCTGTGGATGTGTTTTACATCCTGTCACCTGAAAGTCAGGTGGATACAGGCTGTGTTCCATGCGGTGAGGGACATTCAACAGACTGCCAGATCAGACTCCTGCCTCCAGCATCTGCTGTCCATTACTGTTCACCTTCAGACCAAAAAAATTCAAATTCATCAGCACAGCTGAGGCATAATCTATTACAGGTAACACTGTATTACACGCGTTATGGATAACATGTATGGCTATAATATGTATAGCAATATAATTCAAGTTCACTTCCTTTGAATTTCAGATTATACAATAAAGCAGATGTTCACAAATTTAAGGAACACCTAGTATAAGCAGTAATTTAAATGTATAATATATGACATGTCTAGGCCATCCTATCTACCAAGGCTTCCATATGCCAGAGCTCCTATCTCTCCAACTCTTTTGTCTGCTGCTCCCATACCCATTTAATACACTCTAACCCTACTGTGTAGCCCATACTTCATGTAGGTGGTGTCACCTGGTAAAAACACATAGTTAGCACCCCAAAAAAGTTTCATTAATTTCCTTCCACATACAGCAGCTTGCATGGCTCTTTAGTCAGTTTGTTTACAGTGAATATAAAATGTCTTTCCAGTGCTGGTTCATGCTAAAAATTATGTTAGTAAATGTACACCAGTTAGCTCCTTCTACAAACCTTTTTTCCTCTTGGAAAGTCATGTATAGTTTATATACAGACTCTTTATCGAGCAGCAGTGACCCAATGCAATTAAATGATCTACAGTTCACTATGATGGTGCTTTGCATAAGAGGCAGCACTGTGTATTCCAGAACCTGAAAGAATTTAATTATTTTCTAAAGCTGAGATTTCAAAAATGATCTGTGATTCTGGATGTTTTGTCTTCCTAGTATCAAATACCGAAGGTACACAGCTCTCTAAACATATTCAGAAACCACAATGGCTTTTGGCAAAGTAATTGTGTGCACAAAGCAAATACTTCAGTGGTAAGCTATTCATGAAACTAAGAGCATATTCACCAGTCACTGAAACCCAGATAATGAAGTCTGAAAGAACAGACTGTATTTCTAAGGATATTTTAGCTGATGCAGAGATTTGAACTGCTGTAAAGCAGTTATGAAAACCAAACTGAAGTCCTCAGGGCTGTATAATCTGAAGAACACAGATTTCCTGCAAATGTTGTGCTAGCTAAGTTAAATCTGATAGACCATGGTTTTGGCATTCCAAAACTTTGAAATATTTGTCTCCCTTTTCATCTGGCTTTATATATTGGTATGGCTGTTAAGGCATGGAGGAAGCTCTGTCATGATTTCCCTTTCTATTTTCTCAGAGATATGTAAACAAAAGAGAGTATTTTGGGCCCAAATTTACTTGATTTCTAACCTAAATCATAACCACAACTTTATCCACTCTAAAATTCACTAGTAAACTTGCAAATTTTAGCTTTGGGTCCTTGAATGCTTGATGAAAGCCACTTTTCAATACTATATACTTTCAAGAAATTTAGAATACAATTTTGTCAGTTGTTCGATTTACCCACTGGGAAACAAACAAAACAAAACATTACTACAACACACTGTTGAAGAACTCAGGAAACTGGGTTCTAACACTACTGTTTTATACAGCTGGTGACAGAAATTGTTCAGTCAAAAACTGAAATGGTACCGTGTGATGTGTGTGAAATTCACTATAAAATGGATGGCAGTGTATTACATATAATCAGAGAATGACCTGAAACCAATCATTATTAATTGCATTAAATTCTAAATTATCAAATGGTAAATAATATTGCTAAATAAATCTGTAACCATTTGTGAGTGACTGATTGCTAGAAAAATCAGGTAGAATTTTTCTAATTAATTTTATTACTTGCACTTTCTTAGCTCAAAATTAGCTTTTTACTGTATTTAAATGTAGCTGGGTATAGTAAACAACTTCGAAAAATTGTCAGAAAGTAAATCTAAACATTAGGATTAAGAACTGTACTGTACTCTGCACCAGAATTATTGTTTTTGTCCCAGTACTTCAGGCCATCTACCGTACCTAAGCACAAATTGCTGCATTGTGTAGCAACAATATAATAAACTGTTCTTCCCCTTCTTCCTAACAGTCACTTCACAGGAATACTTCTTCCAGTGCTCTTGGCTGAATTCAGAAATTGTCTGAAATAATCAGTGATTTTCCTCTTTACTAATTGCAACTGACTAGCCTTAGCATCTAATCCACTGTTTGTTCAGTGTTTAAAAGTAAAAGTACCCTTTTAAAATACACAAGATTCTCTTGTGGTGTTACAAGAAATCACTTCCCTTTTACTGGGTTGGTTTTGGAGTGTTTGGGTTTTTTTTTAAATTTCTGATAATACTATTTCAATACTTCTTTAGATTTCATCTTTAAGGATGATAATAACCATTATAACTCACCCTCTGAGAACACCTCTGTGGATGGTCTGTGGGAAAATGGTTTGAATATCTGTCCTACCTTGTCCTGTTTATCTGGAACTGTTTTCAATGTAAATGTCCATTTAGTGGATCAGTGGACGACTAACATGGGCAGTTTAAATAACAGGCTAATCTATGCCAATCTTCACACTTCATCAGCAGAAAGCTGCAAGGTAAAAGACTCACTTGTTCCACAGCCAGTTTTACAAAGTGAAGATGACTTAATGAAGACATTTTTATGTATGTAACACAGATGCTCACCCACTGTCACACACTTTGTGTGTTTTACATGACACAATCCCTGCACATGTAAGCAGCATGGCAAAAACTTTATGACACTGACTCTGATCATGCCTCACTTTTTCTTCATGCCTTTCATGCCTCACAGTTTTCTTCTTTTATTCTGAGCTATATTGCTAGTACTGACAATAGCGGGCAGAGGAGTAACTGTTATTTTTAAATTTAACACGCAGGAACTGACACTGTTACTGCTTATGCAAGAGCTGCAGATGAGAGCTAGCTGCACGACCTAAAGGACAGCTCAGGGCAACAGCTGCACATCAACACCAGGAATCTTAATGGAGGCAACTACACAGAACAGCTACCCTCATCCACTTTCATTGCAGACCTGCTTTGTCACCAGCAGCGTCTCCTCCTTCCTTTCACTAGCCTGCTAATATCCAAACTTATGTACCTAGGCTTATGACATTTCAATGTCGCTAGCTGTTCCTACAGCTCTGCATGAGCTCTTCTTTTCCACGACACAACAATCTCAGGAGTGTGGTTTCCAAAACAACATGGCTGTCACTGAATAGGCAGCTGCAATCAAGACTTACTTTCAACTTGGTGACGTTGATGACAACTGACAAGTGGACCTTTGTGTATAAAGGGCTTTCACAATTCTCTTGAGCTTTGTTATCATAGTGTATCCTGTAATTGTGCCTTGGCAACCACTGCCAGAGCTGTTCAAGAAACTCCCTGAGCTTGGTCCACTGCACACATTTAACTTCTACACAACCTTTGCATCCTAGAGTATTATGAGTTACGTTCCCATACCGTACATTCAGAAATGCTCTTCTAGTCAAGTACAAACAGACCATTGTCAGAAAAAGTTGATCACTACTGATTTACCATTCTAGGCATCTAGATTTGTTCTTGATTCAGCCTACAAAAATGTACCAAAACCATTACATACTTTGGATAATGTTTGTGTTATTGGTGTGAGGATTTCGGTAGTCACACTTTTAACAACATACTGCCATCATCATTATTTCTGATTTCAAATATGTGCCTCATGTCCCTCCACAAAGAACAATAGCAGCAATCCAAAAATTGCAAAGGCTCCAGTCTCTACTTTTTGCACAAGGTACAGTTACCCCAAAATCCTACCATGGAGTCGCTACTAAAAGCAGTAGCTGTTCCCTTCATTAATGCTGGTCTCAGCACACAACCTCACATGGATCCACGTGCATGAACAGCATGATTTGGAAGTATGTTTGCTTCTTACACAACCATGTTAGGATGCTGCAGCATTAACTAAGGAAGCTACAAACAAGTATGAAAAACCTGTAGGTCTCTTACTGGAATTTCATATTTCTTACATGGAATTTCTTTGACAAATCTCTCCTTACATTCAAGTAAAATGAACCTGGCTAAATGCAATTAATCCAGAAGAAGGATGGTTCTATAGTGTAACTATTCTTCAGTGTATATTTTGTACCTTCATAATCTGAGGAATAGGATAGATAGCAAAATGAGATGATGCCACACTCCTAATATAATTTCCATTTCCTAATTTAGAAGGCTAGCAGTCAAAAACACGAATCAAAAAAGATTCAGAGAAAAGACTAAAGCAAGGAGGGTATTTGTAGCATAAAACCCTGGTTGGCATATATTTGAGAGTAGTGAATTTGATTTTAAGGCATTTCAAACTCGTCCACTTAAAAGCCTGAGGTATGAAACATCTGGGTATTTTGTTCCCTTACTACTATTTTTTTCCAAGTTATATTATGGTTTTGTTAGGGTTCTAATATATGTGTCCTCTTAACTCACTTCTCTTTTTTTTTTTTTTTTTTTTTTTTTTTTTTTTTTTTTTTGCTTGTGTTCAGATGAAAATATTTCAGCTAGAAAATGGTATTCATATGGTAACAAAAATTCATATGGTAACATAACCAGAAAGCTGCTGGGAGAGAGAAGGACTTAGGTGTGGAAATAACCTATGTTCTTTGAAGAGCACTGGGTAATTTGTATGCAGTGAGACCTGTTACCAGACAGCTCAGTCCAGACAAACTCCTCTAACAGGCAGTGCGAGGTGACTGGTTCATAAAACTCTTCTGATTATTTCTACCAAAAGCTATTTCTTCAACAGAGGCACTGCCCTTGCAAAGGCACAGAGATCTTACCTTTAGTTCTCTTCTATTTCCTTTTATTTCCCACTTACAGAAAAAGCCTAACAAGCCTCACTTACTACGTCTAAAGCTAGCTTCCTACTTTCCATTTTTCCTACCACATGCTCCTGCTCTCTCCAGTGTGTGAATAAAAGCATCTGGGCAATGATGGAAACAAAATTAACAAACAGGTCTTGGGTAAAAATAACCCAGTGTGGATCCTCGATCCAACTCATCAGTTGGGAGAAAAGTTTGTGGTAGCACCTGTCAGAAGCCTGAGGCCAAACCCAAGATGCAGCACACTCACAGTGTGAGCAACTGCGCCCTGCGCTCACCTTGTCCCCAAAACCACCTCGGTGGCAACGTTCACACCGGAGGCTCACAAGGCTTTCTCACATGGATTTCATCACAGAACCATAGAATGTTCAGAAGGAACTTGAAAGGTCATCTAGTGCCATGGGCGGGGGACCTTTCACTAGGCCAGGTTGCTCAGAGCTCCATCCAGCCTGGCCTTGAACACTTCCAGGGANCAACAGCAACAGGAAGAGAAGACTGAGGGGGAGGATCCGAAGAAGGAGGAGGAGCGGAAGAAGGAGGAGGAGGAAGAGNGCAAATAACTTCCTCCTCAGATCTACCCTAGCCCCACTCTCTTTAAGTTTGAATCCACTCCTCCTTAACCTGCCACGCCCGGCTCTGGTTCCCTGTCCCCACNCGACACCGATCCGGAGCGCGGGCGGGCGAGACACCCGCGGGAGGGCGGAGCCGCCGCTGCCGCCACCGCAGCGCCCCGGCGCCTGCTCGGAGCAGTGACCGCCCGGCCGCCTCCCGCCGCCTCTGGCCCTTGCCCAGATCGCATCCGCCTCCGAGCTGCGGCGCTCCCTCGTCCCTGCACGGGCGGCGGCGGCCCCAGCGCCGGGGAGGTCTCAGCCCTGCGTCCCCCGTGGTGCTGAGCCCAGGGGTCCCGTCGGTGTGCGGGTGATTATGCGTGGTTTGCCGCGGACGCTCCGTCTCTCCTTCCGCTGATGCCCCCGCTGTCCCCCCGCCTAGGCTAGAGCAGGCTGAGCGCCAGCTCCTCTGGAAATCTTCAGCCATGTATTTCCTCAGCGGCTGGCCCAAGAGGCTCTTGTGTCCTCTGGAATCCCTGGAGCAACCTCTGCATATCCAGACGGATCCCCGGAGAGCTTTCTTCGCGGTTTTGTTCCCATCTCAGCTAAGCATCTGGTACTGCAGAGTGAGTATCCATCGTTTTATGAGCTCTCGGACCCTGCTCTCAGCTGAAAAGACCTGTCGTCTGCTAATGTTTTTTTCTTCCAGAAGCAGTTGTCAAATTTGATGCTAACTTTACAGGATATTCCAGTGTTTGTGAAACTGAGCGGTTATCCACGATATTTAGTGATAGCAGTATAGTCTTAAGAAAATATGCAACACCAATCTGCTTTGTGTTAACACTAGTTTTTCCTAAAATTGAGACTTGCAAGCAACTTTTTTTGTGACTTACATTCTGCTTGTGCTTAACATAAGGAGCATTTGTAGCAGTGTGGGGCTTTTTGCATGTATGCTTCATGTCTTTGTGTTTTTTATAAACGAACATATAAATACGGAAGATATGAAACACTCTTTGTGAAACATTCACTATCCAAAATGTTGTAACGTAGAAGTTCACAAACTTTTCATTTCACGGAAAATTTAAAAGTTTTGTGGCTCTAAAAGAAGACTTGTCATGGCTTTTGCATGGAAGGTGCTGGCCTAGCTATATCTAGTTTGAAACTATGTAAATAATTGACATTAAGCACCTTGCTTTTAATTCACATTTTATTAGTGTGGTAGCAAAAATGCTGTTTATCTGTTTGATTTAATGCAGTCAGTGAAAACTGTGATACTGACTTTAAATTTTGATGCTGGATCCTTTTAAATACTGCCTAGATTAGACCCTAAATCTGTCTATAAATATCTCTAGATCCAGGTGGTTTGTAGAGTTCATCTCAGATTACCAAGGAAAACCAACCATCCAGTTTTAGAAGGCTGATGCTGAAAGATGTCAAATGCCAGTCATAGCCTTAAAATCCTGTTTTAAGTTATGCAGCAATTTCATCGCGTTACGATTTTTTGTGCTCAGTAAGGCTGGGATGCTGATGCTGTTTTTTGAACCTAGACAGGTATCCAGCTAGCACATAATCAGCTCAGTAACTCTTCTGTGTGAACATCATCATCTGGCCTCTGTTTTCTTAGGTTTGTGGCACACAAACCTATATACACTGTGACACAGTGTATGTTAAGTGTACACTTTCCAGCTTTTGCCAGTTGTTGAACCTGTAGTTGTAGTCTATCAACACAGCAGAACTGATCTTTTCCATGGAAAGACGTAGAAAATGACAGGCTCATGAAATGCTTCACAAGATGTGCCCTGTTGTCTGGAATGTAGTTTGCTTTATGGTCTGTTTTCAAGGACGGAGGTTCATTAGCTTGCATGCTTAGACTTGTTTTGAAACGTTAAACATTGTATGATTGGCTACAGACAGAGCACTAAAAGAATTCACTTGGTGCAGAAGAGTTGCCTAAACTCACAGGTCATTAATATTTTTAAAATAGATTGTGATTCAATTTGTAATGGGTGCTTTTGAGGAAAGTGGTGACTTTGCCAGGCCTGATCGCTGACTGATCTTAAACTGAAAAACATGTTACATAGCCTCTGTAGACAACTGGCTGTAATCAAAGACAGCAATCAGAGGCTGGAAGAATAAAGGTTTTGGTCAAGGTTATTTTTAAAGAGATTTTCTTGCATTATTTTTATGTATATAGCTGGGGTCCTGAATGTGATTTGTTGGGTTTTTTCCCCAGGCTTTTCTTTTTTTCAGTTTCGTGTTTGTTTTTGAAGGTGAAGCTTAAAATCATATATTTGAGCTACGGTAAAATAAAGTTACTGCACTCTAGAAAATGTTTTCATTTGTCTGAAGTAAGGTCTTTGGAACAAGGATAAATTCTAGTCAGGTTGCACTAACTTGATTTCTTGTCGCAGAAAAGCCTTCAGGCTGGCGTTCTTGTTAAAACTTGTTACTATCTCAGCTATATATCAAAGGTTTAATTTAAGAATGAGGTGATGAGACTGGGAAAGTTCTGGTTTGAAATTTTCAAAAACAGGGCTCTTTGAAATGCTTCCCGGTATGTGAGTTTACATTCAGTATGTGTATTTTTAAGGTGACATAGTAATGTTTAAAACTCCTTTTCACCCACTGTGCACTAAAAACTAGTGGAACTAAGACAAGTTGATCCCGAAGTGTGGATTTTTTCCTGTTTTGGAATCAATATAGGTATTAAGACTCAAAACTGGGTAACTGGTGTTGAAAAAAAAACCAGATGGGATTCTGCTAGTGTTTTTGAACCAAAAAGTTCTTGACTATTTTACTTGTTAGGGGAGATTGGATTGTGGATAGAGAAGACCACTCAGGTGAATGATTTTGATCATGCACCAGCATTGGTGAAAGGTTGTTGAGCACAGCCCCCAGATATGTTGGCATTTACTTATGAATTATATGCATGTGCTGCTGTACTAATATACACATTATCAGGCATACACAACGTAGTCTAATGGTTTTTTAATCTGTTTAGAAGGGACCTACATTGGTCACCTAGTCCAACTGCCTGACCAATTCTGGGCAATCAGAAGTTAAATCATGTTATCAAGAACATTATTCAAATACTCTTATACACTATCAGACTCTGGGCACCAGCCATCTCTTGGATGCCTGTTGCAGAGTTTTAAAAGGAACAAGAAAGAATGAGGTGATACCAAAAGGAACACATTTTAAAATTGTTACTGTATTTTTTAGTGGTGTAAAAAATCCCTTTTTTCTCCCCGTTGCATTCTGTTAAATACACCCCACTGTGGAGACCTCTGCTTGAAGCATTTTCCTTAAATCAGAAATTTCAGGTCTACGTACCGCAGATAATTCCTTGACACTTAAGAGCCAGCGTAACTATTTTCATTGATAGCATGGAAAAGCTTGTAAAACATTTTAATTTGGGTAGTTTTAATTTGAATGCTTGAAGTGAGAAACATCAATGGATGATAGAACCTCTCATCATTCATTCATCCTAGAAATGCTATCATGAGATAATTGCTGTTTAATAGATTGACTTGGGAACTGAAGATGAGGTTTCACAAGGCAGCTCTGCAGTCCTGTGTGTCATGATCTTTCCTGCTTGCACCTCTATTTTAATGGAGTTTATGGTGGACTAGTAATGTCTTTTTGAAGGGCTGTTAAGTGTAATGAACAAATTTTTCTTATTTAGTTGATGAAAAGACCAAAGGAACATTGTAGTTGGCCCTTTGAAAGTGTTACTGCTTTGACAGTTGTGGCTTTAATTTTAAATTGGTTTACTTATCTCTTGAATTCTGGAAATTCATCCATAAGGCTCTAGCTATTAAGGGATGAGGTCATGTAGCTGAGGAAGAAGGTGTCATAGATGAGTGCAGTTCCCTGCCTAACCCTTAACAAGTGAGTTGTGTGCGGCAAGAATAATCTGCTGACGTAGTTGTACATATTAATATGGTTCAGCGTTTCCTTTCTTTACTATTAACAAACTTGTGACAATGACAGGAATAAGTACTGGCCTTGAATGTTTAATGAAAACTCCTGTAGGTTGTTAGGACTACCTGCTATGACTGTCATTCAAAACCAGTTTTGTGAGCCCTTTTGATCCAAGGGTAGCTTGTCCCATCTGCTCATTCAGAGGAGAATTCTTGACTACCTATATGCTTCTCCGCTTATGATTTACATTTAGTCTTGTTTTTTAAACTTGTGGTTTTGTTTCTTTTTTTGTAATGATCTGATGTTGAGTCAGAACACCTAAATGAACTAAAATAAGCTTTTGAGAAAGCATGCATGTCAGAATCCTAGGTTGTCAAGTAGTTGGTATTCATTTTAAATGCTGAATAAGTTGATATTCAGACAGCTCTCACAGCTCTCTCATATGTGCTTTTCAGTCTCTAGCTGTCGCCGTATTAGAGTTGAAGTCAATGTGTGCTTTAAATCTAAGCATACAATAGGACAAAACAGGGGACTGGGCTTCTGTTGGGGAAGTGATCTCTCTAACCTGGAATTTTGCCATGCTATTAAAGGAGTTACTTGTGACACAGTACATAGAGTTCATAAGATATATGAATAAATACATTAAAATTATCTGCAGTTGTTTCTGTTTTTTTTTTTACTTACAAGGGCTGTTTTTCACTGTGCTTTCAAGATTATGTTTTCATCTCAGAACTGTAAGCAGAATAATTTACAGAATTATTGTGTGTGTTTTTTTCTTAATAGAATTGAATGCAGCTTCTGGAGGCTTTTTATCTAGGATTTGATTGCAGAATGGGACAACAGATGTCTTGATATAAGTGGTTGTGTTGGCTGTGTATTGTGAACAATATGATACAGATAGCATCAGTGCAAGTTAAGATATCCTACTGCTTCTGCTGTGTTTTCTTCCTTAGTAGTTTAACCCCCAAAATGCTGGTCTCTTATTTATGCCCTTTAGACACTTTTCTGAGAGGGCCATTTCTTTTTATTTGTCAGTAACAGTTGTGCTGTTGCTTCTATTAAAAAGATGTATTTGTGATTACATAATGAAAAAATGTTACATTGATGAATTTACCTAACAAAATCCAAAATTGTCATGTGTTATTTAGTAGGACTTACAGGCTTTTTCAGTGTCTCCTGTGTTATAAAATAGATGACCCCTGAAAGCTGTGTCATAATTACATGCATGATGGGAAAATGCATTCTCAGTTACGACTTTTCAGTGTCCAGTTAGTTGCATGTAACAGAAAAATAAAGATGTATAGAATATGCCTTTGATTTTTGGCAGCATTTTGAGCAGTAGGTTAACTGAAAACTTTGATTTGGGAGAAGTAGTGGTTGACAATTCTGCATTTTGGTTTTCTGAATTATTTCACAATAGCCATGAAACACGATTGGAAGCTGTGTCTGCTCTGTTGGGTGGATATTTTGTTGATTCTACGCTTTCCAAACACGTTCAAAATAAAATTAAAGGAGTTGTGGTTTTATAATTAACCTTGCTTTTAGAAATCCATTTGTCACCACCTTGTATCTCTGTTACTGACAAAATTGCCTTTTGTGGTCTATTTATAGGAATTTTTCTGTTCCTTATGTGTACATGCTGGCTTTTCTCCGTATAACCTTTCTGTTTTATTAGTTTGTAATTTTACAAAGCTTCAGCATTTAAAGTGAAGCACAGACCATATAGGGACATAAATAAAGTGCACAGTGTCAGAGTGTCAGACTTCTCTTCTGTTTTCTCTCAGCCTTATCTTCGTCACTTAGATCATAAGCTCATCTGAAGAGCATTTTTGATTTTTGTCTTATGCCTACAGCCTAATGAAACATTGAAGCATTTGGCATATAAAACTAAACAGAACATTTGTGTTTCTCAAAGAAATGGCTTCTTTATGCTCAGTGAGATGAATTTTTGATGTCTAGAATAATATATGGTCAGGGAAGGAGAATATTAAGTTTTAACAATTATCCACAGCCATGCAGGTTCTTGGATTGATGTTACATTGAAAACCCAAACCCGTACATAAGACCATGTTGCATATGTGCTGTCAGGCCATGTGTTTGCTTTTCAGACTTAGTCCAGTAGTTTTCTATTGTATTTGTTGACTTACTTGTAAAATCAACAATACACACAGTTTGTCATTAACCTGTAGACAAACCAGAGAATCTGGTTTAAGGAAACTATTTTTTTTCATTATTTTATATTCTGTCAAATGATTGTACTTCTTTCCAGTTGGTTAATGTGTCATTTTCTGTGACACTATAAACATTTCAATTAGGATGCTTGCTCGTGGGAAGGCTGTTGTTCAAGTCTGTTCAAGGCTACTTGCCCTCTTTAAAGAAGGCCTTTGCAGAGCAACATTCACATTTTAGTGAAGGGTTTAAATGTCAGCTTGATTTGCATTTTCATCAAATGTAGTAGAATGCTTGTGTTAAGGTAAGTGAATTGGTAATTTCCCATATCTAAGCTTGTTGAGAGAATTTGCTGCAGCGTTTTTATACCTTAATAGATTTTTTTCATAATAACTACATTATACATGGCTAAGTGTTCTGACTTGGGTTATGATGCTAATACTTGGTAAGTGGGCAAGTTACTGTATTAGGTCAGGTAGAGTCAAGTAAAAGAGTAACAATTTGGGATTATTTCATCATGGGTTTGGTTGTGATATTTTGTGCTGTAGTTTTTTTAATTGTTTGCATAGGTATTTTTTCCAGATGTTGATACAGAGCTCGTATTTCATAGTGAAAATCTGGAGGGATTCTTAATGTACAACTGACAGTGAAACAACTGTGAGTTTTTAGGTAGTTTAGTAGTTTAGTTTGAATTTAGGTGACTTTGTTGATGGAGCTGTCTTGCTACCTTACTGTTTTACAAATACTGAAATTCATTTTTGATAATGCAAACCAGATTTACTTTCGTGTTATAATCTCACACCAGTAAAAAAGAGGCATGTTTAATGCTGGAAAAGCATTGTTGTGAAGCACAAAAACTTCTGAGTAGGAATTGTGGAACATGTTCTTGTCAAGAGATAGCCAAGGTAGCTGACTGATGAAAGGAGATAAAGTTTAGCCGTGAAAACAAGAAGTTCTGTTTCTTTTCAGTACTCTTAACTAGTGCACTGGAGTGCACTAGTTTAATTTTATTACTTTATTACTTTATTAATAGTAATGCTATATTATTTTTAAGGTTACATTTCTTATTTGTCACCATTTTTCTTACCCTGTAAGCATGGGCTGCCACAATTCCTTTTCTGAGTGGCAGCTTCTGTTTTGCCTGACCTTGCATTCTTCCTGAGAGACAAAAATACCATATCAAAATGCTAGATTTTCTTTGCAGCAGGTTTAAAAATGCTTGGTATGCTTCTTATCTATTTTGGGAAGCTTTTTTTAATGTCAAATTGCAATTTGAATTAAGACTTGCTTACTCACTTCTTTCTTCCTTAACACTGAAGGTGTTTACTTCTTCCTCTGAACAAATTTTTTACTTCCTTTTAAACAACTCTTTATTTGTTTGGTCCTTTGATATGTTTCTGGTATCCAGTTTCTCCTAAAGCTGTGGCTCTACCATTAATATTTCAGCAAGTGGCTTTTAAGTATTTTAAAGAAGAAGGATTAATATATTGGCTTATTTAAGACAGTGGGCATAATTCATTAGTTGAACTTAACTACGTTTCTTCATAATTTTAGTAGCTGCATGCAGAAGGGTGAAGAGTAAAAACTATGGAATTCTAATGACATTTATATGGAGATTTGGGGTTTTTTGGGGAAAAATGTAAATATTTAGGAAAAATTCTAATTAATAGAATCTAAACCCCTACTGTTTCTGTACAGGGTCTGAATTAAATATATAAAGCTAACAAGAGGAGAGTATCTAACTAACTANGTTTTGTGTTTGGTTTTGGTTTTTTGTTTGCTTTGGTTTTGGTTTTATTTATTAAAATGTATGTTCAGTGGCTTGCTGTGCTTGGGTCAAGTACTTATGTTGATATATATATATTCCTGTTTACAGAAATATTCCTGTGCCATTATACTTTTTCAGTCACTTTAGGTATAATAAATTACTTCAGATGTAAAAATAACCATTTTTCATGCATAAGCAGAGTAGGATCTTGAGCTCTCCTTTTATCTTTGTTAATCCAGTCCATTCACACATCTGTGGAACGCTTTTAAACAGGGGAGTAAATTTGTATATTAGGGTTTTCCTCACGCCTGATTTAATGCTTTTGAGCTGTGGAGTATGTGGAAATTAGTAGTATCAGTGTATTTCCTCATTTGACCTCTAGCTAGGTAGCCTCAGTGGCCTATTTAATTTGAAGTGGGTCTGCATTCTAATAAGAAGCTACTTAAACTACAGAAGGATAACAGTTTGACTGTAAGCAATCATTTTTAACTCCTTAAGTACTCATCTGTGAGTTGCAAAGCCTAGAAATCAGTTTGTGTAAATTTTGTAGCTGATGTGCATGTAGAATGTTCTTCCAGCTTCGAAGATGTAATAACAGCTTTCTTGTGAATCAGTGTTACAAGAATTTTACACTATAAATACTGTAATTGTATTCTGTAAGGGTAGTAATATAGAAAGGAAACTGTGTATTACTGAGTTTCTAATTTTGCCAGCGGCAAAAATGCTTCAGGCACGGAAGTGCTTTAAGAATGATCTGCACGTTTGCAGTAATGATGCAGATTACCAAGAAACTGCTTTTTCTTAGTATATCTAAGGCAGTTTGGGTGGTTCTAAGCCAATCAGTGAAAGGCTGTGTAGCTCATTGGGAGCAATCAACAAGAATGTGCTAGTAAGAATAGTTATCTATTTAATGTTAGAGAATTTGATGCAAAAGAACCCACACAAATTGAAAAAGCTGGTGCAAATAGTTCTTAGGTTAAAGATTAGTGTGCTTGTTATACTTCATAAATGTTTAACTTTATTTTTGAAAATTCACTTCTGTGTGGGTGTGAAATTTGAGGAATAATGCTGTTAGCAGCACACCAAATCATACTGTGAATTTACCAAGACTAAGGCTGCCCATGTGATACTAATTCAGCTTGTTATTTACGTGCATGATGACAACATTTCATTACTTTGTTTTATATAAAATTAATATTTATACCTTAAAATTAGGGTGTTTGTAACTCTACTTTTTCTGAAAGGAAACTGAAGGAAGCAATTCCAAGTAGGATGGTAGTAGATGCTTAACCAAATTCTGGAGTGATGGACACTCACAAGATGTGTGGGTAGAATTAATGTTTTTGTATTTATTGTACCGCTTCTGCTGGTCCATCAAGTAAGCCAAGAGCGGTAGTAAACTAATGTCACCTGTGGTAGTGGGAAGCTTTGCCTAGTGGTGTCGTGGTTAATTTCAGTAAAGTAAGTGATTATTCTTTACCCTTTTGGTTCCCTTTCAGGGTGCATTTTCTGGTACAGCATGTGATGCTCCAAATCTGAATGAAAATTGAAATGATAAAGTTAGGACAGCATATGGTATGAAGATGAGGGGTAACTTTTTTGACAAAACAAAAAGTGTGTCCTGCTTAATTCAACTTCCACCTCCCAGTGTTGGAGGATAATGGAATGGGAAATACCCATCTAAGCTGAAAACGATTATTCAAGAGCAAGAAAATAGAAACAGTTGTGGAATATATTTAAGGAGAGTGAACATTTCGAAGCACTAGAGCAAGGAAGGGTAACTTTGCATTTGGTTTTTGTCTTGCAGCTCTCGAATGCATTTGTGAAAGGGAATGAAGGCTTAGTGCCTATGGTAGCTTTGTCTGGTCTTCATCATGCCAAAGCTTTTCTCCTTCCCAGAAGGAAAGGTGCTAATGGGTGCACCTCATTACTTGCAAAATCCTCATTACTTACATAATCCTAGCTAATTGTAGAGGTGAATTTTCAGCAGGTTCTGACAACCTGTTCTAGAAAACAAATTTCCTGATTATCATTCTCTTTATTACAACAGCCCGCCTATTTAGTTGAAACTAAGCAAATTGTCTGTACCAAATATTCTATAGAATATTTCATCCTAATTCGTTTGACAGTCCTCATCATTATAGGAGCCTGCTTGAGGTATGTCTGTTCATCTTAAGCATCAGTCATCCTTCATCTAAATTGAAACTATTTCTGTATTCTGTAATGACTCCTTACTGTGCATTTAAGTCTTTTATTTAAATGTCCTGGTTTTGAAAGACTTGAGATTAGGAATGACAGTGTGGCAACAGTTCTCCATGGACTTTCTTTAAAAGCACCATTTTCTAATGGATTGTCAAACACATATTAATTTTTTAACTTCCTTCAAGGGAAACATGTTGTAGCTGTTAAGGAGACATAGTTCTTTACAGGTATAGCACAACATATAAAACATCCCATTCCTTCTAGATATGAGATGTAATTATTCATATTTTTTTCCTCCAGCCAAGTGTATTAATCGTAAGCTACAAGGAACTTTCAAAAGCAGCTTCTCAGTTTGGACCTTATAAACAAGCAGAATGGCGGCCTGACAGCACGATGATAGCTGTTTCGGTAAGTAGAATTTTTCCTTCTTACTCTGGTTAAACTATTTTAAACAGAATTTTATGTTACCAATTTCTGTGCTTATACAAACTTGCAGACTGCAAATACATTTAATTGATATTTGTCTTGTGAAAATACATAATGGTACCAAGGACTTTTTTAGACGATAGAAGCTTTCTTTTATAGCTTTCATTAATTTTTCCTTGTGAGAATGAACTGTAGTTCTTTGTCTTAAAACAATGATTAGATGTATTGGCAGGGGGTGATCATCTCATTACTTTAGTAATCTGGTAAAAAATAATACTGTAATGTAAAGTTATGGGAATCAGAGAAATAGTTGTGGGCTTAGGTAATATAATGGTATTTAACTTGATAAATAGGGTTTAAAGGTGGATCTTAAGAGATGGAACTGTGGCCTTATTATTGGCTTTTAGTGGTTAAAAAATATTGCAAGTCACTGAGAAGACAGAAACAAGGGCAGTGATAAGTGATACATGAACTCTTCTGTTTAGAATCTTAGAGATGAGATCTTGTCTCTCATGGAAATAAAGTCTTGTTTCATAGCTGGCGCTATGTTCACAAAACTTCGGACTATTTCAGCAGCAGTATTTAAAGTTTGATGTGCAAGGTGAACACAAGAAAGGTGGGAGTACAGTTTTTAAGAGTTGCAATATAGGATAATCCTCTTGGTGTCTTTGCAGGTCCTAACATTAGGACCAGGTCTTAAATTAGATACTGTTATCTTAGTGGAAAACAGCAGATGATTTGTGGAGTAGTTCATGTCTCTAAGCAATATCATGATAATCATAAATCAGCTAAGCTTCCCATGGTCTAGTTTTCTTTTGCGTAATGCAAGTTAGTGCAATCTAAATGTTAGTCTAAAGTGTTAAAATTGCTTAAAAGTATCTCATTAAATCAATGAAGTTAGGTATTTCTGTTAGTGCCACATTATATTCTCAGTGGCTACTAATAATTATTAATTATTTCAGAAAGAGTTCTGTAATTTTTGCTATGAATCAAAAAGAATCCTTCAATTTTATATTGCAGCATGTATATCCAAACATACTTTAATTAAACCTTTATGCAGTGGTTCAGCAGAAATTTGAATTTTTATATTTAATTACTTTGCATATTGTGGGGGTTTTTTTCTGAGATGTTGTGATCCATTTGCTCAAGAGACCTTGGTGTTTAGGTGACAGGTTAGCTTTAGTTTCTGCCACTTCGGTCACTGCACTTAAAAGTTTTTCTACAACTAAATGTACAGTGCTCTTTTTTTGGCAGATAGTGTCAGAATGTAAATGCCTATAAAGTCTCGATTTGTAAACCAAGGTTCTTTGAATTAAAATTCAAAATGGTCATTGCTTATAAAATAATGAGTGTAGTAAGATTTCTAATATTCTTCTTGTTTCGTAGGATGATATTTCATCCCTGGGAGTATGTGTACAAATTATATAGTCAAGCATGTTTCTTATGGTGGGTTTAACATAAGTTATTTTGCAGTATACTTAAAAAATATGTATATAGTTTAATTTGAAACAGTTGGTGACTCCTGTTGAAAGACCACATTTACAGTATTGCTGGTTTTGTTATAGTGAGACAGGGCGGAAAGTCAGTTTTTGGACTTTAATGAAGAAGGTGTTCCTGAAGATGTGTGATATTCTCATCCCCAAGGAAAGTTCTATCCAAGTGAATAATTTTCTTTTTTCTTAACTAACACATCCAGATGAAGGAGCAATGGCAAAGCAAGTTTTTAATGAAAAACTCAGTAATTTTTAACTTAATTAGCTTCACTTAATTACTGAAGTCCTGTGCAACAGCTAAAAATTAATAGAGTGAAAGCTGAGATAGGTGGTATTTCTCACGTACTACCTAGTAACTGTGCTCATGAGTACTTGATTGTAGTAATTTTCTGTAATAAAAACTTTTTTTTTAAGAAGGTGAACATAAGGCTTAGTATGTACTTATGTACTTACTAGCAAAGTGGTACATTCCTTTTTTTTTTTTTTTCCTTTTTTTTTTTTTTAAATGACATAACGGTGGGGAGTACAGTCTGAATTTTATGTCCACCATACCAGTGATATACCATGTTTTTTGTTTCTGACAGCCCAAATATTCAAAGTGTCTCTATGAAAACAAATCACTTTGCAGCATAGGCTTTGAGGTAAATATTATTTGTACTGCAGGCTGGATTTGGGCCAGCGTATCAGGCTTTATAAAGTACCTCAAGTAACTTTAAAGGTATGTAGTTAAACAAGCTTAAGCAGAAGTGTCACCATTCCCTACAAATTCTAACTTTTCTCTACTAGTATCTTCTGTTGCTAAACTGTTGGCACATTTCCTAGGCAGATCTTCTTTTTTCCCCTTAAATTTTGTGGTTTCTTCTTTCGTATTGCTGCCTTTGTAATTTTTCCAGTGTTACTGGAAAAGTAGGAAATACTTTTATTGTCGTGGTCCATACATTGAAGAAAGGACTCTTGACAATAAATTCAGAAGGCTAATATGATTTATTAAAATGACTCCATAATTCTAGTATTTTTCTATATCTGCTCAGCAGAGAGCATTCTCCATGCTCCTGCTGCTGCTTCGTCCAGGGAATGTGTGTCGAATGCTTACAATATCAGAAAGATAAAGTAATTTCAGCTCCTTCTCCTCATAGGTAGGAGGAGGCCAACCAATTCCATGTCCTTGAAGAACAGACACAGATATTTTGTTTACAGAAAGCTTATACAGAGCAAAAGAACAGCAACAGGATGTTCTCCCATGGGAAAATGATCAGAAGGCTTACACACAGAGAAACTTATAATATGGTCATAGCAACATACTTTTTCTTGTCTAGATTAGTACATGCATCCAAGGTAGCTAATTCTAGTAGTGAATCGAACTTAGGAATTGGGTCAAGGTGCTTCAGTATGGAGAAATATAGGAGGCATTTTGGTCCTTCCCATGTTACAGGCAGTCCTCCAATACAGATTGCTCTTCAGTGTGCATTCCCCAGCTAAGGCAGAGCTTTATTAAACATGGTAGCATGCAAGAAACCATGTTCTGAAATCCCTGGCAAGATTTTTGGTGTTTATACTTCTGACTGTCAAAGATTATAATGATCAGGGAATGGATGACAGTGATGGTTACTTACTTAGTAAGTTTCAATCAGATATTTTTAAAGCAATGAAACCTCTGTAAATGAATATTATCAATTTTCCAGAAGTCTGCTTGGATGCTTCTGCATTTCATCCCCTCTTCATGGAATTTAAGGTTCTATTTAGAAATAAACCTGTAACAGTAGCAACTTTGTGCTTTGAATAGTGTTCAGTAAGGCCCTTTGTACCTTAATATCAGTATAAAGATACTTCACAGTATTGTTTTACTCTTCTTTCCAGGATAAGATAACTTATGGGTTAAATATTTAATGATGTAATGGAAAGAACCTGTAAAGATGTTAGAAATGAACACGTTTCTTTACCACATAATACCTGAACATGATACTACGGCACATAGAAAAGCTTCCATTTACTGTCACCATTATATTTCAGATTTTATTCTTGCTTGAAAAAGATACTCACTTGGAATGAGAATAATAGTGTTTCTTGGAATTTGAAGCCAAAACGGAAGTTTTCTAAAGCAAAATGTTTGACTGAGGAAAGCCATGGCATTTTTGAAATGATACACTAAGCTAACAAGGGTGTTGCTTTATTGAAAGAAAGGAAACCAATCTTGCAAAGAAATGTGAAACCATTCATTTCAGTGCTTTTTGTCTCCAGTGCTTTGGATCCATGCCCAGCCCATATTAAAATAATTGGATGGAAATGCTATTTAGCCAAAATGCATTTACCAATTTGCCTGGAAAATAAATTCATGCTGTAAACAACACTTCTTTGAACACATAACATTATTGGTCATCTGCTTCTTTCATGTTTATGAAAGCAGCTTCTAGGTATGACTGGAACGTCATGTAATGAAATTATTTGTATTTGTTCCCCGTGTATAATATGAAGTCATTCTTCCAGAATGACAAAATATGGCTTGGATATTATAGGTGTTGTGGTAGCTAAAGATACATGATCTGAGGATTTTTGGAAACTAGCTGGATGACCAGCATTTGAGAGGCAGTGCCTAAACTCTTTGCAATCAGTAGTGTCTGTATGTGTTCAAACACCTAGAGAGTTTATTCAGGTACTTCCCGCCTTCTACTTTGTTTTCTGCATTAATTCATGTAGTTGATTTACAAATAATGTGGCCAGGTTCTAAATATGAATATAAATACGAAATAGTTGTCAGGTTTTATGGGTTTGTATGAATTAGAGGAAAATTTCTGATGGACCTGTGCATAAATAGAATTGTTTTTTCATTTTTCGATCCCTGGCTTAATCTATTCACTTGACTTTAAGGGTGGGTAGGGATTTTACCTGGAATTAATATCAATGCACAGTATTTTAAATGTCTGAATGAATGTATATTTGAGTTCAATATATGAGACATACATAGAAATCACATGAGACTAACAGATTTTACTCATGCTGAGACTAGATATGTATCTTATCAGTTTTTCTCTTTCAGACTGCAAATGGATACATCTTATTTTTTGAAATCCCATCAGCAAGAGACAAGTATCTTTATGAGCCAATATATCCCAAGTAAGTATTTTAAACTTTGCATCCTTACAGTGTGAAAAAATACGACTAGACAATTTCTAAACAGTTTTTATGACAAAATGTATTTCCTTACAGAATATGTTTTAACACTTGATGAGTATATGAACCATCATTCCTATGAGTTAGAGTCAGTGTAGGGGAGAAGATGTGTTTAAGTCGATTGCTGTGTGCTGGTATGGTTCCTTAGGTCCATCTTAGAAGCTCTCAAAATCCTTAATAATAAGGGTAAAATTGTCTAATTTTTTAATTTGAGGTAGTCTGTTGCGTTCATGATCTGCAACGAGATTTAATAATGCCTTTTGAATAACTCAGCCAAAAAAATAATGTGTCTTAGGAACTATTGAAGTGCAATTCAAAAATAGATCCTGTCCACGATGTTTTCATAACTTAGAGATTTTTTTAAACAAAAAGGAAATAAAGTCCCAGTATTTTTGAGCAAATGGATAATTTTTACTAAGGATGTACAAGTATTTTTGGTGCAGTGTGTTATGTTGTCAGTTTCATTTTACTTTCCTCATTGTGAATGACAGAATATGTTTTACGCGTTTAAAATGTGACTGTATTTTGGGTGTATTTGTGGTTGACTTAGTTGATTTTGGATTTTGCAAAATTGGGAAATACCTAGGACAAATTTAAACTTCAAGGAGTATATGTGTACACAGACACACATGTGTCTGTGTGTTTGCATAGGCAGAATCTGTAGTCATGGGTTGTATTGAATTTGTCCATTAACAGAATAGCACACTCTCGATTTCTAATTTAACTTCTTTTTTTTAATATATCCCTCTATATATCTTCATCATTATGGTAATACTAGCCAGTTTATTTTTTTTTCACATTCATAAAAAGAGTTAAAGTTGAATTGTGGGTGTCTCCACATGGTCATCTCTGAAAAGTATTGGATAACCTAGGATGTCATGTAAGAGGAAGATACTTTGACTTCTTTTCAGTGTAACTGTTAAACCATGAACATTAAAAGAAAATAAAGCGGGTTTTCAAAAGTATTTAAATTCAAGATCTGTCTTCTTTCACAAATATGTGTTGGAAGAAATTACTTACCAGGTAGTAAATGATTTAAAAGTGAATTTTCTTTTATTGACTAGAAAATTTGTTATGTGTTATGGCTATAATGCATCTTTTGACCTCTGAAATAGCCCTCAAAGCTCTGGAATTAACTGGAATTTATTGTCGCAATTTACTTTTCTGTTTTCCAGAAACTTAAGACAAACATAGGCAAGTTATATTACTTTACTTACCTCTTTGAAGAACTGAATAGGAGTTTTCAAACTGACTCTTCACATCTGGCTTACTGTCATCAGGGGAAAAGGCAGACAATCTGTTGCTGCAACTTGTCTAAATAAATGAAATAGTAGTGTATCCTTAGCTGTACATTACGTAATGCAGAAAACTAAGCAGTAGTTTATTGTGAGTTTTCTTGCTCTTTTTGGAAAGCTGGGGGAATATTTTACTTGGCAAAATCTGAAAACTTATGGAAATACATATAAAACACACGGTAAAAGTTGAAAAATTTGAGAAGTTTGCTTAGAATATCACTTGTAGGAAGGCTTGAAAATACCTGTTAAGCCATCAGTGACTTACCAGTCTAACTTTTCAATAATCCTTTAGTATCAATAATCCTTGATATGAATTGTTCACCTGAAAATGCGTGTTTTAGTTGTTAGTAATGTGTTGAACAATCAGGGTTTTAAAATATATTTGTATAGCCCAAAAAGGACTATAATGCAAATTCTGTAGATGAGTAGGACAAGGTGTTTGTCCCTAGTGTCTTTATATTTACGTGTTTTAGGTTGCTCACGGTCTCCTAAGACTAAGGCGTATGCTTACCTTTAAGAAGATGAGTGATCTCACTGAATTTACTGGGATTACTAGTTTGTCTATACCTAGCCCTCAATTTGAAAACCTAAATAAAATTACTGCTGTTCTGATTATATTAGATCAGAAGAAAGACACAGGCATTTGTGGTTGAATTGTGCCTCCTGTGATTAATGTCAAATGATTCTTTAAGTTATTAAAATGGAATTAACTTTTTTGCAGGTGCAGATGCAGTGCACTGCCTGTAGGCAGTCTCACCAGTTTACATTGTAGAACAAATACTTGGCAGGGGGTTAATCAGACAAAAAACCTCCAATCTAAAATGAATAAACAGACAAATAAGACCAAAAGCTAGAATTGAAACTTGTATATTTCTTTTGGCATATGTTTATTTTCCAAGTGCATTATTTCATTGAAATTCTTGGATTTCACTTCTGCTGGGCTGAACAATACCAAATTAGTTTTCTTCACTCTGAAGCCATTACACACCACATCTGAAGCCATTACACACCACATCTGAAGCCATTACACATCACATCTGAAGATCAGTGAAAGGCTGTGTATGTGACTTGCCTCATGCTTGAAAGGGGACATCTTACTGTTTTCTCCCCCTGTAACAGTGCGTTCTTGGCTCGTTCCTCTGTGTTGGCAGCAGTGATTATGCAGCTGCGCCTTCTGTAAAGTCGGGTTGCTGACCTGATGGGGAAACTAAACCTGCCTATCTCACTTTTTTACCCCTCCCTGTCCCCTGTCCTGGATTCTAGTAGCTTAGTTTGCAAGTTGGCATTTAATAAAAGGCTGGCATTAGAAAACGGTGACCTTGAAGTAGTACTGAGTAGCTACACTGAGGAGTTGAAAAACATGAAGTGACTGTGCAGTGATACTTGTATAAATCTTATGGTTCATGGTAAAGCAATTGCTTGGAACATTTTAACTGTCGTGGAGATATTAATTAGGACTCTTGCAGCTCTGTCTTGTGTGGTTATTTACCTATGCTACACAAAGTGAGACAGAGGGTGATTTTTGCAAAAAGTATGATGGTGTCCTTGCATTAGCAAAGTGACAGACAGCTGGTGGAAACGAGTCAGTAGAAACTGAGATGGATGTTCAGTCATGTTCTACTTTTTAAAATAATGACTAATTCTCAATGTTTATAAACTGCCCATATCTAGTAACTTTTTGTAAGCAGAATGAAGCCTGTTCTTTAGTAGCCTGTCTTTAAATAATAGTGGCCAGTTCTGGCAGAAATACAAAATTTCAGTCATGACTACAGTGAGAAAGGGAAACCCTCTTAATACGACTTCTTCATGAACAGAATTGTGAAGTCGTGCATGTCAATATAACAAGGTGGTCGTGCACTGGGAATACACACCCTCAGCTGTGCCAAAATACTGGTTTGGCGCAAAATTTCCTAGTTTAGTCCGTATCCTGAAGTTGAAATTGCAGCTAGGTTTGCTAACATGCAGGTGAAAATATTGAGAATGCCTGTGTTTAGAATCTTTTTCCAGTTTAGCTCTTGTTTAGACAAAATGTGCCTATTTTACCATAAATGAAAGAAAAAGTGGGTAGTCAGAAAAGCAAATACTAGGCATACAATAGATAATTTCTTGACTTCAGTAGTTTTCTGCAGTCTTCAAGATTGGGACACTGGTAACTGAAGTAAAGTAACTTTGTGTGGTATCGGAACTTTTTTAATGACTGCTTTAATATTTGCTTGATAATGGTTTAGCTTTGAAGAAAAGGATCAGATGAGTTGCTGAAAGTCAAAGTCACTCATCAGTTGTCTGTATGGGAGAGGGATGGTTGTGGAGAAAATGTCCTTCCAATTCACAGTTACTTTTATACAGAGTTGTTGCTATATGTAGCTATTGAACAAGATGAACCGGAAGAGCTTCCCTGTGTTTGGTGTGTTAACAGAACTATTCTAGCATACAGCTATTGTGTAAACTGTAATTGCACTTATGAAAGATTTTTGTTTATCCAATTTAAACAAAATGCTTCAATGTGGAAAGCAAAACAAAACTATGAGACTCTTGTCGTCAAGAGTCTTTTCTTCAATGCATAGACCACAACGATATCTTTACATGGTGAATTAACTAAATATGGTAATTGGAGAGTCTTTTGAGTCAGGTTTCTTGATATTGTCAAGTGGAGCCTGAATTTGGGGAGTGATCTGAATTTTGTGTAAATTTAAAATGAGAGCTCAGTGGTGTAGATGAGAAATGACAGAAATTTATAACTCTGTTTATAACTCTGTATGCATTGTAGTATATCTAATCACAGCATCATTTATTTTCAGGGCCAAGTCTCTCTTTTTTTCTCAATCTAATCAGCACGTGATAGTAAAAGAGCTAAAGTGTGAATTGAGGCTAAGATGCCATCCTGTTTGAATGCTAGAGTCTTTACTTTTCCTTATTTTTCAGTATTATGAAGTAACAGAGATTTTGGAAAGTAAGGTTGAGTGAACTTTCCCTGCACCCTGCTATTGTTTGTTTTAAATCAGACGGAACCAGAGCCTAGGAAAATTGTTTCCCTGTTTAAAAATGCACATTTTGCATTATTGCCTCCTTTCCATATCAACCAATTGTAGTGGTCTTTATTTATATTCTGAAATCCAGTGTTTTAATGGAAGTACTGAAATCTGAAATTAACATTTGTGGCTGGAGCCCACAAATCTGTTGAAGTTTGTTGTATTAGTAACTGAGGACATAGCTCTTATGAAATTTAGAATATGTTAAATACTTTAAGAAGATTTAGGGGAAATACTTCTTAAACACTATTTTATACTTTTAGAGATTTAATCTATATAAAATCTACTCATGTATGTATGGTAAGAGTTAGTCAACTAACCTGTTCAGTATTATGCATATTACATGTAAAAACCTGTTACTAGACTTACATGATAAAACAAGTGCTCATGCCATAAGTGCAACATATGAATATTTATATATAAAAAAGGAAACTTTTCATTTTTGTTGCTGGAATCTAGTGGTAGTTTTTTGTCAAATGGCGATATTTTAGGAATGTAGTTTTTCTGTCAAAGAAAATGTTTCTGGCACTGTTTGTATTTGGCTAGGAATTGCCAGTCTCTCTTTGGAGTGAGCTGTCATCCATGCTTAATGAAAATTTACAGTATCCTGCTTAATTTGTGAGACTAAAAGCAGGGGGGAAACATGGTAATTGTATGGTGTTTCGGGTTTTTTTTAAATTGAGCCAGAGTAGTGTGCAGTTTCATTCCAGCTTTTGGATGCTTTGCTTTATTTCAGAGCAGATTTGAAAGGGAATCAGTATTGGCCATTAGCCCACATTCTGGGATATTTTCCTACAGTGAGCAGAAGTACAAAGTCCTGCTTCAATTAGTTCAGTCTGGTTTTACCACCCAATTCCTAAAGTAACTACAAGACAAAACATGAAAAATAATGTATGTAAGGTAAGATTGTAGCATGTTAAAATAAAATTTATCTCTGCCTGTGATTGCTTAAGGAAAGTGACAGTGCATAGAAGTAGATTTGCAGCTTTGTAAGCTGTGGCAAGGTACAGTGGTAACTTTTGGAGGAGTTTCCAAATGAATTTGTACAGCTATTCTTATGTTTGACAGTAAAGAGTGTGTAACGCCATCAGAGTAGAGGCTTCTCTGTCCTGAACTGATGGTTGTTTCTGTTTAGAGGTTTGCCAAGGAGAGTAACTGAAGTTTTTTTGCTTGAAGAGTGTGTGACTTAGTGCTGAGGATATTTTTACCATTCAAAAAAGACAGAATCTAAAAATCTTTATGTTGCTATGAACATATTATAAGTTTCTCTGTGTGTAAGCCTTCTGATCATTTTCTCATGGGAGAACATCTTTTTGCTGTCTTTCACTCTGTATAAGCTTTCTGTAAACAAAATATCTGTGTCTGTTCTTCAAGGACATGGAATTAGTTGGTCTCTTCCTACCTATGAGGAAACTGAACTGAAATTACTTTATCTTTCTGATATTGTAAACTATTCAGACACATTCGCTAGACGAAGCAGCAGCAGGAGCATGGAATGCTCTCTGCTGAGCAGATATAGAAATATATTAGAATTATGGAGTCATTTTAATAAATCATGTTAGCCTTCTGAAATTGTCGTCAAGAGTCTTTTCTTCAATGCATAGACCACAACGATATCTTTACATGGTGAATTAACTAAATATGGTAATTGGAGAGTCTTTTGAGTCAGGTTTCTTGATATTGTCAAGTGGAGCCTGAATTTGGGGAGTGATCTGAATTTTGTGTAAATTTAAAATGAGAGCTCAGTGGTGTAGATTATTAAGTCTTTGAAAGTGGTTTGAAAATTAAAGTTGTTATCTAACCAGTATTAATATGTGAAAAAACTAGTTCATATGCTGGTTTTACAATGTCGTATTGTTGCTTATATACCTGGTTACTCTATTAATGTCTTAGCTTTTAAAAATGCCAGAAAGGTTATCTCCTTTTCTATAGCCTGATGGTTTATGGGTGCCATAAGTTACCTCATCAGTGGACTTTTTTTTCCTGATTCAACGGCTGAAGATTAGTATGTACAAAGGTTTTGAACTTCAAACTCTGCAAGGGTAATCAATGATGTGTATGGTTAATTAACTTACTAGGTAATTCTTGCTCAGCATTAAGCTTCTCCTGAACTTTACCACTGTGGTTTTCCCTGTAATATTTTAGTGTTGTTTGGAAAATGTATTTTGAAAACTAGATTAGCTGAAGAACTTTTATTAACCATTATGGCACTTGCGAACTCTTGATGTAGTTCAAGAGGTTTTAACCTCTTAATTTAAGGGAAATTTAAGTTGGATGTTAGGAAAAAGTTTTTTACGGAAAGAGTGATAAAGTACTGGAATGGTTTGCCTGGGGAGGTGGTGGAGTCACCATCCCTGGATGTGTTTAAAAAAACACTGGATGTGGCATTCAGTGCCGTGGTTTAGTTGGAGGTGTTAGGGCATGGGCTGGACTTGATGATCTTAAAGGTCTCTTTCAACCTAGTGATTCTGTGATTCTGTAACTGTTTTCAAGAAATCTTTGCAACTGAAATAATAATTTGGTAAATCATTTAGCTTTTTATACGAGCAATTGATTAATATACTAGCTAGCCGTTTCTTTTCTCAAACTGCAGAGATCTGCTACTACCTAATTTTGTACTAAGAACTACTTTTCTAAGCACTTACTCTTTATAGTTGTTACATTTCAATTTTGTTGGTGTAGCTATTGCCAGTCTGTATGAATACAGCTCTGAATCCAGCCAGACGTATTTAATCCTCAGCTGGTGGCTGCCTGCAGTGTGTAGTGGAGAGATGCAGGTTAAGGGTGAAAAGATGCTAGTTGCATGAAAATCAAAGCTCACAGGTGGTGATGCAGGCTCTTTGAATCAGGTATAAAAAAAATGAAGTCCTCAGCTTTTCAGTGTGGACATTAACTGAAGTGTTCACATGAACTATTGTAAAACGGTTAGTAAACATTGTGTAATTGTGCTAATGCAATGATCATGGCTGTTGTCAGTTTTTTGCCTTCTTGCCTTCAAGGAGAGCAACTTGTTGGTGATACAGATTATTTTAGAAGCACTGCCCTGGTTTTGTCATATAAATACTGCCATCAATAGCTGAAACATCATGATTTTTAATCTTCTTGTCCCTTCTCTACCACTCCAAGTACTACTGAAGAAGCCATTTTATCAGGAACAACTAAGAAGATCATAGCCCAAAAGTAGTATAAAAATATTTTACGTTGTTTGTATCAAACAGTTATTCTAGAAATAATTTTTAATTCTCTGAAGTCGTCTTTCTCTTTTTTTTCAATGAAATGTCTCCATTATTTCTCATTACTTGCATGGTTTAGTGTGAGAATGGATGCTAGTGAGAATGGATGCTACTGCCTTGTTTGTTGTTTGTTTTTTAAGTAATACATTGTTTGCCATTAGCCACAGTATTTTTTTAAGTACTGTATTTTTTGACTCTGAGAGCATTTCGGAATTTTTCTAAACTATTATCCAACAATAACTGCCAACTATATTACTATGATTACTCCAAATATACAGTGGAAACTTAAATATTAATTTAATGCTAATTCTGTCTCCAGACTAGAATTCTCCATTACTAAGCAGAAAAAGTGGACATTATTTTTAAATACTTAGAACAGACTTAAAAATAATATGTGTTGTATACCTTAATTGCAATTACAAAGAAATCCTTAAGTACATGCTTTCAGGTTCTGCTGTAATTAACTTCTTAAGTATTTCTTAGATGCTTTTGGTAGCAGTGACAAATTTGTTAATGTTATTTCTGAGTGACTTTTGTCTGTGTATCATGTTGTATGACTTAACTGCTGTGCAATTAGTGGAGGCCATAAATGCAGTACTGTGCACCTAGAAAAATTAGCTGGCTGTTGTCCTGTTTCCTCCTTGAACTTGCCATCATTTCAGATAACAAATTTCAAGGAAATTCTTTCTACTAGTTGAGGAGTCTGTCTGACTCTGCTTTTGCGTGGTGCTGCCTCTTTCTTGAATTTATGATGCTTATAAGTTTGGTGTAGTGGGGCTTTTAAAAACAGCATCCCTAATGTTTCCATGTTTGAGGTTTTCTTTGGTTGCAGGTTTTCCTCAGTTCTGAGTTTTAAGAGATTTATTCACAGGCTTAGTTACATTAACAGATGCCATGTAAATAGCAATTATTATATTTGATTTGACATTCAACTAGTCAGTCACTGGAATTTGCAAAAGTGAGTTACTTAAAGTTTGGCTGCAACCATAGCAGATGCTGATGTGGCAACCCAGACCAAACATTCTTTCCTGCTTCAGTCATCTGTGTGCATTCTTGGTTTAAAGGTCAAAGGAACTCAGCCAGTAAGGCTGACTCATGCAGATGTGGACTGCATGAGCACAGTGTACTTTCAGTAGCACCTCCTTTGTACCCATACTAGGGGTTTCTTTTTGAATAGATGAATTAGACATAATCATAGGCAATGAATTGAAGTAGTGGCATTTTTGGAGTTTCAGTCAAGGTGATGTACCTCACCTCTGTGTGGATTGGCCTCTTGCAAGTTGGATAAAAGAACCATTTTTGGGACAGGAGTGATAGTGCCCCAGTGGAAAAGATAAGATGCCACAGATGGTGACCAGTTCGCTAAAACTAGCTTGTGAAACTGAAAATATTCAAATATTCTTGCAAGCTATTTTTTCATCAAAAGCGTTGAACGAAAAAAAGCCAGCTTACATGGAGACTTGAAATTTTTCTTCCTCCAAAAGATGTCTTTTAAACCATGTTGTTAGCCTTCTGGTTTTGTAGTTTGTGCTGTACAGAAACATTGAGTTTACACTTGGTTATGTACTTCGGTCAGTTAAAACAGACATGTTAAGTTGTGTCTTATACCTACCTAACAGTAACATTTCTGCATTACTCAACCCTTTCATCTCAATTTTAGTCATTTGCTTGCATGATTTAGTTGTACCACTGATTGTTGATAAACCAGAGTAATTGCATCTAGTTTGGGAGTATACTGTCTGGAACTGTATGTCCACATGGGTTGAAAAGCCTATCTCCAAACACCTAGGGTTTTGTAAGTTTTAAAAAACACCACAACAACGCCACCATGCTAGTATTATTAAAAAATAAATTACTGGTTTTTTCAGGGTTCCTGTCAGTCCATGATAGCTAGCTTACATAAAGGGCTTGATCTTTCCTAAGACAGCTGCCTTTTACAATTAATTTTTGTTCAAAATGCAAACCAAACATTGTAATAATTTAAATTTATACAAGTTGCCATCTTTTGGTGGTAGATTAACTAAGCTTAAAATAATTTTTTCTCATTTTTTGCTGTAATTTTTCACAGCCACCATAGTTTCATTCTGAAAAATGATACTACTTCCATCTGCTAATTCCAGATTGTCAAAGGTTACCTTGGCATTAGCTGGCATATATCTTTGTCCTTGCTACATAAGGAAAGATGAATTGCCCATCAAATAACAGATACGAATTTCGCGTTGCTATAAAATGGTAATGAATTAAGGAACTTGCTATCTACTGAGATAAGACAAGAAAGAGATTGATGTATCCTTGTGCTGTCAAACTTCTCTAAAGCTGCATCTGCTTTGGTTTCTGCCATGTCTTAGGCAGTTATATTTGCTACCCTGGTGTAAATTAAAATAAGTATTTTGTCAGTTAAAATACAGGTAAAGATTACATGAGTTTGTGTACATACCTATTGTTTCTGACTGTTGAAGTTATTATAAATTCTAACTTGTCTGCAGTGCCTGTTTCATTTTATAGTTTGCTTTGCTTACTAGCATAATGCTCATTAGATAGATGAGCTGGATGACATGTTACAACACTTATCACTGTAGGTTAGTTTTCATTTAAGAAATAAGTTTTAAAAGTACATGGCACATCTGATAACCCTGATAAATAAGGAATACTTTAATGATGCTGTATAGTAATGTGTAATGATGTTGTAACATAATGAATGGAATGTGAAATTTAAAATGAGGAAGATAAAAATAATAAGCTTTCTACATCTGGAAACTGATGATGTGTAATGGTCTGTTTAAAGGGAAGGAATCAGTGTTCAGTCATCTCTCCTTAGTAGGTCTTAGTTTAAAAACTAGTTAATTTGCTGCAGGGGGAAATATTCCTGTGAAATACTGTGATAGATGTCTACTTGTGCATGGTGAATTTATATTATAAACATTAATCTGGCAAAAGGAATGGAAGAAACATTTTGGAGTCTGTAATATCTGCAGTGCATCTTGAAAAAGAATGAATTGGAGATACTTCAGAATTCAATATATTTAATTACTGTAAACAGTTGAGTAACAATTTATTAAATCAGTTTTTTCACTGATCACTTATTTTAGGAGTATTAAGGCAGGCCACACAGCTATTGTAATGTTCATTCTCTGATCATTGTCTTATTTAGTCTACATACTCTATGGACATAGAGACTAAACTTTTAGCACCAAAATTACATCCTAGATATTCATGCTGCTTGTGGCAGATTGCATGTGACTGGTTGGTGTGGGGGTATGGGTGTGTATATATATCTGGGGGAAAAAAGACCACGGGAATGTAAGTCAGTAGCTCTTGTGTCTTTTGAGGGATAACCTGTTTTAATTCTAATATTTCTCTTGTATTTTAGAGGAAGCCCACATCTGAAGGGAACCCCACATTATAAGGAAGAGCAATGTGCTCCTTCGTTAAATCTAGAAATGAAGAAAGTGCTGGACTTGCAAGCCTCTATCACAAGGTATGCTCATTAATTGGGTCTTGGAATTTTTCCATATAAACCAGTACTTTTTAAAAGGTAAAGCGAAAACTGGATGGAAGAAAAGGCTTCTAGTAAGTTTTTAGGCTTATTAATAGTAAGGACTAATATTAGTAAGTTACTATTAGCAACTAGTAAGTCTGAGGAGGTGAAAAAGTGAATTGCTGTTTAAGAATTCTTTCTGTGCTTGGCTATACTGATATTTTTGGTATATAGAAGTATGTAGTATGCTCAGTATTACTGTTTATTACTATAAATGAGTTTGTCCTTCAGCTCAAGGTGTGTATTAGAGATTTCATGGAGGCATTGGTAGGTTAGACCAAAACTGTATGCAGCATTTCAGCATTTTTCCAGATGCCTGCAGAGAGTCCACATTTATCCTTTTTCTTTACCTCTTGCTTTTTTGTGGTGATTGCCTGTCCTATAAAGAAATTTTGAACATGCTAAGTAAGTATATGTGAAAAGTTGGGGAAACTTCGTAGCATTGGAGTGAGGTGGAAAAGTAACAAAGTGAAGTTTGGGAAGAAGCTCCTTAGGAGAAAATGGGTGTTGGAAGACATGCAGTATATACTGGAAAGAGCTTTATATGCAAGTAGATTAACAGTAGTTGTCAGGATTTTGGAAATGTTTAAGGAAGGCTTTAGAAGGAGCCTAATTTGTCCTTCATCAGTTTGTTTCAACCACTGATTAAAATGTACTGTGAATTATTTACAGCCTAGGCAGTATTGTTAATTTTCTGGGATAGGTGAATAATTGATTGTTGGTAGCAATGTCTTATGGTTAGTCAGAAGTATTGAGATCTTCAGCAGTTAATATACCAGTTAAGCAATTACTCTAACACTACAGACCTGTTCATGAGCTGTGATTACTGGAGAAAAGTTGAGGTGTATACCATATTTTATCAGCGTTGCACATGTTTGTAACTTATGTGTAACTTTAAAATGTAGTTGCTGGTACAAGAGGCAGTGATACAGTATTTATGAAATTAATTGATACTTCTGTGACAGTGATTTGAGATGAAGTTTTTTTAGGGATTAACAAATATCTTACATTAGTTTGCAGTCCATGTTAGAAGATCTACTTGTGGCCACTGCTGATGGATTTCTCCATCTCATTCACTGGGATGGTATGACCAATGGGAGGAAGGCCATCAACCTATGTACAGTTCCGTTTTCTGTAGATCTGCAGTCTTCTCGAGGTAGGTTTTAGGGATTCTCTTGCTTACAATAGTTACCTCTTAGTAACATACCATCTAATATAAAATACTCTTTCTGTTCTTAAGCAGAGATGGGAAAATCTTGCCATTTGTAACTGGGAATGAAATAGCCTGTTTAAATTAGGTTTTCTCTTTGAAGTAATAAGTAAATATCTGAAATGTCTGTTGGCTTGCAATATTTCTGTGTTCATGTATTTTTAAATTGCTGATACTTTCTTAGCAGGTTCACTTTTGGGATTTGAAGATGTTTACATCAGAGATATGGAATACTGTGCAACGCTTGATGGCTTTGCTGTTGTTTTTAATGATGGCAGAGTCGGTTTCATTACACCGATGTCAAGTAGATTCACTGCTGAGGTATGTTTCCTTTAGCATTTCTACCATGCACAATAAATGTGTTTTCCTTGGTCTCTGCATTGCAGTTGGCTTTCTACTTCAAATTCTGTTCAGCTACAAAGAAACTAAAATTTAACGTCTGCTTAAGAGATGACATAAGAAAAAGACTGCATTTTCTAGCATAATTTGAGCTAGATTTTTATAAGACTGGTACCATTGGGAGACCATAATTAATAGCAGATTTAACTTTCATTTATTTATTCAAATTGTTATTATAGACAGTGTCTTATTGTGTCAGACCAACAGACTTCCTGTTAGAAGTGGGATCATAGGAAGTGGTTTCTTCTATGGATAAGTACCATAAGTACTATGTCTAGGACTTAGTTCTTATCAAGTCTATCTCTTTCTCATAGGGACAAGCATACTTCAGAATTTCTTTTACAGGAATCTTTTCCAAATTAGGTGTTTTCTTACCTGTAATTCAACCTAAAAACGATTACATTTTGTACATTTTACAGAAAATGAAAAGAATACATCTAATGTCAGAATTCTTTCACCTACTTAAAACACCTGTGATCTCAGCTGTTGCAGATGGGACCTTACTTTCCCATTTTTCTTCTTACCTTCATTCTTAGTACCGTGTACTGATTTTTTTTTCCCTTAGGCAGTGTTAGAGACTTTTTTGCCTTATAGGTATTGGCTTATTTTGTTATTAAGAGGTCTTATAAACAGTTTTCTTACATACTGATATCTTTTTGTAATTTATATCAAGAAAAATGAAACCAGTTTTGCATTTACTGGATTTTGTTTGTTTGAGCAATGTCAATTGACATTGACAATTGATCTTGACATTAATAGAAATTTTGAATCGTGAAGGTCAAATGACAGATGTGTAATATGGTGTACTTGGATGACTGTTAGAAGCTGACTGTTACTAATAAAAGCACTATAACAAAATATCCTCTGAATTCCTTTCTCTACAGCAGCTCCATGGTGTTTGGGCGCAAGATGTAGTTGATGGAACTTGTGTGGCAGTGAATAACAAATACAGGCTAATGGCGTTTGGATGTGCCAAGTAAGTTTTTTAAGGCTGGTTCAGAGCAGGGGGAAATTGTTTCATTATAAAGCTGAATTAGTAGTTACTTCTTACTAAGTTGTGTTGCAAGAACTGTAAAGATGAAAATAATCAGTCTGCCTAGAGATTGCATAATGTGCTGTCAAGAAGGCAGGAGAGAGGTGGAAAGAAATGGTTGCTTGCTTGAACTGCAATTGAAATGTATGTTTGCTGTTCCAGTCTGGGAAAAAAAATCAAAAGGTGGCTGGACCTGTAGCAAGGATTGGAAAGTGCCGCTTCCCCAGCTAATCTCAAAACAGGATTATAAAGTCAATTTTAAGTAGTTAGTCATAATAATATTGGACAAGAATCAGCACTTCTCACTCAACTGAGAAAATGTTCTGTGCAGTCATGATTTGGTCAAGAAAAATCTTGCCCATTTGAGTAACTGTGAATATTTGTAAATTAAATGTTGCTTTTAGCTGTGGTATTTTGCTTACTGCTCCTTCAAGTCCCTCCTGTATAATGCTGCTTAAGCTGGCCTTAGAGTGCATCTTTGTATTTTCTTTGTATTTTACTTGGGTTTTGTTTTAGAGCATTTAAAAAAATCCGGTTTATTTTTCATCTGTCCTCTTAAGAACTAGTATTCTTGTTTGTAGTAACAATACAGTGTGTTGGGGTTTCCTCTGAAACAGGAATAGTTACTTTAATTTACTGATCTTAGTATGCCTTGGTCGATCCCTGGTGCAACTTTGGCCCTGAGTAAATACTGCCATCCCTCATGGATTGTCTGGCAGTTGGAAGCCATAAATGTATGTGGATTGTGTGTACATATGTATTTTAAGAGAATGAAGTTATTTTAGTGCATTGATTATTCTAGGGCTGGTGTTTTGAGTTCTCTGATGCCTTCTAGAAAGCATTTTAGAAATTTGTTTCATCAAGTTCTTTAACTATTACTTGATTCAACATCTCTGTTCTAGATAAATTTGTTATTGGTGAGAGAAAAAGCATCTTTTCTTAGCCTCTTGAAACGGATAAGAAATCCAAATGGTCTGTAGTCTAAAGCATGTGTAATGTCTTCCAGTGGCTCTGTGCAGGTTTATACGATAGATACCACCACTGGCGCCATGCAGTTTTCTCATAAATTGGAACTGACACCAAAACAATATCCTGGTGAGCTACTTTTATTGCTAGAATTTTCCAGCTGTGTTTAGGGTATAGTGTATTTTTTATCCTTGACTCGTTAACCTCTGTTTATTTGTTTGCATAGTCACTGATGTGAATAGTATTTACTCCTGTCTGTTTGTACAATTAACTCTTGTGTCTTTGCACTTCTAGCTGCTTGCTTTTTAATTAACTTTTGGATGTGTTTTGGGTGTGAGGGTTTGGGTGGATGTTTTGTGGTTTTGTGGGGTTTTTTAACTAATTCTTAATCTTGGAATTACTTTTAAATTACCTCAGGAAATAAGAGGTTATTTTCAAAACGGATAATGAATATAATAAAACTGTGAATTAATTTGGAGCAACTGACATGTAGGGTACAGAAAAAATACTGAGTAATGCAGCATCCTTCCTGCACTGCTGTGTATTTTTTCATGTATTATCCTGTGCTTGAGAGTAAGGAACATACAAAGTGGGTAAATTGCATCCTCAACTGAAAATATGTGTGTCTTGGTTTTCAGTTAAAAAACAAATCCATAAATAAGTTTTACAGTTGTGTTAAGTGCCTCTATTGTCCGAAAAATAATTTTATCAGAATTGTGGTTTTGTGGTTGTCTTATAGCAGTGTACTTCTGGCATGTTTTCCTGTATTCTTAGTTTCTTATGAAACCAAGCATGCATTGGTAAGAAACCATTTTTTGTTTGCTGCTTATTCATTTTGAGATGGTCAGTTTGATAAATGCATCAGTTAATTGAAAAATTAAGTATTTACTTCCACGTATTTTTGTTTATACTTTTATCGTTAAACCAGTTGAAGGACTTGCAGTGTTTTCACTTATTTTATTGTCTGCTTTTAAACAGATATTTGGAATAAAACAGGACCTGTTAAACTAATCAGATGGTCACCTGATAGCTGTGTTGTGATGGTGACCTGGGAATGTGGAGGTTTGTCCTTATGGAGTGTTTTTGGTGCTCAGCTTATCTGTACTTTAGGAGGTGATTTTGCGTGAGTATTTTTAATGACATTGTAAAGAGTTTATTAGAAGTATTTGTTTTTCTAATTGAAAGCATCTAGTTAGAAATTAATTAACTGAATTAGCTTTTTAAAAATCTCTTTTTCCTTTATGATTTCTTAGATATTGAGATATCTTGGCAAATATTTAGGGTTTAAATATAAAGAAAAAATTATTATTTTCATTTTGTAGTTGTCTTTTTGTTTGCAAAAGAAAACTACCCTAGAAGCAAGCTTGAGCAAGTAAATATTAAAGTTCCCTCAGTGCCTGTATTTCAAATAGCTTATGCTAGACATCTGACAGTTGCATTGCCTTTTTTGTAGTGTCATGGATCAAACAGGTTGTACCATTTGAGATGAGGTTCAATATAGAGCCATATGAAAATACGAAGATAGGAATTTAATTTATTATTCTGATGAAGTTATTTGCAAACTCAAACTTGTTCTGTTCTGTTTTTAAGGTATCAATCTGATGGTGCCAAAAAGGACCCTCTAAAAATCCGTTCCATGGTAAATATGAATGTAAAAATACTGTAACAAGATGGCTCTTAATGTTTTAAATTGTTTTTAGTATAACAGATTTTCAGAAAATCAAACTGTCTTTCTTTTGCTTAATTAGTTTCATAGTAAGATGCCTTTGCTACAATGTTGGATTGAAAGAAAAAGGGACAAGTGATGAATTTTTTTTCATGAAGTATGCATGACATGCCTTTTCTTGCCTTTGCTTTCAATATTAAGAATGAGTGCTTTTGGTTTTTTCATAATTTTTCTTTTTTATTTGGTGCTATATTTCAAAGTGCAGTGAGACACGGATCAACATTAATTGTAAACTCCCTGATTTCTCTAAAATTACTAGCTGGCCTTTGACAGTTAAAGTAACTTTACTCAGATTATGAATTCCAGAGAAACTTAACGGCTGTTTTTTTAATGCAAACTAGTTAATATTAAATCCAATCCTGCTATTCTGTAAAATCAATAAATAAGTAGAATAAATCTGAGTAAATTTTAAATTAGAACAAATTTAAAATACATTCTACAAGGCCTCGTACAAACTGTGGTGAATTTTTTGCAGTATTTCTAAAACAATTTGGTTTATTTATCATAACATAGTTGCTATGAAGACTGACAACTCTAAACATGCATCCCAAGAGGAGGTACATACATGCAATGACCTTTTAAATGTACCTTTTAAAAAATTTCAAAGACTGAAATTCTGATATCATCGAATTTGGTGAACCACAGCCAATGAAATTTTGGAAACCAGGATTGTTTCCTACCTGGCTCTGTGGAATTTTTGTTTGTTGCCCTAAACTGTGAATTAAACAATCTTCATTACTTATGTGGGCATCTTTGCATAGTTACACTTCATTTAATAATTTTTTTTTTACATAAGACAGGAAATAATTCAAGGTAGATTTTTGCTGTACCTTGTGAATTTTACTGTTTGGTTCCTATAATGATACGTTTTAGAACAACAAAATGTGTGGATTTTTTCCAGGCTCATGTATAGCATAAGATCAGTTACAATAAATTTCTATAGTTCCTGTTTTATGAGAATATATAGTGTTATATTTATATATATGTACGTAGTGTTGGGTTCGGGATTTTATTATTGTTATTCTTTTACCTTCAGACCTGGGGATCAGAAGGGTATCATCTCTGGGTTATTGATGGGAATTCTTTTTCAAACATGAAACCTGAAAGAAATGCAAATAATGAAGCTCAACAGTTTGGTATTCTGCAGTTTCAGTTCATTAAGAGTGCACTCACTGTTAATCCTTGTATGGTAAGTTTTTTTCTTGATAAGTATATCCTTATTTTAGATCATAGTTCTGGTTTTAGGTGACCTCTGAGCTGTTCTCTCAGATTTTAAATCTGTTCTGCAGCCATTAGAGTTGTCTTTCTTTTTTGTCATAGAGCCTTTAAAATGGTACTGTAAAAATATTGCTATGCAATATTTCATGTTGTTTCCTTAGAATCTCTTAATATTGTGTGCTTTCCTTTGTCTACTGTATGTGGAATTCAAAGTTGCTTTTTTCTTCTCCTTTGTTTCGTTCTGGTTTTAATATAGAGTAACCAGGAACAAGTCCTCCTTCAAGGAGAAGATCGCTTGTATTTGAACTGTGGAGATGCAGCACAGACTCAGAGTCCCAGGAATCCTTCAGCACACTCTGAACATAACCACAGCAGGGAAAGAGGCCCATTTTCAGATGGCAGTTTAGATTCTCAGGGCTTAAGCACTTTACTAGGACACCGGCATTGGCATGTTGTACAGGTAATTCATCCTGGTTGCCCATATGTGCTTTGTGCTTTCAAGAGTTTGTAGGAGTAGAGTATGCAGCTGATCTCCTCACTCTCTGCCAGACCTTTTTCCTCTGGTATGAGATCATTGCCTTTTTGTTGTCTCTGGGGGTTTGCTGTGGTACAACTTTCTCTGATTGACAAAAGGTAAAGCAACATTAGTCCTATCAGCCTTGTGGCTATGAATTTGCCTCCTAGCCAATAAATACAGTCTTAAAGCTCTTACAACTTCAGGAAGGAGTTAATTACTTTCCTGTGCTTTGAAAGGGAGAATAAGTGCAACACACAAGAAATCATTTAGGTGTTTGTTTTATTATTTATGCAAAATGCTTTAAAACGTATTCAGACGATGAATGTAGCCTTCAGACTCCAGCTCTATTTTCAAGCGTAAAAAATGGCATCTATTTAAGCATGTAACTAAAACTTCACAATATCAGGCTTTCAAAGAAGAAATTGTTTCCAGGGACTTCTATTTTCCCTGTAGTACAAAGAAAAAAATAAATATAATTTAATCTGTAATTCTGATGTGTGTTCTTCAATGCTTGAATTGGTGGCACTTTTTAAAATAAAGGTTTCTGAAAGATCCCCAGTATTTTGTTCTCACATAGCACATGAATCAGTAGTATTAAAATGTGTTTGACTCTAGGCAGGTCAGGCAGGTTCTAGATACTGTTGAATTTCCACTTTACCTGGTCAGGTAGCTCTTCTGTCTTCTGAAACTGCTGTAGGAGGTAGAGATCTTTGTTCTGTGGTAAAAGTAAAGCTGAAACAATTAGAACTACTGTGCAAAGCAACATATCCATGAAAAGGGACAGTGGCTGGGTCTCAAGAGTACCTGCCTTCCTTGTGTCAGATCAGAGACTGGAGTTTGAAGCTAGACTTGTGTCATCCCATGTGACATGAAGAATCCAGCATTGAGATTTGATCTGACATATTCCAGTAAAGTTCTCTCATAAGAAGGCTTTTGGATATGCTGGTATGTATTTGTGACAGGATTAGAAATTTCATCCCTACACTGAAAGTCCTGCCTGAAGACTGTATTTATCAAAACCTTTACGTTCCTGTGAAAGATTCTCTTGGAGAGGGAAGTACCTGGGAGGAGAGATGAACAAATTGTGACTATTAATCTGTAATATAGTATTAGTTGGTGTATTTTGTTAATGCATTTTGATATTTTGTGTATTTAAAATGGGGTAACATTTAGGCATCAGTAACTTCTGGTGTGCGGGCAGTAATTGTATTTAAAAACAACTTTCCAACATTAAATGCCTTTATGATAGTGTTTTGAAAAAAAACATTGACATTGTCCAAATCCCTTTAGGATGTTACAATTAATCAGTATTTTAATTGTAGTTGGTATAGTCATGTGGTTTTGGTTTTCTCTCTTTTTTTTAGATTCATAGTACATATCTAGAGAGCAACTGGCCTATAAGGGTGAGTTATTTTAAGAATATGTTCATGCTTATTTAAAAATATTGGAGGGTTATAATTGTCCATTAGGATTGGCTGAAGTCTGAAAATGAAATAATTATTTTACATTACAGAAAGAAAACTTTGTTAGTAAAGTGTGAAACATGAAGATACTTTACACATCTTGAGTCTATTAATGTTATATTGCCTTGTGGTGCCATATTTGGATAAGATATATCGTTTAAATAAGTTCCCTTCTGAGGTTCTGGTAGCTTTTTTTTCTTTCTTACAGTTTTCAGCAATTGACAAGCTTGGACAGAATGTAGCTGTTGTTGGCAAGTTTGGTTTTGCACATTATTCTTTACACACCAAAAAATGGAAGCTGTTTGGAAACATTACCCAGGTGAGAGGTTATGGAATTTTATTCTGGTGCACAGGGAAGTTTTATTTGTTGAGATGTGAGACTTGGAGAAAATTAAAGAGTATCATTTTCAAGTAAACAGCCTGTAGACACCCTTGGGATTAGGGGTGGTGGTTTTACATGTGTTTCTCATAAAGTGTCTGAAACACAGATCTTGTGGTTTTGACACACTAGTTTGTGTCTGAATATATAGCAGAGTATTCCAATTTTGAGTGCATATAGTCAGATGCTTAATTCCATTTGTCTTATCTGAGAGTTCGTGTGACATAGCTTTGGATGTAAAGCTTGTAAATTCTGGCTAGAAACAAATCTGAGAGCGTCCAGGGATGCCAGTTAGCATAAAGAACTGTGGAACTGTGTTTTGTAGGATGAGATTTGTCCTTCACATACTACTCTTTAGTACTTCGATTATTTCAAACATGAAAAACTTCATATACATAGTCTTGCCACTATGAGTAAAGCTTACAGAGGTCATGCATGTACATATAATGTACATGTCTCTATGTGTTGGCATATAAAAACACATAACTATATGTTATCTTTTCAGGAGCAAACTATGATGGTAACAGGTGGTTTAGCATGGTGGAATGACTTCATTGTTCTTGCATGTTATAATTTAAATGATCACCAGGAAGAGGTGAGATACTTGTCTTAAAAGTAAACATACAATTATTAGAATGTCTGATCTGTATGACAGTAGTATCATAAGCATAAAATTTCTTGTGGTATTATAAACATCTTTATACAGTATAAACTTTGGTGGCTTTTTCTCATATTCAGAATTTATATATTAATATATGTCTTTGCGGAAAATTTCTGAAAACATTGTGACATTTTTGCATGTTAGCACAAACTGTGTTCTGAGGTGCCTGTTTACAGTGTTTTGGGACACTTTTTCAGGCTTTTAAACTATATAGGCAGAGGAGATTTACTTACTCTTTGCTTTTTAAAACTGGTGAATAAAATTCCTTCCTTATGATTGTTGTTTAGTACTTCAGATTTGGCTGTACTGTGCTTTAACTGCTTCGGATGTAATAATAAAATGCAATGGATAAAATACTTGATGAAACAAAAACTCAGTAATGTGTCTTGGTAGAAATTCTCGACAGCCATTCCACAATAATGAAAATAACCAGAAGTGGAATTATTATTAGCTTGTTGGTAAGCAGAACCCGTATTCAAACTACTCCTTTTCCTTGCAGCTGAGAATCTACCTGCGAACGTCTAACCTTGACAACGCGTTTGCTCACATCACCAAAGTGCAAGCAAACACGTTACTACTGAGTGTCTTCCGGGACATTGTGATATTGTTCAGAGCAGATTGTTCCATTTGCCTTTACAGTATTGAGAGAAGGTCTGAGGGGTGAGTGTCACTGTTTGAATACTTTTGCAGCAAGGTACCTGTAGATCTGCTCTCAGCCTGAGTAAATTCTTACAATAATACAAAGGTGTTTGATAACTGGTGGAGTCAGATTTTTAAAATACAGAGTGGTACGTGCTATCTCTATGCACAAGTTCATGAGTGTTGTCACTTGCATGGATGCTGATAGGCACATTAGGTGTGGAGGTAGGTAGTGACTGATATATGCACATTTCCAGCTGTCTGAACAAACATGTTCCTAAATTATAGGCACTTGAAAACTGAATATGAATAGGAGAAAAAGGGACTAAAAGACACCCACATATTTGAATATTTTAAAATAAAAACATGTTTCTAACATTAGAAGCAGTAATTAGTGAAGGGAACGTGGCAGCAGGCTTGCAAAGATGAAGAGAGAAAACGTTTGGTTGTGGTGTGGTGGTGAAGAATTATTTTATTGCAAAAGAAGTAGCAATGTAAGATATGCCAGATGCTTTCAGACAGTTAAGGTTAGCGAATCTAAGGAGGAGATAAATATAGGGGGTTTTTTTTGTGTCTAAGTAGGTTATTTTTCTTACAGTTATGGTATCTTCTTTTTAGCAAGAAGGGACCTTTTTGTGGTACAAAAAAGCAAGTTGTTGATGAACTTTAGAGAAAAATACTTTCAATGCTTTTAAAAAAAGCTTCCAACAGAATCCAAACCTCAGAACTGTGGCATGGAAGGGTCAATAGAGCTGTATTCTGAAGTATCTGATATTGTCTTCTACCCATGCATAGCACTGTACTGCACAAAGCATCAAGATCAGTAACCCAGTTTAGGTTTGTTTGGTAACTGTATAGAGTACATATGTGGGCAATTCTACTGATTCCTAATTAAAAGAATGTAATTTGTTCTGTAGAGTAAATTGTTTGCTAAGGATAAGTTGCTTATTTTCATTAGGTTTACTTCAAGGTAGTTATTTCATGTTAAGTAGTGTTGTAAAATTTCTAAATGTAGTCATTTTCCTTTCAGCCTTAATCCTACTGCCAGTATCCAAATTCTTCAAGAAGTGTCCATGTCTCGGTACATTCCTCATCCTTTTCTTGTAGTGTCTGTTACGTTGACATCAGTGAGAACAGAGACTGGCATCACCTTGAAGATGCCTCAGCAGGTAACAGGTCTCAAAATTTGGTAGAATTGGTGCCTAAATTTGTTAGCTTACTCCTTAAAGCTTACCTGGCTGATAAACCAGTCATGAATCAGTGGCTCTTCTATGTGGTAAAATCCAGAACATGTTCTTTTCTGGTGTTCATTATATAGACATTTTATGTGGGAATTGGGGGTGAGGGGGTGGATAGAGAAGTAAGAGTTTAGATTTTATTTCATACCTTCTCTTGTTAATTTGCAAAGTTTGGGACCAAGTCTCGGTGAATGAATTAAATTTCACACTGTCAAGGGTATGTTGCTCTATTGTGTATTAAAAGTCAAAAACCAGAGCAATCCATGGCATTAGGAATTACCTTTCATGCAACAACATGTCCATTACTCAAAGAATAAACAGAAAAAATGAAAATATGGCATATGACCCTATAAGGCACTCTTTGTCAATTCTGCAACAGCCAAACAATTACTTAAGATGTGAAGGTCCCTATCTCAACTTCAGATTTAGTCAGGGCACTGAAAGCACATGCAAAGAGGAGTTGAATTTTTGTTGTCTGGGTTGCAAGTAGAGTAGGCTTAACTGAGCAGAATACTTTGCTTTCTTGACACACCTTATTAGAACAATTTTTTCTCTAACTGCAGCTAAATAAACAAGGTGCTGTACAAGTGTGACTCAAGTCTTTTTGGCGCAGCTCTTGGGTTGTGTACCAGTGTTAGTCTTTGCAGTCAGATACTGGCAATCATATTGTGATTATACTGATAAGAATACAGAGCTTTATTTTTCTTAGAATACTGGTGGATTGCCCATTTTAAGACACATAATTGGAAGAAGTCCATATTAAACACATGGAATGAGTCTGTTGAATAAGAAACCTTCTAGTATTTACTCCTTTGCACAAGAATGGGTTCTTGATTTTTCTGAGTCCTTCTATATTAAATTCAGTTGTTAGTCATCTCTGTAAAGTGGCACATTTAATTTACACTTTTTTCTGGGTTTTTGATGTGGTTATGAGTAAAATTGTCAATCAAAAGCTTAAATAATTTGCATAATATTCTTTCTATCCTTAGGCTTGTGAAGCTGAAAGTATTATGCTTAACTTAGCAGGACAACTTATCATGTTGCAAAGGGATCGATCTGGACCCCAGATACGAGATAAAGATAATAATCCTAGTCAAAGAAAGCATGTGAGTAAATATATGTGGAGTATTGCATATGGCATCAAAGATGCCTGTGATGGAAGAAGTTGTGCAAGACAATGGTCCAGACATAAAGAAAACAGGACTATAAGCAAGGCAGGATCTACACTTACAGATGGAATTGTTAGCTGGAACTATACTAGCATTTGGTTTGTGTTTGCAGTTATATTGAAATAAAATAGACAAGCTTTAAGAGTGAAGATACTGCCCAGAATTTGGTATGCACCAATACAGAAAATCTCTAGTTTGTCCAGAACTGTTTCATATATTTATGGAACGTTATAATTTTTTTGCAGAGTATGTTTACAAAGTTCTTGGAAATAACAATAGAAATCAATTACTGAACTTTCAATTCTTCTGGGCTGATGAAAACCAATTCTATGTGAAACAAGCACATTGGGAGAGGGAAATTTGGAAAATTCAGATAAAGATTTGTCAGTTCTGGGTTGGAATTGGGGGCTAACTGAAGAAGCAGACAGCAGATTTTTATTTTTCACCTTTATTCTTATCTTTCTGCTTCCTGACTAAGTATTAAGGAGGTTAAAAAAATGACAAGAAATGTCTTGAGTTAACGTAAGTATTAAGTGGTCTTTTGTCGCATGCTAGGATGCAGATAAGAGAGAAGCAGATTTGTTTCTTCTTTGTTAGAAGAATAACATGTTTAAAGACAGTAGTTCTTAGCTGAAAAAGAGTTCTTGTGAAGAGGGTAAAAATAAAAGGAATAGTGGATACTGATTTTTTTTTTTAATTTTTCATTTTAAATAGCTGCCTTTTTGTGCTCCAGTTGTCCTAGCCCAGTCTGTTGAAAATGTATGGACTACTTGCAGGATTAACAAACAGAAACGCCACTTACTGGAGGCTCTGTGGCTCAGCTGTGGTGGGGCAGGTATGAAAGTCTGGCTTCCCCTGTTTCCCAGAGATCATCGAAAACCGCATTCCTTTCTGTCAAGACGGATCATGCTGCCTTTCCACATCAACATATACCCATTGGCTGTTTTGTTTGAAGATGCCTTGGTTCTTGGTGCTGTTAATGACACTGTGCTCTATGACTGTTTATATACTCAAACCAGTGCTAGAGAACACTTAGAGGTTCTCTTTCCTTTCTCCATTGTTGAGAGAACCTCTCAGATCTACCTCCATCACATTTTACGCCAGCTCTTGGTTAGGAACCTCGGTGAACAAGCCTTGCTTTTGGCCCACTCCTGTGCCACATTACCATACTTTCCTCATGTACTAGAACTGATGCTTCATGAAGTGCTGGAAGAAGAAGCTACCTCGCGGGAACCCATTCCCGACCCTCTCCTTCCCACTGTGGCGAAGTTCATTACAGAATTCCCCCTCTTCCTGCAGACAGTTGTTCATTGTGCTAGGAAGACAGAATATGCCCTGTGGAATTACCTTTTTGCTGCTGTTGGAAACCCGAAGGACTTATTTGAAGAGTGCTTAATGGCCCAGGACTTGGACACAGCTGCCTCTTACCTTATTATCCTACAGGTAATGGCACCAAATATATTGCAAGAGTGCTGATACTTACTAACACTGCAGTATTTTAAAAATAATGTCATATCAAAATTGTGCATGTTCAACAGATTTTTAATTTAACAGTTTTCTGTTGATATGTCCAGTTATGAAGGGTGGTAAGATCATGCAGTGTAAGTAGTTAGTTTACTGTTTTAAGTAGCAAAATTATAGCATGAAATTTGCTGTTCATGTTCTTTGGTATACTCAAATGTGAAGCAGTGTGGCTTGACTTAATAGTAACTTCTGGTGCCCTATAGTAAAAGTAAATAGTTTAATTATGCTTTGTTGGTTGCAGAATATGGAAGTTCCAGCAGTTAGCAGACAACATGCTACTCTCCTATTTAATACTGCCTTAGAGCAGGGAAAGTGGGATCTCTGTCGTCATATGATTAGATTTCTTAAAGCCATTGGCTCTGGAGAAACAGAAACACCCCCAGCTACACCAACAACTCAGGTTTGTGATGAGGAAAGTAAATACTGTGCATCAAGCCTTGTGTGATTGATCTTCATGTTATATATAATGTTTGGTCCTTTGAGTGTATGTTTTGGTTTTCTTGGTTTTAGGAACCTAGTTCAAGTGGTGGTTTTGAATTCTTCAGGCATCGCAGCATTAGTTTATCCCAATCAGCAGAGAATCTCCATAGCAAATTTAATTTGACAAAAACACTGAGTATGCCCTCTGGCCCATCTGGAAAAAGGTAATGTCCTCTCTTTCCCAACTTTATTAGGTACAGGACTAACTTTCTTACCAATTTAAGTTATAAAAATAAAGTATATTACAGATTGGTCATAATCTCCTTCTACATATTTTGCATTTATAATTTCACAACTTTTGTATTGTTTGTGTCTCATAACATTCTTGGGAAAATATATTCTCACACATATAAATATATGTATGTGTGTTTGTATGTATACACAGGCATGCTTACATAGATATTGCTGACCAAAAGACTCTGAAACCACTGGATGTGGTACACATTACATATGTAATAATTTAAGTAGCTAGTGAGACCACGTGCCTCATATTTAAAGGACCTGTTTTACTGAGAAATAAATTTTGAACAGCTCACAGTTCGCAGCATCAGTGTACTGCTCTGCTACTGTGCACATTTTGATCTGGCAGTGTGTTTCCAAGCTACAAATATAACCTTTTATGCCTTGGGGTGAACCCCTGTAAAGCTGCTTGCATACAGACTTGATATTGATAGGTGTTACAGTTCAGAAGTAGTATTGAACTGAAATTCATTATTATCTTTGCTTTTGAGTTTTTCCCCATCCTGATTTCTAAAATCATCCTAGTATAAATTCTGAGTTAGTATTTTTTAGTAGAGAGTACTGTCTTAAAAGTTTTGATAGGAAGGGTTCTAGGCCAATACTTGACTATTTCTCTAAACGTTGCAATGTGATCCACCTTTTAGCTCTCTTACTTTACTTTTTTCTGCATTGCTAATAGTTTAATGCTGTATACTGCTGCTGTTGCCACTTAAATCCTTCATTTCACCTACCTCTTGAGGCAGTGGGATCTTTTAGAGAATATAAACAGCAAGGAATACTGGAAACTGCTTCTGCTGTTACATAGAAAGCTCCCCTTCTACTACCCTGGTGACTCAGTGTTCTGCAGTTGTGGCCAACAGCCTTTGTGACTCAGCTTTATCAGTGTTCACTGGGCTGTTCTGTGCTGTGTGTAGGTGGAGTAAAGACAGTGACTGTGCTGAGAACATGTACATTGACATGATGCTCTGGCGGCACGCTCGGCGTCTGCTGGAGGAAATCAAGCTGAAAGACCTTGGCTGCTTTGCTGCACAGTTGGGCTTTGAGCTGATCGGCTGGTTGTGCAAGGAGCGAGCCAGAGCTGCCCGTGTGGAGGATTTTGTGTGTGCTTTGAAAAAGCTACACAAGGATTTCCTCTGGCCATTTCCAGTTATACCAGCTTCGTCCATTAATTCACCTTTCAAGAATGGAAAGTACAAGACAGGTACAGTAACATCTGAGTTTGATATGAACTAGATTTCCCTCCTGCAATGCTACATCTGTGAATCTCACTCTGTTCTGCCTCTGTTCAGCAAAGATAAGAACAGGCTGAGGCTTACCACCTACAGAGTTTTCTCACACAGAGTGTATTTTTTGAAGAGATTCTGTTTATCATAGACAGTATCCCTTGTGTGACTACCATTTCTGTTGAAATCTCCTGCTTTCTTAGGTGTACTGAATTGGACATCAGTGTAGATGTTGAACTCAACATGGAAATTGCTTCAGTGTAAATTCTGCTGCAGAAAATTTCTAAAATTAATATTCTTTTGTAGTCTCTAGATGAGCTTTTGACTAACTATTTAAAAATTAAATAGTAGTGTTCCTAATGTTTGAAATTTACTTTGTTAGACAACTTTGAAGTTAGTACAACTTTGAAGACTGCTGTAAACCTCCTTTATGTTATTGTTCACCACCTTATGTCCGTACAGCAGAGTTGGCACTTGCTACCTTATCTCCATATGGCAAGGTTGACATTGGCTGTCAAGTTTTCCTCTTCTTAGTAGCAGCATCATTATTTACTTCTGTTGGTGCTAACACTTTATAACATCATATTCTTTTATGCCAGTGCTCACACAGAAAGCTGATCAGATCAGAAATTCCTGAAATCCCTAAACTTGCTGCATTCCCTTGTATTTCACTGGTCCCCTGAACTGCCTTAGATGCATTTCAGGATGCCTGAAATGCCTGGACAGAACTGTGTAAATTTCCTTTTGCATACTTACATGGTTTTTCCATGGTGTGTTTTGATTTTTTTAGCTGTGGGTGAGCAATTACTGAAATCTCAGTCTGCAGACACCTTTGTAAACATGGAAATGGACACAGGGATTTCAAACACACCTCGCAGTCGCAGCTGGCTTGGTACTATCAGCTCTTCTCAGAGAGAGATTGACACCGTTTCATCCCATGGGCCACACATGCAAGATGCGTTCCTTTCTCCTTTGCTAAGTAAAGGTTAGTCACTCTTCCTTCCACCTGCCCATTGGAAAAATGTGAAGTGTGTGCTTGTATTTGCATGTCACTGCTGTATTGTCGCTTCTCAACTACTGATAAAAACTCAGGAAAAAAAAAAGAAAGGACTTACTGAAAAGTGAACTGGATTTTTTACAACAGAAAGATAATGCCCATGTTGTACATCTATAAATACATGAAGTTAAATATGAAATAGATATTTGCTGAAGTTTCTGTCTGTGGTGATAACTTGGAAGTTCAGTATTTTTTTCAGTCTGGCTAGAAAGAGTGTCCTATGTTGTGGCTTTTTATTTTTCTCTCTTGCATGGATCAACCTCTTGCAGCTCTAATTGTATGAACTGTGATGTATCTAATATCAAGAATGATATTAGATACATTAGTTGTTGAGGAAATTAGAGATCTATATAGTTGTATTTTTTCCTGTGGCTTTATGTGAATTGCTTTTTGAAAGCTGCAATGTATGATGAGTTGACCAAAATGGAAATTGTACTTTGTATTTTTTCTGAACATAGAGATGGGAAAAGTTTCAGACCATTCTAATAGTTTTTAAATTTAATTTTATTTTTTAAATTTTGTATACTTCCTCTTGTCCTTGAGCATAGAGCTGTGTTTTCAACAGTATCTAAATCACGTGATTTCCACTCCATTAGGGCAAAGATCTAAGTACCTAGTGAGAACTACAATTTCTTAATTTTTACGACTGTAGAGCCTTCTGTGAGATTCAGAGCACTTGGAGATCCTGTCTGCTTGGGCATGGTTCCATTTTATTTTAACTCCTGTTTTTCTTGTTTTTTAAATCTGGAGACTGCATTGCACTGATCTGGAGATTTCCATTGCACTGATTTTACTGCTGTCTGCCACTACTGCTCTTTCTATAAATAAGTATAAGGGGGGTGTTCGTGAGCTGGATAAAGACCTTTAAGTTCAATGGACTTTGGTATGCATTTTGAAGCAGTTTATTTCTAAAGAAACTAAATTAATTGCCTTTAAAACATTGCAAGCTGAATTCTAATAACAATTTCAGAAATTACTAATCCAGCACTGGTATTCACGGGCAAGAAGATAATCAAATAACTTTCTTACTTCCTAAGCATTTTCCAAGAAAAGATACATCTGCTTTAATATGGAAATCATTCTCAAGAGTAGGTACCCTCGTGACTCACCACTGTAATGGTTTGAGCGTTGATGTTACTTTGAAAATTCTGTTACTACATGTGCTCTTCATGTTTTTACTGGAAATACTTCTTTTTGTAATTTGTGCAGGTAAATATTTACATTACAAAGCACTCAAAAACTTTATGTTTTGTATGAAGAAAATAATTTGATATTGAAACTTCATTTTAACAAAATTAAAAGTAAGCAGAATTTTAGAGAGACTGTAACCCTTCCTAGACCTAATTCTAGGACTATAGTGTGCAAGATGCTGTATTGGTGCTTTTATGATGATTGCCAACACGTAGCTAGGATCCCTTACTGGTAATAATTCTCCTGAATTATTTTTGCTGGATAGAAAAACTATTGCATTCCTGCAACAGTAGTTCTACCATCCAGTGTGACAAGAAGAATGCTGAAGCGGGATGGACAATATTCCTGAAGTAACTGTGATGCACCATAAAGCATTACTGTTTGTCAGTTTTTATAGGAAGTAGTTCAGAAATTCTGAGTCTTATTAAAGTAAGTAGTTTCTTTTTTCCCTTATGTTTCTGAGTGTTTTTGATAGGTGATGAATGCAGCATTGGTTCAGCAACGGACCTGACTGAAACAAGTTCTGTGGTGGATGGAGACTGGACCATGGTGGATGAAAACTTCTCGAGTCTAAGTTTAACTCAGTCAGAGCTTGAGCAGCTCTCTCTAGAGCTGGCCAGTAAAGGGCCACACAAGTCACAGGTGCAGCTGCGGTAAGTAATGACACCTACCTTTGAGACTGAGAATTGCTGGCATATGCAGCATTTGGAGAAACAATCTACACAATTTTTGTCTTGGGAGTAGAAAAATAAACAGCCTTTTTTTCCATATAGATACTTGCTACATATCTTCATGGAAGCAGGATGTCTGGATTGGTGTGTTGTCATAGGCCTTATTCTCAGAGAATCTTCAGTTATCAATCAGGTTTTCAGTATCATGCAGTCTTCTGATATTGATGGAGAAATCTCTCAGAATATCAAGACTGGCCTAGATGCTGTTGACAAGTGGGCTTCTACAGATTGGTAAGTGTTGATTTCTACCTTCGTATTCATTTGAGCTGTAGATAATTACGTTAGCATTAGCTGAAACCTCACTTCGGAGTTGTAATCAAACTTGGAAAAACAACCCCAAAACACAAAACAAACCAAAACAAACTCAAAACAACCAGCTTTCCAACTTTTATTGTTTGATTAGGATTGCCTTTTTCTCTTTATAAACATTTCTGCTTATCAGGCACATGACAGAAGTACTAATTTTAATTCACTTATGGTGATCTGTCCCATTCTCTTCCTAGCCCTGGGTACAAGCCATTTCTAAGTATCATCAAACCACAGATCCAGAAACTAAATGAAATAGTAGAAGAGCAAGTACAACCAGAAGCATTTCAGCCAGTGAATCCTTCTAAGGTTCCTGAACAAGTGAACCCAAGAGCTGAGGAAAGCAGGACTTCATCTAGCCATGGCACTAATCCTCAGAGTGATGCTGGCAGCAGCAATGCAAGCAGACATGAAGAGGACAAGGCTAAGACAGAGGATGAGGATTCATTCCAAGAAGGCAGTTATGACTGTGTTGTGTCTTAAATGGAAGGTGAACAACTTCCCAAGCATCAGGTGTGAAAGGAAGCAAACCAGCTCTTAGATCTGCTTCTGTGTTTTGAACTCTTTTTTTAATTTTGTTTGTTTGTTTTGGTTTTTTAATATTTCAATCTTTGAAATTTTTAGTGGGGATAACTAAACACCAGTTTCATCTAATAATTTCAAAAGGAGGCATGACTCTTTTTTGATGCAATCGCCAGACTGCAGCTTTACATTTTGATACTTTAAATAGTGTTGGAGATGCAGTGAACGCACATGGAGAAAGATTCAGCCAATGTTCATCAGTACCTTTACATCACCAACACGTTCTGAAGAAACTACTTAGATCTTGTTCAAGTTTAAAAGGCGAAGAGGGGATTAAAAATAAAAACTGTTTTCTTTGCAGCTTGCCTGCCTAATAAATGTCTGATCAATGCAGTTTGGATTGGTTTGATACCGATATTTTGTATTAAAGGACTGTAAAATATATTGTATGTTTTTGTGAATAATCTTGTACAAATACTCAAGATTGTACCATATTTGGAGGTACCTATATGTATTTGCATGTTTCTAGATGACTAGTCAAATTTAAAGCAGAGTTGCACTTCTTTCTGGATGAGGCATACTTTACTGACCTAACACTGACACAAGGTGGCTTACCTGTTTTTTACTGCCACTTAACAGATCTTGTAGTTGGGTTAAGGGACTGCTGAAGGTTATTTATTTCATTGTAAATTCTTTTCTGATAAATGGATTTTTAAAATGTAAATAATCATCATATACTCTTGCTAGGGAAAACTAGTTTAACAGCTCATACTTAAACATTTTTCAAACATTTTATAATATGCATACTTCTAACTAAGACATATTTAACTTTCATACAATGTTATGAAAACCTGGCTGCAGAAGTCTGTTGCTTTGAGGTACTTATTTTTTCTAGCTGCTGTTCCTACGTAATAACTACCTGTAACAGTATTAATTTAGATATTAGCTTGTTTGTACTGTGCAATCTGAACAGAAATGCAACATTACTCATTTTATACACGAAAAACTAGTTTATTTTTTATAACATCACTTGATTACTGACATGGACCAAACTAGTCGTCGTAGGGTAGTTACAGCATCTGTTGCTTTTCTAGTGTAGTTGCTAAATGCACATCCATTTAATATCTGAAATTAAGACTATTCACAATTAAGTTTTAAATGAATTGTGGTTTCATCATCTTTATTTCCTTTGTAGATAAGATCAAGTGCTTTAAAAATGTACAGATATTAAACTGTTGCTTTAGAATGGCTTTACTAAGCCAATACAACCAGTACAAGTGCAATAATTGCAAGTATTACGTGGAAAGCTGGAGCTATTAATGAATGCAACTTGAACTTCATTTTAAGAGTTGAAACTTGAGACGGAAGTTAGAAGAAAGAAACTTAGTCTTAAAAGTCTTAGTCCCAGCATTAAGCTTATTCTGCATTGTAGCTACTGGTTACAGATAATGTCTATCATACCTACAAGCCTGTTGTGACCTGAAGTCAACATTCATTATTGTTTTAAGGGGATAATACTTAAAGCTTTTTTTATGATAAAGAAACCTGCTTAATCTATGTTAAAAGAAATAAAAACTGTGCTTCAAGTTAATATTTTTCTGTGGTTCTGTGGTAATGATGTAACCCAAGCCCATCCTGGTCAGCCTTCTGCTGTTCAGGTTTTGGATCTGTGCAAGTAAAACATACATTAACTGATATATTAACATTCTTAATATTCATATCTTCTTACTGTGCTACTGTTGTTTAGCAGGTAAATCTTTTTAGTTGTGAAATTTCAGAAGTTTGTACTTCTTTAGTAGTAATTATCTCTATGCAAATCTGACGTGCTAATTTTGTATTTTGATTTCACTGCTGTTATACTTGTAATTAAAAGACAAATGTATTCAACTTTACTTGAAGTTCCTCCTGAGAAAAAATAACGATTTCTGACTTCAAGCCATTCAGGTAGGGCCATCTTAGAGAGACAAAGCTCTCAGAGAAACCACCTGACGAAGACTGCTTTTTATACTTCTGTGGCTTGTTTTTTACAGGATGAAGGAATCAAACTTTTACCTTGTTAGTCCATCTTTGAAGTTACATCCATCTGCTGCTGTGAAAAGAGATGTAGTGGGTTTAGGTGGTAAGAGTGTGGTAGCAAGGGGGGCTGTGTCAGACAAAGCCAGTTCCTACAGACACAAACTGGTGTCTCCTCTCTGTATTGTATTTAACAAAGCATAAAAAAATGCTGTGGAAGACAAGTGAGGAAGAGTCCTGCAGGTAGCCAGACCCATAAAGGAGGAGCAGGAGGAGGTATTCCAGGCACTGGAACAGAGATTCCCTGCAGCCTGTGTCTCTGTGCAAGTAAACGCACATATTAAGTGATATACCAACAGTGCTGTGGTACTGCTCAGCAGCTAAATCCTTTTAGATGATGGGGAAGCACGATCTCCATGTGCAACCCACTGTGGAGCACGCTGGAGCAGCCACACTGGCAGCCTTGGAGCACCCAGACTAAGCAGATGGATGGATGAGCCCTGAAGTGAAGCTGCAGCCCAGAGAGCCCACGCAAGAGCAGGTTTCTGGCAGGAACTGTGGCCCACAAGGGATACATGCTCGAACAGTCTCTTCCTGAAGGACCATCCCAGAAAGAGGAGGATCCACTTTGAAGCAGTTTACCAGACACTGTATCCCATGGAGTGGACCCCATGCTGGAGCAGGGCAATAGTGAGGAGAGGAAGGAAGCAGAGAGGAAATGTTACAGACTGACCATGACCTGACTCTTAACTGACCATCCCAATTTCTTCTACACCACTGTGAGAGAGGAGGCAGGAGAGTTAATCTGGGAAGGAAGGGGAGGTTGGGGGAAAGTGTTTGGTTATCGTATTTTAACTGGTAATAAATTAATTTTCCCAAGGCCAGTTTGTTTAATCTGTTGTGGGTACTAGTGAGTAATGTCCCTGTCTCAACCTGTGGATTTTCTCATCCTATTTTCTCCTCCTGGTCTGCCAAAGGGAAGGTGTCAGAGGGCAGTTTGGTAGGTACCCACCAGCTAACCAGGGTTAACCGTCCATAAAAGGTTTATTCATCTACAAATGTGCACTATTTAACTAAAGACAGGAAAAATGGGCCACTTAACCAGTTGAGGATAAACATCTTTTTATGGAACTCAAACATGCTGACACTCTTTTCACTTTGTGTAACCAGCTCACATAAAACTGGCTGATGTCAGATTTCCTCCTTCACAACAATTTGCATATCATCAAGTCTTCTTGATCTGTTTCTCATCCTGTGCAAAACTAACTGCCTCAGAAAAACAGCAACAATACCCTGTATTTCTTGCTACCAGATCCTTTCACACTGGGTATACTTGCAGAACTGCTTGAATCAAGTTGCATTTCTGAAGGTAATTTTTCACAATCACTTTTGTCAACCCAAGTAAGCTAAATTTTTCCTCAGCATGTTTTAGGTCAAAGAAATTTGTTCAAATGGTTTTAGAGCCAAAGTGTCTCTAAGCTACAGGTTTGAGACCCACTGCTAAGTAAGCAGAAATACCTGAATTCATAATCTAGCCAGAACCTGAACAAAGAAGGTCCTTTTCATAATAAACTGAGGGGAGAAGTTGTCTATGGCTATAGTGATATTATAAAAGATGGGTAACTTGCTGAGGGTTTAGCAAGTTTAGGGCCTCAATTGAACGATGGATTTCCCACAAGTACGGGGGAACATAAAGGCAACAGACACAACTTAGTCTCCTATCCTAGAGCTGAACACTGTTGAAATACTCTAGTACTCTAGGCAGTGACAGGAATGGCAGCACTGGGTGAGTGGTGAAAGTCATCCCAGTGTTTAAGCAGAGAAAAGAGATACAAACTTGTTGAGTGTTGTATTTGTCACATGGCCCCTGAAATAGGAAACTTCTTGGGCTTACTTATTCAGAGAGCACTGAGAAGACTTTAGGAGTCCACAGCTGGAGCCTGAAGCTACTACACAGTAGACGCAAGGCACCTAACTACTCTTTCCTTAATTTTTTCAAATTATTATTTCCACTCCAAACTCCCCAAAAAACCCCAACAAATACAAAAGAATAAAACCAAAAAACCTCCAAACAATACAAAACAAAAACCTTGAAACAAAACAAACCAAAACCACCCAAACAGAGCAAACCACCACCCCCTCCCTTGAAAAAAACATCTCCAAATAACTCTACATGGGCAGCTTTCTAAGATGGTTACTTAAATTCACCTGTACACTTACTGGCTTTGAAGCTTCTATTTGTCCCATTCTCAGAACAGATTGAAAGAACTATTCCTTTTTAGATTAATTACTGCTAGTTTTAAAGACCAATTCTTTCATCTTTCTGAAACTGAATTTTTAAAAAAAATGTTTGCTGAGGAACACTAATGCTTGACATCCTGCTTGAAGCACAGATCTCCCTAACCTGGCTTGTACTTCCTGCTCAAGACTCTGCTTTAATGCTTAGCATGTTCTCAAGCTGCACCCACAGCTTTGACAGAACCATGGAGCTGAAGCCCAACAGAACCTCTTCCACAGTGAACAGGAGAGCCTGGCTAATTTCTAGGATCAATTTATCCCAAGACTGAAAGGGATTTTCATGAAGGTTGAGAATGCATGTTCTGTCTTCAAAACAGAAGCCACAGTTACATAAATTGACACTAACCACAGAACACAGGTTTACTTATCTTGCGCATCTTCCTACCGTTCTCCACCAAGACCACGTACCAAGTTCTAAAATGGGTCATCCTGCAGGCCCCTTCCAGACAATTATCAAAAGTCAGATTATGTTTAGCCCTCAAGGGAGAAAAGTATGGAACAGCTTTGCCATGCAGACAAACTGTTCTTCAGCTGCGTCCCACCTGCTACAACTACCTCCGTACAGACTTGTTAGATCTTGTCTATTGGATTAGTGTTTCTCCAGGAGGACTGCAATGCAACCCAGACTGGCAGACATTAAAGACAGGTCTTACTAGCACAGAACAGTCCCACTCAGGTCAACAGTCTGTCAGTTTGTGGATGATAGCTGAAATTTTCCTATTCATTGCACCTATCCCGGCACTTTTCTTTCTTCAAATGCATGCTTCTGCCTGACAGAATCCTGAAGGTATGGTGACACACTATAAGGGTGCACTAGATTGTGTAACGACAACATGTAGAGGCCTCCCTTGTTTAAACTGATAAAGTGCTTAGTACTCAGCTTCAGAAATATTTCAATAGAGAACACAGTAGATTGTCAAAGCCATCAAAACAAGGAAAAAACAGAAGAAAGCAATTTAGAAAATGCTGTGCATGTAAATTGTTTCAGATGAGCATAACGCAGTTCTTACCAACTGTTTACTGCCTCTACTAAGAATAAATAATGTTTCTACTCAATGCCCTTGTATCCTTAAAGTTACCAGCTGCTTGCATTTCATAAACTTCAAAGAGTAAATCACACAATGCTTTTTCAGGAGAAATAGTAACCCACAGTAGCAGAAGACTCGTCTGCTTGTGCTTGAATAGAGAAGCAGATGGACACAAACAGTGAATTTTTCCATCATGTTTTTTTTGTCTTAGATCAACAGTAGAAACCATCAATTTTGCAAAGAATATTTAGCATGGCTACCAGTGACTCCTCTGTATCACATCTTATTCCAAAAACCTCCTTCCTCTCCAAAAAACCAGCCAGAATTCCCATTTTAACTTAACTCAGATGATCTTTGCATTCTTTGGCCAAGCTTATCTTCTACACAGGTCTAACAGCAGCTGTCTAACCCAACACCTCTTAGCAGTATTTCTACCCCATGCTCAAGTAAAACATTACTGCAATGAATGCAAACAACTCAAATATATAGCCTTTAATCATGCTAAAAATCAAGTGTCACCAATCAAGTTTTGCTTTCATTTACAAAGACAGAAATTTGCAACAAACCAGACATACCTTATAATAAAATTACTTAACAAGGATTAAATCCTGAGACAGCAGAACTTATTGCTTCACTTAAAGTTTCAGAAATTGCCAACAGGCATTTTTATATTTTTGGCTCCCAGCATGAATTCTTCACATAGGACTTCCAAAGCTTTAAATCATAGGCAAAACACAAAAATCAAAACTAAGGAAGATGGTAAGTATCAGTGCAGCTTTAGTTAACTAGCTGTGCATCAGCTAGAGTACAGTACAACATATTTGTTGAGATTCAAGACACAGGAGTTTTAGTTCATAACTCTGATTTTCAAATCACTAATAGCACTTTTAAATAATATAGGGATTGTACTTTCAAATCAGATACAATCAAGTGAGTGCTGATTAATGCACATTAATGTATAAACCCACAGGTTTTAAGATACTGATGGCCAGTTCATTATAATTACAGTAATTAAACCTCTTACCCTAGGTCCACCAGTGAGTTGACAATCTTTGTTCATGTTCAATGACACTCCTTCTTTCCAGTATTACACAAAACTACAGAACAATCCAAAGGAAAAATACCTGACTGGAGAGTTGTCATCCATCACAACTCACACAACTTAACTGTCACACAATTTTCTTTCATGTGCACCGTAAACTTAACAGTACTAGCATGTTTCTACTCGAAATGATGATGCCTGCACAAAATCTGCTCTGCATGACATTAGGCAATACTCATAGGACTGAAAAAGACATTTACATTTGTAGTGTGGTATTGATATATCCAAATGTTTTATATATAATTTGGAAAAAAACATTAAGTTCCTTCAGATACACCAAGTTCTCTGAATTTCAGAAATTACCCTTAACTATTAATCACTGCACAAAAAACCCCAAAAATCTGGTAAGTATAAAAAAAGAGATCAGTAGCTTCTGATTTCAAAGCTTGTCAATTAAAATTGGAAGATACTCTAAAACACTTACAGTCATTTAGAAAATCCATCCTATGAAAATAAAATAAGAGCAATCCAGAATACTAGGCATCTTTTCAAGATTACTCTTTTAGGTGCTTTCCCTTAATGAAAGGAAACCTTATTTTAAGAAATAGTAAAATGTATTAGCAAGTGCAATACTGACATACTGCCAAGAGTTTCTCCAGAGGAGATACCAAAATTAGCCAATTATAATAAATTGGAAGGTAACTTAAAATTTAGAGTAGATTAATTATAAGACATCCACTTAAAGGAGTGTGGACTTAGCACTCTTATATATGAGAGAGCAAGTCACATGCTCATGTGCTGATAGTGAAAGATCCCAATAGGAACAAAACCACAAGATGGTAGACAGGTTGAACTTAGCCACTCATGCTGTAACACCAGAGACAGGAAAAGGGGTAGAACTAAGTTTTTTAACAGAAACATACTATTTGGATAAACAATTTCGCTGCATTGTGCATTTGCCAAGAACTCAATGCAACCTACATGAGTACCACAGCGACTTCATCCAGTGACAAAAGTAATGCTCAGGACTTGGCCACCTCTGCCCTGCTCCCAGAGGAACAAACACTTAAAGCTGGCGATCAGACTTGAACACGATGGACAGGATTGGTAGGTGATACTCCATGTATTGGTGAAGTATGGTTTTACTTTACATAGTATCAAAATAATTTCATGAAGCCCTTCCACTACAATTGACACCATTTATTATGCTAATACTACCTCATCAAGTGCAGTTTTCATTTTAAGAAACTCAGTAGCCAAACTGCCACTTCAGTGGAACAGTCAAGGTGAACTGCATTTAGAAAAGTATCATTATATCCCCAAAATAGCAGTAGTCTTTAAAAAATCAAACTGCCAAAGAAACACCATTTTCTGAAGTATTTTAAATTCTTGCTGAAGTCTCTGGCATCTTGTTAGAAAGTGCTTGCCACAAGGGCATGCTGCATCAGAGATAACCCTCTTAGCCCTGCAGCATTGCTGTCAAAATTAAAAGACAAAAAGGTCATAGGTACAGGACCAGCCAGAAGAAAATGTCCATTTTGGAAACCTTTCCAGTAAGGCATAGAGTTGAGGTGACTTTTGATCTTCCCCAAAAAAGTAATGTGCTGCTATGGCGAGGGAGACTATTCCATCAGAATGCTTTTCTGGGGCCTGAAAGTGAGAAAAGGACAACACAGTCTTTATGATTGTTCATGACTTTTCAACATGAGATCAATCCCAGATGCACTTTCCTACAGACAGTATCTATGCAACAAAATCCATCCTGCAGTTCTTTGTCCTCTATGTTAAAACACTTCTTATCTTCAACATATCAGTCTGATTACATGACAAGTTCAATTTGAAATTAACTGGCAACCAGCTGTTTAGATCACAGTGCCTCTGATGTGTTACACAGCTTCCACATGCTCTGACTTCGATGTTTGTATCTGTCTGTTTTGCTGACAAATCAAGATATGGACTCCAACACAGTATTTACACTGATTCTCCTATAGCAAATCCTGAGGATATACAGCCCCTCCTGACCAGCTTTCCCTCTATCAGCCTCGCAAGGCTTGTCACACTTAAGACTCCAGTCTGCCTTATCAGTACCTTTTGAGGATTATTTGTGTTTAGACTGCCTGGTGCAGGAAGGAAAAATGGACTTTCTGAACTTTCAAAGATACTTGTAATATTTACTCAAAGGATAAGACATGGTTAAACCTATAGTAAAAACATACACGTCTGCAAAAAATTATTCCTTTGCAAGCTGGGGATGCAGATCATAAATCCTACTGAAAGAGCAAGGCTGAAAGCCTTCCTTCCAGCTGAAAAGAATGTAAAAGAAAATTTAGAAAACAAAGCTTTTACAACTCTCTTCAGCTTCAAGACAGGTACATTTTTCACCCAGGACTATAACTTCCCAAAACCAAGCAAACCAGAGAAGAGAAAGGGAAAGAGAACTACTCATAGTAATAAAAATCAACTCTGAAATAACAGCAGTAAAGATAAAACTTCAAGAACTGCGAGGTTAAGATTGGAGGTTAAGAGGTTAAGAAATCAAAATTTATGATCAAAGACCATGGAGACGAGAAAAATATTTTTCTCTTGGCTGTTAGTCAAGTTGGCAGACTTATGGAAAATACATGGGAGCTGATCTTTAAAGCTGATGTATTAAAAGAGAGATACTACAATTAACATCTATCAAATAAAGCAAAGCATCAGGAAGTTACTGTGACTTTTTTCACACAGGCATGCTGCCATGGTGGAAAGAGGGTGAACCAAGGCATGACCGGATTTCCAGCGGTGCCACACTCACCGTCAGTTCCACCCAGAAGTGCCAAGGAGCCGCATGCAGCCCGCGGGAGTAGAACACAAAGTAGTCTCCCCCCAGGCTGGCAACTGGAATTCCATCCCCAAGGGACCAGCGGGACAGCGCCGAGCCCACGCGCGGCCGCACGTACAGGGACATGTGGCTCGGGCCTGCGGGGACAGAGATGGGTGTCCATGTGTGTCAACGGGCAGAGGCAGAATAACCACCTGCTTTCCCACAAAACGGCACGTCATCCTTGAACTAACATTCACATCTTCCAAAGCATGACAGAAATGTCTTCTCTACAGAAGATACTTCAATTTTTTCTAAGCATTGGGATAAGTGAGATGATGATGTAACCGAGGAATACAGGACATTTTATAATAATAAATATAATACATACTAACATATAAAACGCTACAAGATCCATTTTAGAAAGGATCTGTTGTAAAACAATCAAGACTTACTCAAGACAGATGAGGTCATCGGTCCCAGAAATAAGAACTGGAAGACTCTGCTCACAGCTTCTAGTGTGCTATGAAACTGAATCAATTCAACCTAATCTCAGAAAGATCACCATCTTGGGAATGGCACTAGAACATGCCATACTGGAGTCAAACCCTGACTTATTATGGGCATAAAAATAAACACGAATCATAAACCAGAAGCTTCAGTCACTCACCAGATACTTCAAAGCTTAACCTCACAGAGTTCCAGGGCATCAGCTTCTTGGACAAAAGTTTAAACTGAATGGGGCTTCTTGGCAAATTTTCTGGAGCAGGAAGATACCAGTTTTTGCTGAAGAGAAAAAAAAAAGTTTAAAGTTATTCTCAATGGAACACCCTGAGGTACTAAACATCAGAAGACAGGAAGTTTCTCCACTGAACAGCTGACTATGCTGCTACTATATGAAATATTCAAAAGGTGTTGATTCTAGCAGAAGGCAGGTAAAATCAGCTTGTGGCCAGACAAATATTTAAAGAGCATATTAACAGAAAAATAGTCACCAGTGTATCAATTCATTACCTTCATCCACCTTAAATCACAAAACAAATGAGTGAGAATATTTTCACCTTCAAACAGCTAAACTTTTGCTCTCAACATTCTTGAGGTGTGAGAAATAGCCACAGCAGCTGGTTTCCTTCTGTGGAGACCTGCTACTCTAGACAACCTCTGCTGTCAGCTGCAGTGAAGGAAGGGAAGAAGGGAGAAGACATATATCCTCCTACTCTGAACTGCCCTTTAGGAGGCCCCCCTTCACCTTTTTTTCCCCTGATGCTTATATCTATTTTCCACTTATCAAATTCTACAGCTCCTGCAGCAGACCCATGGCAGAAGACACAGCATCTAGCCAGAAGTTTGTCTTTTGAAGAGGAAGGATTATTTACTTTTAGACCAAGCTCATCCTTAGTTTTTCTTCCCTTATATAAGTGAAATTGCATAAACCACCCCTGTACTTTGCAGTAAAGTGCTCAAGCGAAGCAGAGTTCACACGAACCGGAACATGAAATGCACTGGCAGAATCCAAGGAAGGCCACAGAAGGGAGCCTGCTCCTCGCACGGAGTTCTAATGGTGTCATTGATTTCAGGTACATGGGGAGTTATGTGAGATATTCCATTATAATCAAACCCATTAATCCATATACCAGAGTCACTTTTAACCACATTTCCATCTAGATCATGAAATCTCCTGCTCGTGTGCTAGAAGAAAAAATAAACAACAAACATAGAAAGATAATGGACCCTCTGGAGTCAGCAAGAGTCAGAGGTGATTCTGAAATATCCTCCATGTGAATCCTTAAGGTCTACTGCATTTTCAGTAGACCTTTCAGCACTGAACACATATCTGAGCATTTATGAATATAAAGCCAAGAATTAATAAGATTCTCAGATAAGAATCATACCATAAAACACAATCAGAAGGTGACTGTTTTAGCACACCTCAAACCACGTTCACTTTTCAAATTACCATTGCTTACACAATTCGCCCACTGAAAACCCCCTACAACCCCCAGCTCTTCTGACACAGATGAGCTGAACACTGAGAGAGAACAAGGGAAACATTACCCATTCTTTCAAATCCAGGAATAATCATTAGAGATTTTAAACCAAGAAAAAAAGAGAATATTAAGCCCTGAAAAAACCAAACACTCTTGCAACCAAAAGAGGCAATACAACATGCAAAGCTTCTCTCACCTGGAGAAAGACTCGCTTAGGTTTTGGATTAGCTGCATCAGAACTGTAAGGAAAGAAGATTCCACTACAAACGAGAATCAGAGTGACTACAAACACAGTAGTTAAAGTTATTAGCGTCGTTTTTGTACTTTTGACAAGGTAAATGAAGTTAATCTAGAGAATAAAAAAACAGTCCAGTTATAAAACTGCAACACTCAGATATAAGACACTACTTATATAATTCTAAAATTAAATTCTGGAACTGAAGGAACATTAAAAAGACATAATTGCAAGTACCACCTCATACAAGGCACTTCATTTTAATCTCAGTATTTAATCTCACTTCATATTAATCTCATACAAGACACTCATTATAATCTCAATAAAACTAGGATTATTCTTTTTGAGGTTTGTACATGTATTGTTCAGTCATATATTACACCTAAAATGAATCTCAGCTCAAAATTCTGCATTACATTTTGTATTTTACATCTGTCTTTACTACATCATCACAGAGCAATATAAGTTCTCCTTCAATGACCTTTCTTTGACTAACAGAAACCATGGACTCGTTGTCACATGTTCTAGAACTTTCCTGTAACATTTAAGATATTGTCAAATTTTCATTAACTTCTAGTATTCATTTAAAAACCCATCTTATTCTAAACTATACAGAAAGCTTAAGGGTTTTAAATAACATTTACAAATTCTACTTACAAAATAGGAAGATAGGATCATAGTGAAGATCACAATAAATCCTGCCAACACCATATCTGGTGGAATTTCTGAACCACTTCGTCCCATCACAGGTGTAAACATTTCAAACACAGTCCAACTAAGATACAGCATATACAGATAGGGAACAAACATCCCCAGCATGTACATCACAATAAACTTTATTGTGGCACCTATACGAACAGGAAAAAACAAAAGACAAAAAAGTAGAAGCTTAAAAGGACATAAACACACAGCTTTACTGATATATCCACATGGATATACTGCTGCAAGGCCCAATACACAATACTGGTCTTCATCCCTGACATCGATATGGAAAGATCTCATTTTGCACAGCCAACACCAGTATAATTTTTAAAACCATCACAAAATTAATCTTGTATTACAAAAAGCTTTTAAATAGGCTTTCTGTCCCATGCATTCTTTAAATATTACAGTGCTTTTATGAATCTTTACTCTTCATCAAAATTCTGATCACTTATTAATATACTCACATACTGTTCTTTTAGGCTGAGACATGGGATGTTTTTCAGTGTATTTTTTAAAGCTTCTCACTTTCAAACTGTCTTTAGTTCAAGAGCACCTTTTTCATTACAAAAATGTGACAGTTAATTTGACTACTCAAAGAGAAATTCAAAGTCAATGTTTGCAATTTCTTTTGCTTGAATAACAGCAGGGGTACAAGTTTAGAAATACGATTTCTGCCCCTCAAAACCCATACCTTTTTGGCTGAATTCCTTGTGGATCATCAGCTTAGTGAGTAAAGGAAATGCTACCCATAACGTACAAATGAATGCTGAACAGAGGCCCATCTGAGTCATCACAGCCAATGCTATTGACCAAATCATCAATGAGGCATCCAAAAAAACATCTCCCAGGTACTGCTCATTCACATTCTGTAACAAAAAGAAGTAAATACATTTCATTACTGTGCACATTCCATAGATCCCATCTCATGAGAACACAGAAAATTGGGCAAAACAATTTTGACAAGTGTCATCTCACCGCTCTCTCACCATACAAAATTATCCATGACAGTATATTTTTTATTGGATTTCTAAATCTGCTGACATAACTTGAAAAAGAGAGCACATAGGCTGTGGAAGAAGGAGGAAGGGAATGTACAAATGACAGTACAAAAGAATACACAAGGCTAGTGTTTCAGGCAAAGAGGGCCTTTTTAAAAAAAACGTAACACACTATTAAAAAATTACTTAATATTTAGAGGTGAAAACATTATCTGGACTTCCTGAGAAAGTAAACTTGTTTTTGAACAGCTGTTAACAGACTTCTTACACAAGCACTGTTATTAGTGCACAAACATTATACTGGTGCCTTTTCAGGTCATGCCACAAACTGTCACTTCAGAAGTCTGCTTATTAAAGTATGTTACTTGTTTTGAATAAAAGACATTATAGGTGAGACAACACCAGATATGTTTCAGGGGAGGAAAAAAAAAAAGAAGAAGAAATTTAACCATCAAAAATGTGATTTGCTTTGGGTTTGGGGTTTTGAAGTTACATGGGTATTGCTGTGGTTTGAGTGTGACACATGGTCAATGCTGCAGTGTTTGCAGCAGTTAGATTCCTAACTGCAAATCCTGTTAGTAGCAAGAGGGACTGCTTGCATCAACAATGATTATCGGAAAGCACCTACTTCAGTTTCAGTGTGAGAAGAAAAAAAGGAGGAGAGTGACAAAACACACAAGCTGCCAAACCTATTTCAAAACATCAATTCACAAGTTGTTGAGCCATGAATAGGCAGTGCCTCTGATAGCCAAGAAGAGATTGGCTCCCAAAAATTTTATGGAACTTTTAAGTCAAATGCAAGTTACAGAAGCAACATTAACTGTACAGTGTGGTGCATGCTACAGCATGCAACACTTCTGATTTTCAAATGGTTGATCTGATGATTAGGCAATCAGTAGTCATGAAGTAGATCCAGAGCCTGAAATGTCATGACAGCTAATGTAAGTAACAGCCAGCTCATCCAGAAGACTGGAAAACGGTAATATTGCATCTATTTTATAAATGGCTCATCTTTTCCACAAAGGGAAAACTCCAAATAGATGTATTTGGTAACATATGTGTACCAGTTACCACTCCCCTCCCACAAAAAATTTTTAAAAACCCACTTCCAGAGAAAGACATGATGGATCCATTCAGAACTCTTCATACAATCAAATGGCATGAAGTTCTTAAAACTTTTTCAAACATTTGTATTTGGATGACAGCTAAGGCTTCCTAAATTCCCTTGTCCAAAACCCACCCAAAATGGCTGAGATGATAAGTAACAGCAAGCTGAAAGACTAAGTATTACTGCACCTAAAACCTCAACCTAGCAGGCCTGAGTAGTCAACTTCTGCCCTGGAAGAGTGTCATCTATCTGATACCTCAAGACTATTCATATTTAACACAAGACCATATGGCACTGTTATCACCTATAATTATGAAATTGTTACACAAGTTAAATCGCATTGGTTAGTCTATAAAAAACAATCCTAAGCAAAACAGGTACACAGACAGTAACCATGGCAAATGACAGCAATGGAAAAGTAACCAAATCCTCACGGAGCCTTGCAGGGGCCTAAATGACTTTTACCTATTGCAGAGAAGAACACAGACAACCAAGAGCTCTGTTTGATGTCCAGCTGTGGTCAGAACAACTATAAATCCGAATAATCACAGAATTGTTTAGGTTGGAAAATGCCTTTGAGATCATTTGATCTAAGCCCTGCACTGCCAAGACCACTGGTAAACCATGTCCCTAAGTGCCATATCTAGACATCTTTGTAATACCTCCAGGGATGGTGACACAACCCTTTCCCTGGGCAGTCTGTTTCAGAGCTTGAGAATCCTTTCCATAAAGAAATGTCTCTTAATATCTAATCTGAACCTTCCCTGGAATAACTTGACGTTTCCTCTTGTCCTGTTACTGGTTGCCTGGGAGAAGAGACCAAACCCCACCTGGCTATACCCTCTTTCAGGGACTTGTAGGGAGTGATAAGGACCCCCTGAGCCTCCTTTTCTAAGCCTAAACACCCCAAGCTCCCTCAACTGCTCCTTACAGGACTTATGCTCCAGACCCTTCACCAGCTCCACTGCCCTTCTCTGGACATGCTCCAGCACCAAAATGTCCTTCTTGTACTGAGGAGCCCAAAACTTAACACAGGATTTGAGGTGTGGCCTCACCAGTGTCAAACACAGGGGGACAATCCCTGCCCTGGTCCTGCTGGCCACACTATTGCTGGTACAGGCCAGTATGCCATTAACCTTCATGGCCACCTGGGCACTGCTGGCTCATGTTCAGTTGCTGTCACCAGCACCCCCAGGTCCTTTTCCTGTGGGCAGCTTTGCAGCCACTCTGTCCCAGCCTGTGGCACAGCCTGGATTGTTGTGACCTAAGTCACAAAGGCTCCCACCTTTTTTCTGAAACATCTCCTAAAGGTCAAAGCTGCCTTAAATCACATAGCTCTTACTTCGCTGAGAACAATCCCTATGTTTAGATGAAGCAATTTTTTACAGTGACACTTTAAATACTGAAAACTTTTTGCCTTTTTTTTTAACCAGTTCAGAAGGTAGGTCTTCTACAGATTAAACACCTCATTGCCCTTCAACAATAACAACAAAGCCTTGCCTACCTTGTAGAAGAACTTCTTGGCTAGCATGTGCACAAGAATGAGCTGAGCTGCAGCTGCAGTGCCATAGAGAGACACAGAAACATAGAAATGGGTGTACCAAGAAAGAGCCCGTCCAATGATGGAGACAAACATTGCCACCATGAGGACTGCCACCAGTGTGCACACCCAGCTTGCCAGGATTAAGCTGAATGCAGTCAGTAACTTCTTCAGGTTATGAACAGCTATGAAGAAAAAAGAAGTTTCATTCAGCACTTGTGTATTCTACTGCAGACTATCATCAAAATTTTACTTACCCCATAGTATAACTACTTTGATGACCAAAATAAAGAGATCCCCTGTGAAGATACCTTAACAGCATAGTCTGCATCACTTAGCCTATCTCTTTGCATGTCTATTTGCACAAGTCCCTGCTGCAACATTTATTCCCAGAATACTGGTGTATTTTGCAGATGACATCTTTCTTGATAGCAAAAATTTTACTAGGGGAACAGTGGAGCCACGGTTCCACTTTTAAGTATACAAAAAAACTCAACAAGAAACCCAACAAAAACTCCAACCAAAATAAAAATTCCCCCCTCAAAAAATACAACACCAGACCAAAAGCCCCCCTTTCTTGTTCCGCCCAAAAACCATCAAAAATTTGAGTTGTTTTTCTTGTAACATTTTCTTACTCCAAAAACGTTTTCTGGATTTTGAGGAGGAAATGGGTGTGTTTTTTAAGCTTTTTTCTTTCAAACAGTATGTCTTCCTACAAATACTAAGAAGGTCTAACTAGATTTAAGTTGGTTTACACTCTCTAGTAAGCTTTGCTGTCATTTTCTGCATTTTTTTCTTACTAGGTCCTATCTATAGACAGGTGTTGAAGAAACACAGTTCTGACACCGTAACTCAATTAACAAAATAAAAAAAATATATGGATACTTGGCAATTTTTTTTCCAATTTCCAGATCTTTAAAAGATTAGCTTTTAATCTGCATGAGATGATAAGAGACAAAATCAGGATTCATAAATGCTAGATATCCAGGCCTATCATATTCTTTTTCACCATCATAAATATTCAGATGCAAGATTTAAACACAAAGCAACTCCTATGGCATGCTGCACACCTAAAATCTATTTCTGAAGTTCAACTAACCAGATGCTATAATGGCCTGAACACTTTTTCACCTACACTTTTGCATCTAGTAATTGCTATTTGTTAAAGAGTAATGCAATTAAAACCAAACCAAACCAAAACAAAATCAAAAACCACCTAGACTTACCTCTGGGTTTTGGATGTAACACTTTTTTGCTTAAATAAAAAAAAGCAATTGCTGCTGTAATATAGTTCATAATTGTGCCAACACGAGCAGGATAAGCCAGGACAAACAAACCAAGTATATCAAAGAACACAACATTTCCATGTCGATACTCAAAAGATTTAGCCAACTTTTCTGACGTAGCTAGGTACTTTAGAACAGCTAGAATATTGTCACCTATTAGAAGAGCAGATACACAATATCATTATATCAAGGTTAATAAATTACCACACAGCACTTTTAATATAACCATTCTGAAATTTTGTATAGAAATATCAACGAAGACATGAACACACAAATGATTATTCTCAAACAGGTATTTGACAGTACACACAGAATAGTATTTTCATGAGTTATTCTACCCAGCTGTCAAAGTAAGTATACTCAGGAAGTCTCATGCACTTGGGACTCCACCACACTGAAGGAAACATTGAGGCTTTCAGCCCATAAACTCTTCTTCACTTCTGATATTTAGCATTGGACTTGAAAGCTAACCTATAGAAGAGTTTATAATTTCCTAATCTTCCTCCTCTTCTCACCACTAAGTGACCCCCTCCAGAGGGGAATTACCTGCCTTTCTTTCCCTACATGACTGTAAAGACAAGACCACTATTTTACTCTGTAGCCTCCAGGCACCAATCACCTTTTCCTTTCACACAGTACCGCCAAAACACAGGTAACCAAATGAGAACGATCATTCTCAATTTTCATTTTGCTTTTATTAGACCATTAGAAGTGCTTACTGGCTGTAAAGTCTGTCTTTTTTCTTTTTTTCTTAAATCTGTGATATATTTAGTGGGACAAGTTCTACATAAAACGATCACGACCACTAAAATCATCTTTTCAATAGGAATTTAAAAGTGTTACTTTCTGTCCTGAAGCTAAATTGGTGCAAGGAAGTGTTTAAAATCCTTATTCATGCTGGTCATCTAAGTTGGCTTCTGTATAAACTTGAAGAGTGAATAGTCAAAATCCTGGAGGCATTTAGGATTATGCTAGCTTTTTCTGGGGAATTAAAGGTCTTCGTCATTTTCTTTACTGCATTCTGTCAAATAGCCTGCTATGAGCACAACCTGTTGTAGAAAACAAATGCTGTTTACCCAGTCTGTGTGCTACCACCTAAGTTTGACTGAAGTCCATTCTAATACAAAAACCTCTCTTGGCACATCAGTCTCTATGCCACCAACCTACTCAAAAGCTTCTGATGAGAAACATTAACCAATAATGGGACTTAGTGAGATAAAAGGAACACCAAATGCTGAACAATCAGGTATCAATGGAGGGACAATAACTTTGATTTGAAAGCAACTGTGGAATCTAATTAACGTCACTGGATGCTGATAAAGTTTATCTTCCCAAGCTGACCAAATATATTTCCTTTTTATTTAAAAGGCATGTATTCAGTTAATTCTTTGTTCTTGAGAACACAACCAACATGTACTAAATGTACAATCATGTAATTAAAATCATTAACTTATACTACACCAGTCTTACAGCAAAACAAGAAAGCAGCTACAATATTACTCTTTGGTAAATTACTGAATCCTTAAAATACCAACCTGCTCTCTGAATGGAATCTGTCAAAATTCTGTCTGATGTGTCATATTCTGTATGGTAAATGTAGCCATTTTCAATAAAAGCCAAATCTATTCCTACAGAAAGAGAAGCAGCATTTTTAAAATTTATGCAATCCTAAAACCCCAAAACAAATATGTGAAAGCCTCCCATATGCTTCACAGAAAATGTTGCTCTGCTTTGTAACCCAGTCATTATCCTTAGAGATGAACAAAGTAGTCTTCTTTACAGAAGGAAAACTAACTGGACTTCCTGTGTCTTTAAAAGAGAACAGCTTTAAAACATTTTAGTATCTGTCCTTTTGCATGTACCAATTCCCATGACATCTGCACCCAACTGCAGAAACACATGAAAACACCAGATCATCTCAGCTTCAGAAAAGATGTACAAGGCATTTGCCAAATGCTTACTTGCAACACTTTGATAAATCTTCATGCTGAAAAGTAATAAAAAGCAGCACTGTGAAACTACAGAGCGCCTTCTAAAAATACCAGGTGCACTCTTTGTACTTCTACTGTGTAAACAAAAGTATTTACCAAAACCCAAAGGTTATTCTGCTTCATTAGTTATACTTCCAGTGTATCCCATTCACCTGTTCAGCTGCCTATGCAAGAAGCTGACACCTGCAATCTGAATTATTGCAATTTCTGGCAAATTAGGTCTCAGTTCTTAGGAACAAACCAGTTGTTAAACTTAATTTTTTTTTTACTAGTTTATTAAAAAAAACCCCAGAGGTCAGTGAGAAATGATTTACCATCCAGGTACCATCCTTCTTTATTTTCAGACTAGACGCGTACTTCAGAACAGTACAGAATATGCCAGAACAACTGCTTTGTACTAATAATCAATCAAAAAATATCACTTTTCTTGAAAGTGACTCCAATGACAGCCTGTCCTGGACAAGGACTTTACAGAAATTTACAGACTTTTGAATTGTGTTCACGTTGAGTGAACATTTCACATTTCTTTCCCACTGTTCATTCTCCACAGAAAGGATAGCAACCCGTAAACAGATTAGCAAAACTAAAAAGCTTCTGTCCTGTCTTTGATTATGGAAAAAACAAACAGAACCCACCAAAACCCCACAACCAAATCCCCCAAACAAAACAACAACATCAGTAAGGAAAAAAAAACAACCCACAACAACCAAAAAAACCCACAACAAAAAAACCCAACAAAAACAAAAAACCCAACCAACCAAAACCCAAGGTTAATGAAAATGCATTAATGATGATTTTGGTTTATCCATCATATACAGACATCTCATTACTACAAGCAGGTTATCAACATCACATACCAAAACGTTTCAAAACAGAATATTTAATAGAGTACTGCTCATTCTTGGAGTATTTTCCTGATTTTCAGGAAACTTTTCTATCATGAAGTTTCTTTCTGGATAACACCAGTCATTTAAAAACATGCCAAGCAAACTATATGACAAACTCAATCTAAAAACTCTTTCATTAGGAAAAGAACAGGGAAATTCCCTCCCAGTATGACAGACCAAATTTGAGGATGTTCACATAATCAACCACAGAGCAGTGTCCTTGTTATAAACGTAACATGTATTGACATGCCTTTTGATAACATACCTGGAACATTGCCAAAATCTCTGTAGATACGGAAGTCTGTATCTGCTGGGATAATGCCACTCTGAAATATTTCCTGTGCCACCACAGAGGCAAAGGGATGTTTGGCCGCAACTACATACGCTTGTACCAACCAAGGGTTCTCAGGTCCTAACAAAAGATGAGCAGAAAATTCACGGCAAATATTTTTTCAACTTCAGTTAGGATATGTATTCTCATGGTAACAAATAATGCAAAGTAACTCACTGGAGATTTAACACTGTTGCCCCGCAGAGCATATAATAAGTACAGTTGTGTTGGATGAATGACTCACACTTGAGAGAAAGAACTAGCTACACCTGGGGGCAAAAAAAACCAGGCCCCTGTTGCCTCCTGTGTTCAGTGGCAGAGCAGATAAGCCATGTCCCAGAAAGACCCCGCATTAAAGTCACAACCTTTAGCCAAGCTTCCATCCATCATGTATGTATCACACATCAATACTGCTGTTTAGAAAAAAGTCTGTCCCCCTAAAGCACTCAGTGCAAGCAAACAGCTAAGCAGCTTCACCAGTACAAGACAGTCTGCAGTCTAGCTAGGATGAGGCACAGGTCTAACTGTAGCCTACAAAAGCCTACACGTAAGTTTTGCTGCTTCCTGAGAATGAGATGGAGCTCTAACGCCAACATCTTCCTGCAAAGATTTCACAAGAACTGCTGTGAAAAATAAATAGAACAGATGAAAGTATGAGTATTAAGACACATGTACTATCCAAACATTTTTCTCCTTTTTACCTTGATGTAGAAGGGAAACACAACTTCTATTATTCTGCCCTCCACAGGCTTCCCATCTATGAAGCAACTTCTGTGGTAGGGCTTTGAAGACTGAGAACAAGTTAATTGCTGCACAGGACTGGGGAAACGGCACAGAGGTTCTCTTGTCTTTTGCTTGTGAGTAATTTTCAATATTCCTTCAAGTCTGCATAATTTATTATCAAATTATCCTAGTGTAGAAATCAGACACAATGCAAGCTCATACCTGTTTGAAAAACAAGTTCTTTTCCTCCTACACCTGCTGCCTCAAGGTTAATAAAAGCTCTGATTGACTTGGCCCACTCATGTTGTGTAATGAAGCCATGACTAGCCTTGATGGGAAAACAAAAAAATATAGGTCAAATATCTACCAGACAAGCCTAAATGTTATTTTCCATCATTCAAGACTGCATATAACTCAAAGCACAAGGCAGATAACACAAACAGATGCAGAAAATGCAAGTCTTCTACTTAAGATAATATAGGCAATATCCTTAATACAACTGCACTTTTCCCTTTGAAATTATACACATTTTCCTCAGAAAAGACAGGTAATTAATGAATCTTTTAAGAGATTAAACACAAGCTATACCTTTCATTTGTTATACTGATTTGATGTATAATGTATAATTCTAGCACATTCTCACCTGCAAAATATTTTCTTCTGCACCATTAAATAAGAATATGACAGCATGCTGCAAGGACTCCGATGATTTTGAAAGTGTGTTAAGTATTTCAAGCATCACTGCACAGCTAACAGCATCATCACTGGCACCTTAAAATAATCAGCAAAATAATAAGGCTTACGACAAATGCACAGATTTGCAACAAAGACAAGAGAGGAAAAATGGTTTATGCTATTTCAGTTTTAATATAACTGCAGTACAATTGTAGTAAGCTTTAGTGTATTTTCTGGTACTGCTTGTACCCTGCCTATCCTAGTTGAAAGCAACAGCTGAAAGAAAAATTATGTTCAGAAGTTGAGCAAGTGAATTACAAGATATCAGATCCAACACCACTGTTCAAGAAAACCAGACTAACCAGGTTACTATGAAAGCAATGTGATCACTATCTATTTTCCTAAATACAACACGAACAAGTAAGGATGTAATTTTCATTGACAGCACTCTCAAATTCTAAAAAATAAACATTCCCACACAAGTCACCCTGAAGTGCTCTACACTGTTACAATGCATTCAGTTAGGAGGACAAAACCTAGAAGTAACATAAAGCTAAGACTGCAAAATAAAGCTAAGGAAATACCAGAATTCACACCTTTAAAAGCCTCCATAAGGTATACATTATAATAAAAGAATTTCATGATCAGATGCTTTTCACCAGCCTTCTTTCTTTGCAGCAACTCCTTTCACTCTAATCTCTGTTGTCTTTGAGTTTCTCATCCAACACTACAATTTCACACCTCCCATGCCCCACTGGCTTTTTATCTTGATTAAGCATCTATCTTTTAGTCAAGGTCTCCCATTTTCCTACTTCCCTCACTTTGGTGCAAGCTGTAGCACCTCCCTATCTTGCTCTAATAAATAAAATGTGGGAGAAAACAGAAATGTAAACCTCATTCCTATGGGCCTGAGTTGCACACATGTTGCTGACATGCACTGAGATGCCCACAATGGTGTGGTCAGGCCTCAGCATGCTATTTAGGCACACTTGTTAGCTGCTCAAAATGTTCAATTTACACATAAAAGAAAAAAAGAGCAGCTTTTCCAAAGCTTGTCACCAGGCAAAACTTAGGAAGTAACTGCTATGAAAAGGACATATTCCTAACATAAACATGAATCTTAGTCTAGGTTTTAGCTTTAGTTTATTGCATAGAATAAATTCAAAATCTTTCCAATACACCCTTCTTCACCCTATTTCTCAGAAATTATGGCCTTGTTCTGACAAAAGCTTTCCATAGATCACCACCCAAATACCCGATTTAAAGCCCTGATTGTCACAGGTTTTCACTATTTTCACAGAGTATCACAGAATATTCTGAGTTGCAAGGGACCTTAACTGCCACCCCAGTTAATCAGGAGTCTGGTCTTAGCCACACTGAGTTATTTTATTTAAAATGCCGTATTGAAAACTCAGCAGATGCATATAGTTTACCATGAGGTTAGTCATTTACCTGCCTTGCTGTGAAGCTAAGAAAAAAAATAGTTATTGGCTTCAAGAGCCATACAGATTTACATCTGATAAAAGCAGCCATGTTGCCATAGACTATTACACAAACTTGCAGAGAAAATACACCCCAATATCTCATATACAACAAAACTGACAGAAGGTTGTAACAGATTTTATGACAGATATTGGTAAACTAAGAAAACTACATCATGTCTGCAACAATAATTTTAGGGATGTTTTTGCTGTCAAATTTATCAGAAAATAATCATGTAGGCCATATAAACCAAAGAGTAGTAGAATCAGAACAAGAGGCATGTGTTAGGACTTTACAGTTTACATTTTTTCCTTCACAAGGAATGCAAGATTTCTAAAATAAATTATTTACTGAGATTTGCTTCACACATTTTGTGTATATAAGCACCACAAGCAGATTATATTTTATTATCTGATTTTCAAATTCATTACTCACTGATCTTTTAGTCATGCTGATTTTGGTTAAAAGCCCACCTTTTTGGTAATGAAAAAAAGGGCTGTAAGCAAATAACTAAGAGAAATATGGGAGAAAACAAAAGGTTCTTTCTTAGGTAATGTACAAGTGGCATACTAAGAAAACAAAAGGCAGAGCAGCACCTTGCTGCTATAAAGTGCTAGGCTGCTTTGCGATTGAGAACAAGCACACAGGCTGATTTCTAGCTCCTCTGCAGACTTCTGTAAAATCCTTTAAAATCACTCCTATGTTTTTGGCACTTCTGTGCAAGGTTGGTGAAATATTTTAGTGTCTGAGTAACTGCAAAGAAAATAATTGATGTAAACATAATGTTGTTTTATAATCCACAGAAATTGTCGCATAATTTACACAGGACATCAATTTGAAAACAATTTTAAATTATTATAGTACTATTCTTGTGAAATATTCTAAGTCTAGGTAGACATATACAGACTATTCATACAGTAATTAGCATCTCTGCAGTTCCTCAATCACAGAGCATATATAATAATCACGCATTTATTAAGCTTAATTTAGAAACTCATGTTGTACAAATTGACTGAGGAGAAAGAGAAGTTCTTTATACTATTTATGGACAGAAAAAAGGCAGAAGGAGTCCAGTAAAGCTTTGTTTCTCTAGCTAACACTCAACTGTTTCCTTAGTAATGAAGACTAGTCACACGAGCTACAGAACAGAAGGCTCATGACCAAAAAAATAAAATATTGCGTGGGATGTAAATGAAGAAACTCCTGTAAAAGCTGCACCATTGGTGAGTGCCATCTGTGGGTGTTTTTCAAGTGTAGTAACAGGCACACACCTGTGGCTGAGTGTTACAAAAAATTTTGTGTTTTAGATCCATACCTTCCCAGCTTTGTTAAACCCACAAATTTACAAAGCAATTTACACCCTTGATGCAATAACAATTTAACAGGATTAGATTTAAAAAATATAAAGGAACAAGAATAAGAGAGTATGCAACAGTGACAGTCAAACTAGCAGTAAAAGATATACACACTATCAAGGCAACACTACTCCAGCCTTTGATCACTACAGTCTTTTGAGACAGAAGCTTTGAATGTGGAAAGAAAAAAACCTGGCATATCTTAAGAATATCAGACTGAAAATCTGAGATACCAGCAAAAGGGGAAAACAGACTTCTTAGTGGGGGCAGACATAGTCTCTGGCACAAAGCATCCTGTGAAAGGAAAACCAGGATTAAAACAGTACAGAAGTATGAAAAGACCTGGACGATGGGTGGAAACTGCACATGAATGATATGCATAAGCAGTCAATTATAAGAAGGGTAGATATAACCAAGCTTCCCAGAAATCTAAATAAGCATCTGTAAATTGCTGCCTACCAGAAAGTGAGAGTGAAATCCTGAGTTTAACAGGATCAACCTGTCACTCTAAACAATGAATTTCACTGAGACCAAGTTGACACATGCAGTATTCTAATGTTACTACTTGGTAGGAGAAATCCATGAGCCAAGCTCTGCGGCTCACGTCGCACACAGAAACATAGAACAAACACACGGACCTACCTGGGGTATTTGGTACGGAATCAAAGTGACAATTGGACAACACGGCATGCTCGGCTCCATTGCGAGGTTCCAGCTTCACTACCACATTGGTTATGTTTGCATAGTAACTAGTAAAGCCTCCTAAAAAGTCAATGCTGAAGGAGCCCGTGGGTCTCTGTATGTCTACAGATATCTTGTGAGCATCTGTGCTTTCTCTTTCTATTCCCCTAATTTGTTCTAACAGGTAGTTAACTGCAAGAACTTCATTTTCTGGACTTCCAACTGTTCTGGGCCCAATTGCTGTAATGTTGTCAAGGTATCCCCTGTAAGATATAAATTAAAACTTAAGCATCAATGCATTCAACATTTAGTACGTAACTTATCTACAACTGTAGTATTTTTGTAGGTGATTCTATTTCAAAACTCAAGGTAAGCAGAAGAGGCTAAAGCCAGTCAGATGGTAACGTGCAATGGGCATGTAGGCCTGATCTTTACTCAGGACTCCTTATTTTAACTACCATTCTATTAAGCCATGGTTTTCTGACCTGAACATATCAATTTAAAAAGAAACCGAAGGATGAATGGAGAAGCTAAAGATTTTACCTTTAGAGAGGTTCTGTATATGCATACATGCCCTTTTCTGAATGCCTGAAAATGCACACTTTTATCAAGACATACACCTGATGTTAACACTCTAAAACTGAAATTACAGTGATAGTTTTAGACTTCCCGACGTCTCGGCGACACAACAACTAAAAATCGGCAAAGAAGCTTCCCGAGACACTGAGCACCACACGAGACTACTATAACAAAACTATGGGGGAGGCGCTGTTCCCTCAGCTCCGGGCTCTCGCCAGGGCACAGCACGACACGACCCCTCGGCCAGGCACCGCCACCCACCCCGGCCGCCTNCAGCCGCCGTACGGGAACGGGCGAGGGTCAGAGCGCGGCCCGGCCCGGCCCCGCCCGCCGCTCACGTGGCCCGGCAGAGGGCGCGGCGGTGGCGCTGCCTTCGCCGCCCTACCATAGCCAGGGGGTCGGTCGGGTTAGAAGGCGGCAGCAAGTCACCTGGTCCAGCCTCCCTGCCCAAGCAGGGTCATCGCAGAGCACACGGCACAGGATTTGTCCATAGTGTTCGTGAATATCCCCAATGAGGGCGACTCCACAGCTTCTCTGGGCAATCTGTTCCAGTGCTCAGTCACCTGCAGCAAAAGAGGTTCTTCCTCGTGTTCAGGTGGAACTTCCTGTGCATAATTTTCTGCCTGTTGTCCTCTTGTCCTGGTGCTCAGAGCCACTGAGAAGAGCCTAGTCCATCTTCTTGGTGCCCTCCCTTCAGAGGCTTACAGACACTGATAAGGTTGCCTCACAGTCATACTTTCTTGAGGCTGAACAAGCCCAGCNGCAGAGCACACGGCACAGGATTTGTCCATAGTGTTCGTGAATATCCCCAATGAGGGCGACTCCACAGCTTCTCTGGGCAATCTGTTCCAGTGCTCAGTCACCTGCAGCAAAAGAGGTTCTTCCTCGTGTTCAGGTGGAACTTCCTGTGCATAATTTTCTGCCTGTTGTCCTCTTGTCCTGGTGCTCAGAGCCACTGAGAAGAGCCTAGTCCATCTTCTTGGTGCCCTCCCTTCAGAGGCTTACAGACACTGATAAGGTTGCCTCACAGTCATACTTTCTTGAGGCTGAACAAGCCCAGCTCTCTCAGCCTTTCCTCATAAAAAAGGTGCTCCAATTCTTTAGTTACGTTTCTTGCTCTCTGTCGGACCTGCTCCAGTAGCTCCATGTCTCTCTTGTCCTCAGGAGCCCATAACTGGGGACAGCCAGTGCAGATGGGCCTGTGTTTGGCTACACAGGGAGGTTGGGAAAGCCCTCAGCCAGGGGTTGCCTATGGAAAGTCCTGGCCTGGCAGTGGTGAAGCCCTGGGCCTTCTCTCCAGCCACAGCTCCAGGGTGAGCATCCACCTGACCCAAGACTACCCCGTGCTTTATGTGCTGCATCACCTCACTCACAAAGGTTTGCAAGGCTTTCCCTGGCTTTCTGCTTCTTTTAGTGGTTTTGGTTTTGGTTTTGTTTGGGTTTTTTTGTTTTCTGTTTTGTGGGGTTTTTTTGGTTTTTTGGGGTTTTTTTGGTTGGTTTTGTTTTTGTTAAAACAGAAAGGTAAGTTTGCAGAAGTAACATTGGTGCCACATAGGGGAGCAGCAAAGTGCCACAACCCTCACACTATCTGTAACCCTAACCCTAAAAAACATGAAGTAACAGCACTGGTGGTCCTTGCAGGGTTTCCCCCTCCACTGCATTATATCTTTGACATTTCATAGCTGTAGCAGTGCCCAGACTGGAGCTCAGGTAGGCTGGGGTGCAGAGCAATAGTGCCAGGAGGTGCTAGTGGATAGTGGCTTCCAGTGAACTCATGCCAAGGAGAGGACCCGCGAGGATGGAGCCCAAGCAGTGAGGAGGACCATCACTCATGCAGCACTCCACACAGCTCTCCTGGGGGAGAGAACACTTCCGCCTGCTCTCATACTATCTTTGAATGATGGCACAGACCTGTTTGTGGTCATTTTCCCTATGTTTTATCATACTGCTTTCCAGCGTTCTTCACCATTTTTGAAGATATCCTAAAAGATACTTATTTTTTGCTGCTTTGTGATGTAATCTGGAATCAAAATATATAATGATCTAGAGAAATGGCAGTTTTAATAAATCCAGTGGTGCAGATAAACACTGAACACTGCTGCTTTCTACCCTGCCCCTGTTGGCAAATGGAAACTAGTAGGATTTGCAATACTCTTTGGAATTAAAAAGTCTGAAAAAAGTGGTGGACTGAAAGGTGATGACTGTGCACTCTGCACACCCCAGGTTCTTTAGGAAATTTCCATACTCAGGATTAGCGAATTTTCTCATTTGCTTCACTGCATCCTCAGTACAGACAAGATTAATGATGACAATTTATGATTCACAACTCCTGATTACGCTATGACCCAGTAACATAGTTCTAGGCTGAGAGATTTGGTTTGTTCTGTTTTGTTCAGTTTTTCTTCCTTTCTGCTTTTGTCTCACTTACCTATCTTACCTCTTTCTTCACAAGCAGACAAACTTACCTACAGGTTAGGTTCTCAAAAGTAGATGTTACATTAGAAACTGCTATGAAAAATTCCAATATATTTTTTTTCATAAAAGAAATTGCATCCCAGTGCAGAATTAGTCCAGTGAAAGGCTTGCAAAACAAATAACAAAACAAAACAAAAAAAATGAAATGTGACCCCTCAATATGTCATGGAATGGAAACTGCCCTTTGACAATGTCATATTAATAACCTGTATGATGTTAAGGTAGTATTATTAATATACATAAGAAAATATGGTTTTAAAGAAAGACGGGCCTACTATTGAGTGTAGGTCTCTATTTCTCCTTTGAAATTCTTCTGTACATCTTGAAGTTATATAGAGAAGGCAATACAGACTTTCATCTCTTATTTTGATTTCATGGATAATATTATCAGTGTTAAAATACTGGGTGCCACCACTCCTGAGAGACTCACCTAAGTGGCTTTATGCAGGGCCAGTAGCTCTCCAGCAACACATTTTGCTTCGTATCAATTTTACTATGCCTATATTATTGATCTGAAGCATTATGCACAGTTTGAAAAGAAGGATGTGAAGCTACACATAATTTATTTCTTTTGGCTTTAGGCATACATGAAGATTGGAACTGTAGGAAAATTTCATTTTCTTAATGGTCTTCTGCCATTTTATTTTTTGGGCAATATTTGAACATTAAACCACCCCCCGTTAAGAAAAAAATCTTGAATATACTGATTTTGGTGACAGTCATAGTCTTACTGATCAAAGCAATTTAAAAAATTCTGTCAATTCAAAATTCAGAAGTAATTTTCTGCTTTAGATCAGAAAGACACTGTATGTTCGAAAGACCGACAGCTCTTTTATCATCTGTTCTGAGCACAGCATTTGGGAGGGCACTGTGTGGTGTGAATTAGGCTGGAATTATAGTGCTTACATGTTTTGACATGACTGTAATGTCAGGGTCAAATACATCAACAAACACAGTGCCCTTTATTGCTCTGTTAGTCTGGAATGACCAATTTAAGATAATTGGATCTAATTTCCAATCAAATTATTCAGCATAAATTCAGTTTGAAGTATGTCAAGAAGGCTGGTGTTTAACCTAGTATCTTGCAATCTAAGCTGGTTCATTTTGTCAGCTCACAAAAGAGGAAAATCTCATGTTCACTGAGCATTAATTATACTTGTAAACCTTGTTTTAAGTAGAAAAAGTAAAAAGACAATTCCTTATCGATAAAGGACTATGGGATTTGTTTTCTAGTTTAGTAGCAAAACCAAGTTAAGTCATAGCAGATTTACATTCTTGCTTAACAGAAAAGTACAGATACAAATGTTTTATATGCTAAGGCCATCAGCTACTTAGGGCGAGAAAATTAGAACATTATCTTCAGAAGAGTATTCAGTTTTGATTAAAAACAAACAGTGATGAAATAATAGGTAAGTTGTTCCCATTGTTACCTTTCTTATTCAAAGAAGTCACATCTTATTCAAATGTGACTTTCTTGTGGTATTAATTTCTTAGCTTCCATTTTCTATCCATCAAATCTTCTTACATCATTGATCAATAAATTGAAAATCTCTTTGTTACAAGAGTAACAAACAAACAAACATTTCTAGTCTGATGTAGGTATTAATACATCATGATCAAGACCCTTCTTACATTCATCTTCAAGCTTAAAGTTTTATAAACTGTTGATTTTCCAGCCCTTTCATCCTCCTGCTAACCATTCTGATGATTTCAAGGTTTCTAGTAACTTTCCTGCATTGCTAAACCAAAAATAGTATTGCAGCACCTACACCAGTGACACATACAAAGTAAAATCATTGCTGCTCTGCAGGGAGGCAGAGATGTTCATTTGCTTTAACATGAGGACGTTGCCACAGCTTCAAAGTGACAGTTCTGTCCAGCTGTCTTGGTTCTGTCACTGCAGCGTGTTCCAGCCATCCACTCAGCGTCCTACAGCTTGTCTGACAGACCAGCTTTCAATGAAATCTGGACTCAGCAGGAAACCCTGTGAGGAAGAAGAATCAGATTTTACATGCTGAGTTTCCAGGGCCTATTATGTCAGCCATGGATAGCACAGTGTGTCACAGGCTAGTTTAAGAAAATAGCACAGGAAGTCTAATGAGCTTATATCCCTTAATGTCTGTGCTCTCAGCTGAATCCTTGTAAAAATCCTTCCCAGACATACCCCAGGGGACATTTAGGGCTAATTTTGCCAAACACATCCATATCTCTCCTAAGGTACGAGGACAGAGAATGCCTTATTGACACTCCAGACATACCCAAAAATTTGGCATTTTCACCTTCATGCTATAATTAAAGCAGAATGATTAACCCTGGTCACTCTTTTCAGAACAGGAAGTGGAAGAAGCCACCCACAGATGCTAGATTGATAGGGCACAGAAAGACTCTTGTTTGCATCAGCACTGTACTTAACCCTTTTGTTTGATAAGCTTAAGCAGTGCCTCTTCCTTCTTTAGCAGTACTCATTTCCTGTGCCCCCTCTCCTTCTTACCCTATAATTTTGTAATGGAAGCTATAATCACAACCAATCACAACACAGAGAAGATGAACTGATTATTGCTTGCAGAAAAACAAAACAAACAACCTTTGTTCAGATAAATATACCCTCCACTTGCAGCCAATTCAGGCTGTATGTCACCCTATTCCCGGTAGATACTCTGCTCCCCTTTCCATGCAGGCTGAGCATTCCCTTTGTTATAAAGGGAAGCCAGGGGTTGATGTTGCCCTGGGGAGGGGAGCAATCAGCACACCTGACTGTAATTTCAGGACAGAAGGCTTTTTCTTCATTTGCTCCCAGCCTGTAAAGCTTCAGTCAATCTTAAACTAATGAGAATTTGTTAAACTGGTAATCGGATAACCAGAACCCAGTCCAAAACCAAGCCACTTATTCTTCCTTTATCTATTAAATAGCTCACTTTTTACAGTCTGACAGCTTCTGACAAACCCTAATCACTCACTTGCTTATTTGCTACCTCTTTCTCTTCTTTAGCCCCTCTGATATCTGCCAGCTATCACTGCCAGCTATCCTATCTCCACAAAACACACCTCCTTTGTCATCTTAACTTTATGCAACTGAATTACCACCCTGGTTCTTCTTCTCTAATCACATGAAGATTAAATTTTTTTTTTTCCTTCAAGACCTTGAGTACCTCCATACTCACCCACATATCTTACCCAGGTTCATTTATCATCTGATGTCAGCTATTTGGGAAGTGATGTCAGCCTGTTTATTTCTTACATGATAGTTTTCCAGTCCTTTCATATGCTATCTCTCCTGCACACAGTCCTCAGAATATTTATGTTCAGGGTACCTGTATTACATTAGTAATCACTTAACACTACAAATCAAACACAGTCATATTGATTCAGTCATTTAAATCAATATTCTCTTAGTTGATGGATCATATGACCTGGTGGTGTGTTTTATCTTGGCTTACTATCTGTTTTTCAATGATGTCAGAAGGCTTTGGTCAAGAAAAAAGAAAGGGGATGTATGTGATAAGGGCAGGTAGTTCCAAGCAGAGGGACAAGCATGATCACCACCAAGGACTGATGAATGCAGGAGGCATGGTTTCAATAAGATCTCTGCCTTTCCATCTGAGTACAGCTGACTACAAGGAGACTTTGCCAGGATCTGTGTGTATTTATGCCAGGCTGGCTTTCTACATTTTAGCAGTTTATTTAAATAAGAATTACATTTCAGACACTTGTTTCCCAGATTTTATATATACTACCATAACAACAATAAAGAGGCAATAGATAGTCATCTTGTATCTTCTTCAAAGACAGCCCTGTTCCCATTGTGAAATCAGTGAAGAAATTCTCTGGTGGTGAAAGGGGTGAAGGAATTCTGAAATCAGTGGAGCTGAAATTATTTACAGCAGCAGAGAACACAATTACTACTTTCAATTTCAAGAATACTGAGAAAAAGACATTTTAGAAATACATATATATCCAGCCTGTATTTAAACCACTGCCAAGTTCATTCTATGGGCCTAGTAATAAAAGCCAAGACACACTCTCCTGAATGGTTAAATATTTCTTTATGACTTGACTGGACAGCATTTAAGCATTATCTCTTCATAATCATGAATCACTGTTATTGAAGTACAGATGTTCCAGGGAGATTCTCATTTCACTCTACACCAAATATTTAATGGAGCAGTCTACCTGTGAACTTATTTTGTGCTTACTCAAGCACTTAAAGTGGAAGCTAACCCTTGGAATTAGTGAAAGCTGAGCTGACAAACTAGATTTGAGCAGATGTGACTCTTCTTGCCACCTGGAATAAACTTTTTTTCCTCCAGTGTATGAATGGAAACCTGAAAGTTCTCCTAAGAGTTTTCTAAGATGCTTAAATGTTGAACAAGAAATAATGTAAGCAGTTTAATAGAAGTGCAGTCTACAATGTTTTTCTTACTTTTTAAGTAGAAATAAGAGATACTTAAATTTTATTTGTAAGTTTAACATGTGGAGAAAACCAATAGATGATGAAGGAGAAGTACTGTACACAGCTATAGCATAAAATTTCCGTATGTTGACAGAAAATTGTGAAAATATTTTAGCCTGATCAGATGAAAAAAATCTACTATGGTATTAATGCGTAATAGTAGTTCTGGATAACCCAAACTAAATGGTATGCGTAAAAACTAAATGTATTTAGTTGGAAAGACTGTAGAAAATGAACATTCAGTGTAGTCCTGCTAAAGCCATTCTGGTTCTAAAACAGTCGTGACAGGCCATGACAATATTCCTTTGCACATAATCCCCAGTAATTTCAGTGAATATAATGTTAAAAATAGTCTGATGAACTGACCAGTAAAATACTCCGACCAGTAAAATACTCCAGACTTCATTATTTTGTCTATAGACTTGAATTCCCTTGACTGTAATATAATATTCAAGGGCCACCTATTCCGAGCATCCCAACAATGAGGAAGTCAGGCAGAAACACCAGGAGACTTGCTGGGTGAGCCGTGGGTTCTGAGGGAATGGGCAGAGGAAGTGGCTGAGCCACTATGTCACTTTAAGAAGTGAGTCGTGGCAGTCTGGTGAAGCTGTCAATGACTGGCAAAGGGGAAGCATTACTATTGTTTTTAGAGAAGCAGTAAGGAACACCGGAAGAACTACAGGCCGATCAGTCACACCCCTGTGCCCAGCAACACCATGGGTCAGAATGTGGTGGGCTCATGGGCATGTGAATACACTGATATTGTTGTATACAACTGCCATGTGAATTCCTCCTCTGGATTAAGCACTCTCATCTGCCAAGTTTCATTCCTGGCTACTTTTTTTCTGCCTTCTGGATTGTAAAAGCACACAATTAATTTCTCCAAACTGGGAAACTGCTCCAGTGTAGTGACCAGCAGGGTCAGTTCACCAGTCTAGTACACTGCATGAAAACCCACGTGATAGCAGGAAGGTGAAATAGGAGTGGCAGCAACTTTTCTATCAAGACTGCACACTAATTCCACTTCAAAAACTACCCCATAATTTTTGTTTACCATGATTCTGTCTTCTCCAGCCCTAAAGCATAGGTCTAGGGAATTTTCCCAGCAAAAGAAAATTAGAATGTCATGCCACAAACTTGGTGGCTTCTCATTCAAATATGCCAAAAATATGAAATATATCTGTTTCTTAGTTATGCAGGTCAACTGCATATTTATACTTCCCCTTAGCACACTCAAACTACACAGATTACTGATCAAGTCATGGAGTAAGTATACAAACATGTAAATAAAAATATTACGAAATGCAACAAGCTACTGCAACAGCCCACCCTGCCCCCCAACAATTACAATAGCAGTATAGCCACCACAACCTTAGTACAAGGTAAATTGGTAGGAAAGGAAATAAGTTACAATAAACTAGCAGTGAGAGCTCGGAGAGAAAAGTTTTACGAGGACAAGCAATATTTAACTGTGGGCTCTTAAACCACACAAGCAAAGGACTGCTCTGGTGTGGTGAAACGTTCAAATATGCATATATCATGCTCGGGAGAGCACATTCAAGGTTCCTGTAACTTCTGTAGTTGCTGCAGGCTCTGTGATGCTCACTGTAGCCAACATCTGCCCAACAGCAGCTATGCACAAGCATAGGGAATCCACAAATGAATTTCAAATTTGAATAAACATTTGCAGTCAATGCCCCAGAACACAGGGAAGCTTGAAGTCAGCTGACACTTCTGAACTTTCTGGTTGGTCTAATAGTTGAGTCCAGTAGGAAACATGGACAGCAGTCTAAGGCTAGTGTAAGTATAGTGCGGACAAATAACAAAATCTGCATTCCTCCTCTACGTTTCCTCCACCCATTCCTGATTTTGTTTCTCTGATCTCTAGTCAGGACAGAACTTTGTTTTTCAGAGTATAGGTGGAGTCAAATGACTTTTGAGGAGGGGAGGAGGGGATTCTTATAAAATCCAAAGCTTACACATCCTGAAGGAGACAAATTGGTTTGTTCAGCTAGCCAGATGGTAGTTCAGGTGAGAAAGATGACCTGGTGGTTTGCAACACAGCTCAAGAACTTACATACAACTGGAAGGTGAAGGAAGAGCTTCATATGCCATACAAGCCTTGGCTATCTGAATAAGGTAATTTCTTGATGCTACATTTGATTTTTGTTATTTCTAACTGGTTGCTCAGAGCATTCAGCCCGTCTTTTCCATTCTAATATGCTTTGTCAGTAAACTGCTGTAGATCATACTCATTAGACTGACTCCTTCTAAAATGATGTTATGAAGTTAGAAAGGAAAGTTTAATAAAGAGTTCCTCCTGAATTTGTGTCTGAGGAGCAGTAACTAGTGTGTCTCTATTGTAGTTGAAGCTGTAGTGACAGGTGAGCATCAGCAGAGCCTGTCTGAGTGTTAGATGAAAATCATAAGGTATCTGAATGTAACAAACATAGCCTGTTCCTTGCCTGTGTACCAAGACACATGTGTGGAGGAAGTTTCAGCATAAATTACAATCAATTTCTTTGTTTCTTTCCATCCTTTCTTCTAATACAACCAATAAAACAAGACTATATTATTTAATCTGTTGTTAATTTATTAAATATCTATTTTGTATTTAGTTGTACATAGTTCCTGTTTCAAGGTATTAGCCTTTGGTAAAAGTAGTTTTGTGTCTATGTATATTAAGTATGTTTTTCTTCCTTATCTCCTTTTTTTTGGGTAAGTCCAAATCCAAGGTAATAGTAGAATATTTTTACTGGAAATCCAAACCAAACACCCATTACCAAGTCATATTTCTTTATCTAAGTGTGGAAAAACGTAATACTTGGCCTTTTTTTGTCTTGTTGGAGAACCTATATCTTTAAAGTATCACCAGCTCACAAGGAGCCCACTCAGCCTCAATTCAGAGAGACTGAATGCACTTATTTGGGGAGTGTTAAGTATGAGTTGCATGAAAACAAGTTTAGGATTCATACTAACAACAGTTTTTTCTTGATTCCACCACCATGGTTTTTTGCAGTGTGCAGCAAATGTATTCAACTCATTTGCTCTTTTGTAGGAAGTAAATTAGAACATGGAGCACAAGATAACCAAATAGAACAAGTATCCGTCTTCACAAGTTTATGTGGCACCCTAAAATGCAAGCAATGAATAAATAAATTTTGTAATTTATTTTTATTATTGTCTGATAAGCTTTCTGATTCATTGACATGAATCAAAGCAGAAATAGCTTGGAGAACTTGTAGAGCATGAATAGAGGAACAGCCCCGGTGCCTCAGAAAGTGCCTTTGTAGCTATCCAGGTGCAAAGATAAAGGCTGCACTCTTGCCTGCATGTTCTTGCTGGCAAAATTTGCCATAAGCATAATAACACTACTAACAAAGCTGTCTGCTCTTGCTGCTGCACACACCAAGCACAGTCTTTCCCCATTTAAGTCCCTGTCTCACAGGGACTTCTGTTTCAGCTGTCATGAGAAATTTTGGAGGTAGGAGTGGGATGCTAGATAGAATGCTTATGCTTCCAGGCACAGCTTTATATTTTTGAGGGATCTTGTGTATGACCAGGCACAACAGAAGGAATCTTACCTCCTTTTTATTTAGAAGGTTAGCTCCAGGGACAAAATGGGTAAATGAAGATATTAATACCTTACTGTTTACCATTACTCAATAGCTAAGAGCAAAAGGAGATCATATGTAGGTTTTTTCAGCTTAGGGTGTTTGCAATTATATCATCTTATAATAAACTTTCTCTTGTAAGTGAAGGAGGAAGAAAGGAAAGCATGGTGTCAGAAACATGTTCCCTTATTGTAATATCTATGCTTTCTTCTACCCTGTTCAGGCATTCCAACAATTCCCTATAGTATGTAGCTGCACTGCTTTCAAATCCATAGGGCTGCTGGAAAATAACTACCTCATTAATTAATAATGCAACTGAAATAGTAATTTCATTTCACAGCGTTACTTGCAACACTGTGATCATTAAAGGGAACTGAAGACTGAATTCTAAGCTATTACATAAAAGGTGTATTTGTCATAAGGAAACATGCTGTTTATTTAAGTTTTGTAAGAAGTAAGGCCCAATTTGTACTCCTCCTGGGACAGAGTTTGCCTAATGAAAGTGAAGGGTGCTAGGTGGTGTCATTCAGATTTTATCATGCCTGTTTTAGTCCGGGTGTTGCCTGGTAAGTAGCAGGATTTCTTCTATCTGTGGCACAAATCATAATCCCTTGCCCAGGCATGTCTATGCAGAATGCAGAAATATCAGTATCACTCTCCCTAGGCAGGCTCATTTAGCTTGAGTGTTGGGTCCTTTTTATGTTCTTCTAGGCCTCAAACAAAATTATGACCATGCTACTTGAACTCAGCATTGTCAGAAGACATGGCTACAGCTTGATATAATTTCTGTATTTTCTTATAGTAAACTGAGCACTAATACAAGTATTAATGCTTCCAACTTTGCAAAATTTATGACCTTGGAGAGTATTAGCTGCATTTGACTACTGAGAAAACAGGCCCAGCAAGACCTAACCACTTGCTTAAGGTCACCCAGTAACTGTGGGAATGAAAACCTGATTGTTTCATACAGACCTCAACACAAGGCAGTCTCTCCTCTCTTGTGGCTGTTCTAAAATTTTTTAAGATGTGCTAATGTGTCCAGTGCTATGTCAGTCCAGACACAGGGCAGTGGAATGATTTTGCTTCTGATCCCTACAAGGCTCTGATGGCTTCTTTTCCCCACCCTGCTGCAGTGATTCAGATCCTCCTGAAATCATGTACCTCAATGGAACAAATCACAGGACTAGTGACTGCTTCTTTGTACTGGGTAATTTCAGGTGGTATGGATTCCCTCATGCAGCTAATTTCTCCCAGGTGCACACAGGGTAGATAATTTTAAGTATAGTACATCTTCAGCTATCTCAAGTTTCCCATTCTCCTCCTGAGATAGGTCTTTTTTGGTGTTCTGCGTCTTGTACAATATCCCTGCTCAGAATTTAGTGTCCATGAAGAAAACAGAAAAATGTGTGAATGTTTCTCTCTCCAGCCAGATCCTGTGTCCTCCATGCACTGCATGATTACTGCATGTTTATCATAAAACTTTTAAGGGGAAATATGCTTTTTCAATTTTGTGTTTAATAAGATGTTCTTGCCTATGAATATATCTTCTCAAGGATGGGTGTGCATCATTTTGGCAAAAATGCTTGCCGTTGCAGGAACAATTTGTATTTATAAATGCTAAAATGTTGAGGACCCTAAAATTCTTCTATTTTTGAAAATCTTCATGTCTGAATATTTTCCCAGTGTCTTCTCTCCTTTGTTCACATCTGCATGCTTCTTTTGTTTTCTTAACTCTGTACTTGAATTTTTTTCAATTTCTTTATTCAGTCTTCTGTCTCTTGGGGCCTCTGTTACCCTGGTAATATTTTCAGTCAAAACCACTGTAATGAATGTTTTATTATTACTTGATAATTACTTGTGTAAGCCATTCCTAGAATATTTTAATTAATTTCTTTAACAATAGGCCTTCTACCAATTTGCAGATCTGTTAAAAAACCCTCATCGCCATCACTACGACTCCAGGAAAAAAAAAAAGAAAAGAAAAAGCAGCCCAAAACCCAGAGAAGATCTAAGAATTAGAAAAGATGCAGGCTAAAGACAGCAATCCACCAGACGGTGGCTATGGATGGGTTGTGGTGGTGTCAGCCTTCATGGTGATGGGCCTCACTGTTGCTGTCCTCAAGACTTTTGGTTTGTTCTTTGTTGAAATCCAGCAGCACTTTGATGAACTTGCAAGCACCATTTCCTGGATCACATCAATAACTATTGCTGTCTTTCATTTAGGAGGTAGGTAGTAGTACTCCTCTAGCATTTTATTTTAGTATTAACTACCTCAGCAAGTTTGGAAATCTTCCTTAAAAAACCCAATCTCAGAAACATGTAAGGTCTAGACTTCCTTCTTCTGTCTCTACAGAAAATACAGATTGGTATTTACTGCCTCAGATATGGAATGGGTTAATAACAAAACTCTAGACACAGGAATCTTAAAAAACATAATGTACCTAAACACATTGTTCAGTTTTGCTACAGGCTTTGAGTTAAACTCATTAGACGTAATTCTGATAGCCACAGAGCATGTTGAATCAAGCTCTTAAAACAGTTTGTGCAAGTTCACTGATCTCAGAGTGACTGTCACTTTTTCAAAGTACTTCAAAATACAAGGACTGTGACCCCATCTATGAGGTAAGCCATCTGCTACCAAAATGATTCCCAGTACTGTTTTTTCCCACTTATTTTTATCTTCACCAAGATCCCCTTTCTTTGCAAGTATTACCAATTCTATGTCTTTGCATGTATTACCAATTCTATGTCTTCTTCACCCCTCTTAGTATGATTCCAAATTATTGATCTACCGGAAGACTCACAGAGTTAAAAAGACAAAAAAATCAATTCACTCAGAGAGAGCTCAATAAAGACATGACCATGGAAGCAGAGAGTAGGGGAAGATAGAGTGAACTATCCCAGTCAAAGGCAGTGAGCTATGGGAACAGGCCAAATACCATATCACACCAAATGAAGGAAGGAAAAATAGGAAACATACTGCATTTGACTCAACTTGGTTGTTTACAGAGTCCTTAGTGCCCTTGTAAACTGCATGATTCTTCTCGTGATGTGAGGATTCCAAACATGTGCAGACTTGAACTGTATAGAATTTGTGACGTCTGCTCTGCATATTCTCATAGAGATATATGGTTGCAATAGCTAAATATCCTTAGGTAATAAGTGCTATAATAATTTTGTTTCTGAAGACACTTCATTGCATAGAATTATAATTACATGCATCCTACTCAGTCCACACCTATCAGTATTATTGGTTGGAACTGCAGCACTTCCAAACATCAAGAGCAATAGATCTTTCTTTGAAAAATGTATTCAGAAGGAAAAAAGACTAACCCAAAGTCAAAGTAAAAAGATAAAATAAGTCATGAGTTGAAAAGATTTTATCAGTTCCATAAACTGCTATCCTTGATGCCTGCTTTGCAGTGACAGATGTAATTAACTGGAAAAAAAAAATTGAAAAACCTGCTTCACAGACCACAGGAAGAAATAAATGGTAATCTATCAATTTGGTTTACAAATTAGACATATCACTGACATATTGTAATACTATTTTGTCATTCAGGCATTTGAACTTCATGAGAAGAAAAAGCCAGCATAGGAGGGAAAAACTTAACAGTCCTGTTTTAGTTAGATTTTGTTTTGTTATAGCATATATTTACATTGTATAGGAACGTATGAAGAAATAGATCATATGACACAATAATATCAAGTATAAATCAGCAAAAATATATTTGCCTAGCCAGGTGTGAGGCCGGCCTACTTCAAGGAAGGCAGCTGTAATTTTCAGTAGAAATTGTTTTTCATTTTTTGAAATCCATTGAAAATAATCCTCTTTCAGTGAATAAAGCTTGGTGGTCAAACATTCCAAAGCCCCTCTGTATAGTAGTTTATAAATGTCTCAGGTCAATACATAATTGTCCTCATCTTCTTCTGCCTTTGCTTCATTTATAGGGACCACAAGACTTCCTGATGAAGATCACCTCAGCCCCCAGTTCTTTGAGCATGTTTCCTGGCCTGGCTTAGTCTTTGTTAATGTGTGTCTCTGGGAAACATTAAGTGTCACTTGGCTCAGTATGAAGGATGATCACTGAAATATTATTTTTTCCTCTTTGTATACTTTCAATAGCAGGTCTGTTTTTTGTGTCGAAGGAGAGCATGTGCTTCCATTCCCAAGGTCTGCACTTGCAACAGACTGTTCAGTTTACCACAGCAAGGATTCTCCCCATCACCTTCACCAGCCTCCTCTCGGTACTGATGTACACCTCCCAACACCTTTCTCTTTGAACTCTGGTTGTCATCCCTTTCCATTGCTTGTGCATTTTCTGTGTGTTGCCCTTATCCTTTCAGACTCTGAAGTCAACCTATTTTACCCATTTCCAGTTCTGTGGCTAGCTTCTTTCTTTCTTTCTCTTGCTACTCCATGTATAATTTCTGCCTGTTTATTCTTCTTATTTGCTATTTAAAAATTGAGATTTGGTAATATTTCTGCTCCAGTTGCAGATCTTTTTCTTGTCTTCAAGAACTTTCATGGATGTTATCCTGTGTTGACTTTTCTCTTCTTCTTTTTTCATCATATTTTATGATTCACCAACTGTATGTCCTTTATCATGTCTCATCAACTACATCTTATGAGAATGACAGAATTTCATTATCGTTTTCACATGGTTATAGAATTATCAGATTTTTGCTGTAAAAGCTGATGAGACATTTGAGGTTTGTATAACTCGTGCCAGGTCCTTCTGCTGTCAGGCAATGTACATCCTGCAGATTTTGCAACAACTCTGTCAGGTTTATTTCACTCATCCTACCTACCAAATTCTCTTAATTCTGATCTTAACACAGGTTAATCAGCCTGCCCCTACAAACTACTACGAAACCTTCCTTGCTGGCTGCTCTCTCTTAATCATTGTCTTCCTACTTTTTTCAGTTTAGAAGCGTGGTCCTCATTAACTGAATTCTGTTGTATGCATGAACTCAGTTCCCAAATTATTTAACAGATTGTAGGGAGCTGGTTCATGCCGGGTGGTACTTGGGAACCCCCTAGTGGCCATGGACATTTAAAGAAATTCTATGGCCTTGGCCTCAACTCTTGCGATGCTGATGGAAAAAACAGCCAGGCAGTAAAACTATCCTTAATTAAGCAAAAATATCCCTGACATTTCAGGTGTTTCCAGGCAGCAACTAGAGACCAAAGCAGCTGCTGCACCATCAGATCTGTACCACCTGCACCTTTGCCCTTGTGTTGAAAAGTCCCTGCACTCTGTTGAGAGAAACTGTACCACTAAATAAAGATTTAAGAATTTAACAGCCAAATTTCTGTAAAAAGTATTACCACAAAATAAACCCTAATTTTTGGTCCTTTATAAACTCTTGGAATTCAATTAAGGGTTGATTTTTGCAAAATTCTAAAAAACAAAAGTTTGTTTTCTCCAGAAAGTTTTCATGCCAGCCATATCAATAACACATTCTCAATAGTACAATTTTTACAGACGAACCTAGAGATTCTGTGGCTGAAGTTTCACTTTCTGCTAAAACACATCCATGAGGTTCTGTTATGTTGGTAGTTGTACCCTTACATGAAAATCAGTAGAACTGTCCTACTACAGGAAGGCACTAAAATGCTCTTTCCCTTTAAAAGAGTGCACATATGTTGAATATATTTTCAAATCTGCACCTCAGAAACAGTAATTTCTCTACCAGCAAGGATACAATTTTGAAATTTTGATGGACCTCCTACCCCATCCAGAATTAAGGCTGTTTGTGTCAAGCATTATAAGGGTAGTCCTCATCAAAATGTTTTATTTATTTGGTTGATCAGATTAATGTTCCTAATGTACTTTTCTTTCTCTGATTTTTCTGCTGATCCAGCCCCTGTTGCCAGTTCATTGTGTGTACAATATACCCATCGGACAGTTGTGATCACTGGAGGACTTCTGGCTTTTTCAGGAATGGCACTGGGATTTTTTGGACTCAATACGGTCTGGATGTATGCCACGACTGGCTTCCTACAGGGTATGAATTTTTGGATTTATGGCTTTCTTCCACCAGCAGCTTATTTGAGGGTGCTAGTGGTAGGAGTTTTAAAATATGGTATCTGTTTTGACTTTATGAGCAGCCAGAACAAGCAATGCTCTTTAAAAGTGATTTCCCTCCCATCCCACTCTGGAAATAAGAATTTGTATAGGAAACCTGACAAAGAAGACACATATTTAGATGCCAGTAATTTACACTTGCAAATCATATGCAGGCAGAAAATTAAGTGTTTTATTTTTTGTTCAGAGATAAGAGTTTTGTGAAGGTTTAAAAAATCTTCATAAAGGGTACTGAAGTAAAAAGGCAGGGAAATCCCAAATTCTGTACTTTCTATCAGCTTATCTTATGTTTTGAACAGAGTCCCAGGCTTTCATTTTATTCCAACCCTTTCCTTTACTCCAGGCAAAACCAGGCCAGAAAATTGTCTCCAGCAGCTAGCAGATTTTCCTGGAACAGGAAGCAAAGCTAGCAGGGAATAAAATAAACCATTCCAAATTCTGCACTGGATGCCTGAGAAAATGTCTGGAATTTGAACCCTTTGGCAGTCCTGGGCTGCCAAAGAGTCTAGGGAGCCATCAAAATAACTCTAAGTTAGAGCAGGTTTTAAGTTTGCTCAGAGCAGTCGAGCAAGAAAATGAAGAGCAAAGAGAGGTAATACAGCAGCTTCCTTCATGTCCTACCTCACTGTCTGCCCTGAACACAGCTCAGCTTAACCTGCTGCTCTGACCTAGCACCAACCTTAATGTAGACAGCATGGACACTGAGATCTGTCTAGCTTCAACCCCATGACCATGTGATTTCTCATGCACTGGCAAAGCTATGAAACCAACTTTTTTTTTTCTTTTTTTAAAGTGAGAATGTAATAATGTATATCCTTCATGTTCTGATTTTTCACTTGAATATGTATAACTTGCAGAATATAATGTCACAAATATACCCTTACATCTAGTCCAGCTAAGCTCATGCTTCTTCTAGGCAAAAATATTTTCCTTCTAACACTTTTTTACTTTGCAAATGTAGAAGCAGTGACTGATTTAATTTCCACCTTCACAAAATATCTCAATAGTTTCTAACCCATGCTATTTCTATTGGTGTTTTTCAGGTCTTGGCATTTCTTTTTCGTGGACACCAGCTATTAGCATTGTTAGCCACTATTTCTCCAAGAAAAGGGCTTTGGCCAATGCTATTGCCAGTGCTGGAGAATGTGCCTTTGCATTCATGTTTGGGCCATTTTTCCAGTGGTTGATCAGTCAATATGGATGGAAAGGTGCCCTCTTGATCATAGGTGGCATCCAACTCAATATTTGTGTCTGTGGAGTACTGATGCGACCCCTGGCAAGCAGCTGCCTCCTTGAGGCCAGCCATTGTGAAACTGAAACACCACCTGGCAACGGTGCATCCAGGAGAGACAAAGAAGATAAGTCTCCCGTCATGCACAAAACCTTCAACTGGATGCTTGTGAGGCGACCAGAATTTGTACTTTATGCTATTTTTGGTATATTAGCTGCTATGAGTTTTTTTGTTCCTCCATTATTTTTAGTTCCACTTAGCTACAGCCTGGGAATAGATGAATCATGGACTGCATCCCTCCTATCCATTTTGGCTATGGTGGACTTTGGAGGCAGACTGCTGTGTGGCTGGTATGCCAACCTCCATGTTACCAAAACCATTCATTTGCTGGCAATGACGATTACATTGATCAGTACTTCCTTGATGCTCTTGCCACTGGCTAACAATTACCTTTCCTTGGCAATATTCACTGGGTTCTATGGATTCTTCTTTGGTACAACAGTCGCCATTCACATTACAGTGCTGGCAGATGTTGTAGGCATGCCAGAATTTGACAGTGCTCTAGGACTTTTCATGCTTATTCGAAGCACTGGAGGTTTTGTGGGGCCTCCTCTTGCGGGTAAGTTAAGACAACTCACTGCCAAATACAGTTTACAAGAAGAAAGGGGAATGGTAATCCAAACTGAAAAGATCTGGATCTGCACTCAAATTTCCCCCTTTTTTAGCTCAGGGGTATCTGAGCCAATAAGTACATAAAAAACAAATAGTCAGTTTAAATCCTCTCCAAAATACCTTGCTCCCTCTCTCTGTGTGATTTTAGAGATACATTTACAACAAGAAGGAGGGATGAAAGGAAGGGTTCACATGGTGGTCCTGCTTCCTGAATCCCACATAATGCTACTTGATGGCCTCCAACTATCTAGCTAAGAAAGTGCGCCTTTGGGCAAGCCGCAGACATACACTTTAAGAGGAGAAACTGAAATTTGAGACTAGTGATGTTGCACAAATGTTGGTATTGTTGGGAGGGTTTCTACAGAAGTTCAAATTGAATGGCCTGAAACATTAGGGTATGCAAACCTCAAGGAAATATTCAGAGAAATGCCTGCTGGTTTTGGACAGCATTTGAGCCAACTAGTATAATAACTAGGGAAGGCAGCACATAAGAACAGTGGGAAGAGAGAGCAGACAATGAGACAGCACATGGATTTATGGGCTGGCAACAAGACACAGTCATCTTGGAAAAATGCAAGACAAATGAACTGCAAGCTGTAGAGACTTTAAAAAGTGATACGGCAAAAAAAAAAAAAAAAATTACCAGTGTGACTTGTACAATGCAGACCTGAGTCCTCATCCAAAGACCATTGTTCACACACTACAAGTGACTTTTGTGGTAATGACATTGCTGATGGGTTGCAAATGAGTCAGACTGAATACTGGAACATTTTGATTCACTTTTGAAAATGCAGGAACCAGGAAGATTTGTAGAGGGTTTGAAACAGAACAGTATCAAAAATGTGGTGGAAAGATCTGAATAAAATACTGTTTATAGTGGCTGGTCACTAGTACTGATTATCTGGGAATCAGTGTGGCCCCTTTTTATATGTTTAGTAAAGTACAAAGAAGGTATGGAAGAGCAGTGAACCCTAAGTGTTCACTACCCTAAGTAGTCACTCTCAAGCTCTCTCCTCCTTTGAGTGTAAAATCTAAAAGATTTGAGTTCATGGTCCTGTGCCTATATAGGGCTGATTTTAGTTTATAATGTGGGGTAGGGACTACCCTAAACACAGACAAACTTCCCACAAGCAAGCAAACTTCATCAGCCCACAAAGGAAGGTGTCATCATACCCATAGGGCAGCTGACACAGTGCTGCAGTGCTACTACTGTACTAGAGATTTTTCAGTGTAATACACAGTATAATCTCCCTGAAAACCAAGGTCTTTTTTGTAACATCTGTGACTCTTTGTAAAATGGTGAACCGGAAACCCATAACACATCAGACAAATTCTCCAACTTTCTCTCCAGCAGGTGAATCTCCTTTCCTTCTTTAAACTCACTTAAGCTGTAGTTATGGTCCAAATTACACCAGCTGGTGATAGCTACACCACAGAACATGGAGCTGCTCACATACACAGCTGCATGGTCTGTCTTTTTTTTCTGCCAGTACCTGCACTGTCTGCCACACTTTAGGATGGAAAGTGCTTCAAACTGTGTAATATATTGTTTCACTAGCAATTCACGTACAAAAAGCAATGAGAATCATGTCTCAAACTGAAAAATGTTATAGTGGGGTGATGGTCCATGTGCTCATGATGTAAAAATCTGCAAGACAAGTATGTAGCCAGCACACTGCCTTTGTAAGAGGATATATTCACACTGCTGAGCTAATTCACATTAGCCTGTTTTCCATCAATCACATTCCTGTCATTTGTTTCTCTCCAGGTCTGATTGTGGACATGGCTGGAGATTACAGAGCAGGCTTCTACATGGCAGGAGCCACTCTTGTCTTATCAGCTGGATTTTTGATTATTTTAGATCGACTCCAACAGAGAAAAATAAGAGGAAACAAGATTAGAACTAAACCAGAAAAGTCAACATTACCCTACCCTTCCCTCCATATCCTGAAACATCAAACCAGAAGATATGGAGAGCACAATGTAGTGGTTTAACAACATGAGACCTCTGACAGCATTTCAAGGACATATGGAAGTGTTTTATTTTTGCCAAACTCACTATTATTAGGATTTACAAAAGAACAGAAGTTTTGGGTAGGAATGTTTGAAACAAAGGAAGAAAGTAATTAATTTACATGCAAAATAGAGCAGTAACCATTACCATATTCTTTTGACCATGCAAGTCTTCAGTAGAGTCCCACAGGGCCATGCCAAATGAAATAAGGAAACCATGGTCTAAATTAAATTGCCATGAAGCATGTGTGCAGCAGATAGAAACTCTACCCCCAAATGCAGTCTGCAGCTATCACTAAAAAAGAAGAAGAGGCATCAGCTCGCAAATGCTTACTAGGGGAAGTAGTGCCCAGTATTTTCAGTAAACAAGTTGGATCTGAAAGCACATGTAAATTAATACAGTTTTGAGCTAAAGGGTTTGCAGATACTCCATGGAGAAGTGCTGGAATAAGATAAATAAATAAACAAACCTGATAAAAGGTAAAAGTTATATGAGTAATAGAATACAGTAGAGAGAAATGCAGTCCTAAATATCAGAAGTAAAAAAGCAAAATACACCCACACAAAATGGAGAAGGATTGATGAGTAGTAGAGGAAGACCTAAGGCTACAGTGGACTTCAAACTGAAGTAAGAATCCCAAATGCAACCCTGTATTAAAAATAGCAAGTTTCTTTCTGTGTGATGGTATATAGAGGAGATAACAATAGTGATATAGAGGAGATAACAATGTTTGCAAGGCTTTAACTGGAAGAAGTACATGAATTGCAAAGAATTAACTGGAGCATAAATGAGAGAATTAAGAAAATAGTCTAAGGAAAAAGTATAAGAAATGAAGTTTGCCTGGTTTAGAAAACAAAAATTTTTACAGGGCATGAGAACAGCTTTCAAATCCATAATAGGCTGAGATGAAGAAAACATGGTTAATTCCTTTTCTTGTTAAGACAACTGGTAATTGATATCATTCACAGAAAGGCAGTTATGTAACAGGGGAAAAGCTTCATTGTAGCCTGTTAAGATTCAATGCAGACTATGAATGCAGAATATGAAAGTACAGAGATAGCAGAGAATAGGTAACACATGATCAAGGATCTAAATATATGTGCTTCAGAGTAGTAGGATGGGCTAGATGGCTTCCTGAGGTCCCCTTCAGTCCCACATTCCAATTATCCTAAGGCAAATACTTTGAGTAAATACTCTATTTATAAGAATAAAAAAGAGTCTGTATCCAAACAACAGGTTTTTTTGTAATTTTACTCTATCAGGGGGAAGACAGAATTTAAGGGAGAAAAGACTAAATTACATTTAGAAAGAAACACTGAAAGGAAAAAAATGTAGCCCTTTAAAGCCTTCAAACTATTATGAATATCATATCTGCCCTACTTATAAACTTCAGAAATTTTCAACATTGAAACACTTCCTCTGTGAAGCCAAGTTTACATAAATCGCTCATCTGAAATAATTACTTCTTTTCTCATAAGAACAAGTATTTCAAAAATTTAATTTAACTTGGAATCAGCTGAACCATTAATAAATCAACTACCTGTTGGTGCTTGACTGAAGAACACATATTGGAAGGAGCACACCTGGGTGTGCAGTCTTGTAGTAAGGCTCTGACATACCTGACAAAATCCTTTTCAAACTTATCAATTGAAAATTTTTGATTTTTCTAGGAGTATTATTCTTCTGTCTTCTGCAGTGTTCCACTACTTAAAATAACTCTTCATTTTACAAAATGGAAGTGGTATTTCTGGAGGTGGGAAGAATGGAGAAATGTTTAATAAATGCAGTTTCCACCTCTGGCATTCTGTTAAAATTCAGTATTTTATTTACAAGCCCTGTCACCAATTTATTTTGGCATGGACAGTAAAGAAGGCACTTACCGGCACACTGTGCTGGAAGAACAGGGCCACAAGGAGTAGATAGTTCCCCTCTGCTCCACAGCTGTGCATACATTTTGGAGCAGCAAGCACAGGAAAGAAGTTGACAAAGATGACTGAGTTCAGCAGAGGATCACTGAGAGGCTGTGGAAGCAGGGCTGGTTCAGCCAGAGGGAGCACCAGCTTTAGGGGCACCAAACAGCATTCCGGGCACCAACAGGAGGAACAGAGGAGATACAGCCAAGCTGTTCACAGCAGTGCATGGTATGAGGGCAAGGCAGCAGCAAAGCTGAAACACAAGAAGCTCAGGCTGAAGCCATGAGGACAGCCCAGCAATGCGGACACGGTCCACCGTGGTTGGGCTGATGACATCCTTGGGGCTTTCATGGCCCGAATGGGTGAAGTCCTGAGCAGCCCAGTCTGAGCTCAGAACTGGCTCTGTCAGGGCTCAGGCTGGAGAGTTCCCCTGGTTCCCACCAGCCTGAACAGGATCTTGTGAGAAATGAAAAATCATACTTTTATTTTCTTTGCTAAATGCATTAAATAGTATTAGTCCCTTGGACACACTGTTATCTTATTGCTATGTATCTGTTTACTGGCACAAAAGAAGTCAAATAATAGTATCATGGGATATACTGAATTGGAAACACTCAATCAGGATCATCACAGTTCAACTCCTGACCATCCCAAGAGTCACATCATGTGCCTGAGTGGGTTGTCCGAATGCTTCTTGAACGTTGTTAGGCTTGGTGCTCTGACCACTTCCCTGGGGAGCTTCTTCCAGTGCCCAGCTATCCTCTGGCTGAAGAACATTTTCGTGATATCCAGCCTAAACCTCCCCTGACACGACTTCAGGCCATTTCCTCAGATCCTGTCACTGGTCACCACAGCGAAAAGATCAGTGCTTGCCCCTCCTCTTCCCCTCATGAGGATGCTGAAGACCATCTCAGGATCCTCATGATCTCTCCTCAGTCAGGCTGAACACACCAAGTGACCTCAGCCACTGCGCACATGGTTTCACCTCCAGACCCCTCATCATCCTCATTGCTCTCCTTTGGGCAATAGTTTTATATCTCACTTACACTCCAGCACCCAGAACTGCCCCCAGCACTGGAGGTGAGGCTGCCCCAGTGCAGAGCAGAGCAGGACAATCCCCTCCCTTGCCCGGCTGGTGATGCTGTGCCTGATGTCCCCCAGGACATGGGTGTCCCTCCTGGCTGCCAGGGAACTGCTGACTCATGTTCAACTTGCCATTCACCAGGACCCTGAGGTCCCTTCCTGCAGTGCTGCTCTTCAGCCTCATACCTCAATCTATACACACATCCAGGGTTGTCTCATCTCAGGTACAGAATCTGACACTTTCCTTTGTTAAATTTAATTTGTTTGGTGACCTGCAATTTGTCAAGGTTGCCCTGTCGGGCCTCTCTGCCTCCAAAGAAGTCAGCAGCTCCTCCCAATTTAATGTCTTCAGCAAATTTACTTAGTATTCAAGTCCTGAATCCAAGTCATTTATGAAGATGTTGAAGAGCACCAGCCCTAAGGTGGAGCCCAGCCCTAAGGTGGAGCCCTGTGGAACACCACTAAATCAAAGGTCACTAGCCTGATGCCATCCCATTCACTGTAACCCTTTGTGCAGCCCATCAACCAGCTGATCACCCATTACATTATGTATTTATCCAGCTGTGTGCTGGACATTTTGTACAATTTCAGGGTCATGGGAGCTGATCATTCTCATAGCCATGGTCCTCCAGCTCCAGGCAGTGGGATCCCCTTAGTCTCTTATTGGTGTTGAAAGCAGAGCCAAAGAAAGCATTGAACATCTCTGCCTTGTCTATGTCCCTGTTCATGAGGTGACCATCCTCATCCTGTAATAGGGTGATGTTATTTCTACACTGCCTTTTACCATTTATATATTTGAAAAAGCTCTTTTTATTGTCCCCCTCAAATGTGGCCAGCTTCAACTCCCGTTAAGCTTCAGCATGACAAATTTTCTCCCTCCAGTAGTGAGCAGCATCTCTGTATTCGTCCCACGTCACCTGACCTTACTTCTGCTGAGCCTACACCTTCTGTTTTTTGCCTCTACCTCCCAAAGAAGATTCCTGCTCAGCCAAGCCATCTTCTGCCTCAAATGCTTGACTTTTGACATTTGGGAACTGCCTCCTCCTATGCCCTTAGAAGATGGTGCTTCTTTTGCACCTTTTGCACCTTCTTTGAAGGTGCACTGACAGACCCCAGCACCTTCAAAAGCATTTTCCCAGGGTACCTTACTCACTAATTCCCTGAGCAGCCTGAAGTCTGCTCTCCTCATGTCCAGAGCTGAAGTACCGAGTGTTTGTATTTATTTTGGAACTGCTTTTACTTCAGCTGCAGCTGGAGTAAAATATTCCAAGTTAAATTTCACTGGACTATTACTATAGGGATTACTTAGAATCATGGAATAATCAAAATTGGACAAGACCTTTAAGATCATCAAGTCCAACCATCCACCCAGCCGCAGTCACTTCTAAATCCAAACCACATCACCCAGTGCCAGATCCACACACCTCTAAAACATCTTCAGGGATGGTGACTCTGCCACCTCCCTGAGCAACCTATTGCAAAGGACTCTTGATCCAAGTTCTAAGAATGCAGTCAGTGTTGACTATACTCTTCTTCAAGAGATGGCCTCAAAGGCCTAAATCAGCAGCCCACCTGTAAGGAGTTTCTCACCCCAAAAGCAAATTTAGTTTCAGTGGAAACAGGATTGTGAGGCTTTAGAAAGCACTGCCATTCTCTTGGATCCAGGTATGGCCTCCTGAAATTACACACAAGGGAAGTCATAACTCAACCTCAATTTGATAGCACCCAACTGCATCCAAAAGTTTTTCACCTATGGTTGATCATCCTGCATCTCATGGAGAAAGCCCCACAAATCTGAACAACGCCCTGGGCTCAGAACCTCCAGTTTACCGCGAGCGAAGAAAACTGCCAGAAAGCTGTTCAAACATTTTTCTTTAGAAAAACATGGTGGAGTAACAAAGGCATCACTATAATCATGGCATCCTCTTGGCACAGCTTCTGCAGAATTAAGACTATCATTTCTTCTTTACAGTAAGATTTAGAGGTGGAGCAGAGGGAGATGATGGGTCTGACAGTAAGGACCACAACTTCATTTGGAATTACTTGAGGAGAAAGTTTCTGTCATGAACCAGGCTTTCAAGATGAACATATTTATGGTGCTTGTGCAAGGCAGTCTACAGGACATGTTGCTCCCTGGAGGGGAGTGCAGTCAAGGTAGGAGCAAGTTGAGTAATAGCTTCCTTTCAAAAAGCTTCAAATCCAGCCTATAGTGGAACTCTTCAGCCTGGAAGCCAGACAATACCTCCTTCAAAGTAAGTGCCCAAACCATGGTAAGACAAGGATCCTCAGGACAAACTGAAAGGGATATAATTCCTTATTTTCTCTTACTGTACCGTGTTACTGGTAATGTAGATTTAACAGTGAACTACCTGTGAGTTTCCACTGAATTTCCCATAAAACTCAAAACTAAAGTCTTTACTAAATCAGGTGTCAAGGTACTGGTTTTTCTTTGCTGTGTGCTGTAGGAAGCCTCAAATGTCAGAGAAAAAATAATTATCCATTAAAGGAAGTAAATAAATAAAAATCCCACTATCTTGGTCTAGAAAGATGGGATCATAATGTTAACAGCACAAAACCAACCAACAGCTATTATTTTTCAAAGGTCAGGCCTGCTATTTTCAGTTATACCAGAAGCATTCATTCCCTACCTTTCACCAAGATTCATCAGTGTGTCCTGGATTTGCCACAGGTTTGTCTATCAGAAAAAAACTGGGTTACTTTGGGGTTTCTCCAAAGTACTCCTCTTCCATCCTTTTCTCCTGAAAAGTTATCTTTGAAAACTTTGGAACACCTTTGGAAACCATATGTCAATCCCAGTGACTTTACCCTGATGGAGTTAACAGCACTACATCAGAGAAATAAGATTTTGTAAAAAGTTTGAGATCAAAAGCAGGATGTGGTGTTTCACCTCCTCATCCATCCAACTCCTCAATAGCAGCATTCTGCATTTACATTCCAGATGGCACCACAGATCCATGACAAAGTTGTTACTTTTTTTCCCCTTTTTTGTTATACTATTAACAAGAGATTCATTCAGAACACATAATATTCAAGCAGTTGACATTTTACCCCACACATCACTTGAGGCAAGTAAGGGTCAGAGACTGGTTTTGCTGCATGAAGAAATCACATGGATTTTCTTTATTAGTGTTTTGATTCTCACAAGATCAAGAAGCTTCAGTTATCATCCTCTTCTAGAAGTGAAGCTTTTCTTCAGGAAAACACATGATTTGATATGGAACTTTACAACATTTTCAGAGTGCACAAGGGCTGGCATATTTTTTGGGAACTTGACAGACTGTGATAGCGTCCACTTACAGTTTTACACACATGGATATTTACAGAAACTTCCCTGTACCTCTTTCACCTTTGAAATTCCTATTGAGTTCATCTGGGTGAATTTGCCCAAATTAGCAAATTTATGCTCCTCACTGTTCATTCTTCCTGTAACCTTTATTTTCCCCTCTGCAAAAACTGTGTTGCTTCAAACTTTAACGGGTCTAGCAAAACTAACTAGATCCTTCTGGCACTAATCACAGAATGACTGAGTTTGGAAGGCACCTCTGGTGGTCCTGTGGTCTAATCCCCTACTGCAGCAGAGCCACTTGGAGCTGGTTGCCCATGACTCTATCCAGATGGCTTTTGTAGATCCCTCCTGGGGGAGACTCAACAAACTCTGGGGCAACTGTGCCAGTGCCCAGTCACCCTCACAGGAAAAAAAGTTTCATGTTGTTCAGAGAGCACAGCCTGTGTTTCAGTCTGTGCTGACTGCCTCTGGTCCAGTCATTAGGCACTGCCATGAAAAAATACATAATGACAGGTCAGATTTTCACCATAATTAGAAAAAATAGAGGAGCAGCCCACATTAGCTAAAAAATATCTATGTTAATACTTTTCATCTGACTTCCTAATGAAATGGATGTTGCTCACTCACATTATCTGTTATTTCCTATTTTCTTTTGAGTCTGTCAACCATTTTCACCATATTTAGAGCTCTGTGTACAGCTTCAAAGACAAGTGAAAACTTAAAAGTGTTAAAAATCCTTCAAATTTAAAAAAATCTGTAGAGGGACAGACAGGATCAGATTAATGATTCATTAGGACAAATGACAAGCAGAACATGATTCTTTTATCTCCTTGCTCTTTTGGCAGTAACTAACTGCTGCTATATCACAGTACTCAGACCTCTGAATCAATCACAGACTCCCATTTCTTGCCTGACCCTGTAAATGGAATTACTACAGTGTTAACACAGGTAATGGCCAGGCTTCATTAGTCCTCCAGCCCGTGGGACAGACCCTGGTTTTGTTGCAGTGTTTGCTTCAATATAGAATTAAACTGTATTTACCCTAATCTAAGATGCTTCTGTCACAGGGTAATGAGTTTTGGTCCACATATACTAGTTTGCACAGTGTTAAAATGGTGCAAAAAGTGTGCATAAACAAAGCTATAGTAAATACATGCAAAAATACCAGTCCTCAGTAACAAAAGAAGCAGCCTTAGATCAAAACATGTTTGAATCTAGAAACAGTCTGCCCACTTGTACTTATTGGGCAGGTAAAAAGGTGTTGGGCTGTCTTTTAGAGCACACGTAATTAATCAAGAAATAACAGATTTTTCTGCTGTTTTTTAAGAGGGAAGGATGCAGAAGAAAATAAGAAGTTGTCTCCTTGCCGCTTTCATGCTAATTAATGCACTCAGAAGCTGTACTGAAAGGAATTTAAACTCGTGATAGTCATAAGAGGACAGATCAAAGGAGAAAAAAACAGACCAAGTCAAAGAAAGCTGCATATGCCTTCAGTTAACACACAGAATACAGGTCTGAAGGAGGTAAGATTTGCATTTCTGTTTTACACAAAATTTTCAGCTTTGCTTAAAAATGATGCTTTATAAGAGGCTTGACTGTCTGTAAGTGAACTCAAAATGTTTTCTTTCCTTGGCTAGAATTATCTTCAGTAAAGTAACTGTGTTTTATAATTTACCTGTATAGGGTAGGTAGATTAGTGGGATGCAATCAAGTAGGATCTGTTGTTGTGCTCTTCACTTTACAGAAACATGATTACATGATTACAAATATAGCGAAGAAGAAGATTTCTTCTTCGCTATATTTGATTGAATAGATTTTTAACTGTTCAGACAGCTATGATTATCACCTTAAGACTGGGGATAAAGATTGTAATATAAATTCCCTACACATCTGAGTTTAGATTGTCAGGAGACATAAATCAGTATTCCCATCTGAAATTCAACAGATCTCTCAGAGTCTCCAGTGACTGAAAACCTATCCCTTGAGTGTTTACAGGGAATAACAGAATAGAAAAACAACTCTTTTGAAGAACAATATTAGTTTTTCTTCTAAATAGTTTTTCTTGTCCAGGTAAATTGCCTTTTTTTCTATATTCTAGATTTTGCTTCAGAAGTCTGCCATCACTTGGTACCTAAACAGATCACACCAAATTCTGCAAACTCTATTACACTCAGTTGCAAACTCCTTGATGTCAGTGGTGATACTAATATGTAGATTATAGTTATGGTTTTGAGCTCTATCTTAAATTGGGACAGTTGCATGTGTATATAGAACTACTTGAAGATATCAGATTATCCTGCCTCTCTAAAATGCTCCCATTCAAAACAAAGAAGCTGAAAATATTATGCTTTAATGGTAACAAATTATTTATCACACTGACACATTGTGTTTCTACCCTGTAGGTTTGAGCAGGAGCAACCTCACAAAATGCCCAGAAGATATAACCACCTGGATGGCAACTATTTCCGAGGGAAAGAACACATCTATTTTGCAGCAGAAGAGTAAGCATAAATCAAAACCTATGTTAGCATGTAAGCTGGTGAAAGAATTTGCATAGAAAGAAAAACAGAAAATTGTATCAAAAAAAGTCACTGTTGTATACAGATGGAGTGCCTTTTACCTGCCTTACAGTTCTCTCTAATGTTTGTCATAGTGCAATCTTAGAGAGCCCACAATGTTAACAAAAAATCAGAATTGCAGAATTCAAAAATCTAGAGTTAAATCATACGATCACAAGTCATTAGCCTTTAACAGGTTTAGTGAGGCTTATTTAGAATTTACTTTTGAGGCTGTTGCAAGGTGGTCTGTATACTGAACCTCTAGATTCACACCAACTGGTGATGTTTTATTACATTAGACAGGTAATTTCAGTGTGCTTGGGATATCTGTATGTGAATTGTGCTGCTGGTACTGGCCTACCGGGCCCCAAACTTAATGATCTGTTGCAAACACTCATGCTGCAAGACAGTTGCTCCTCCATCAGCCCTGGCAAAAATAATAAACAACAGGGAAAGCTCTCTAATAGTCCATCCAAAGCAGTTCACTTCTTATTAAAAAAAAAAAAAGCTGGCTAGTCATGTTTCAGCACTTGAAACTAGGCATGCTCACCTCTAACTGCTGTGAATTCTAGTGGCTGCATCTGTAAGTAATTTTTCTAGATATGCATAAGTGACATTCTCCTTCCAGTACCAGAAGTATTCTATATATGAGCCTGGACTCCTAGCAGCACAACTTCGGCTTTAACTGGAATGGCAAGAAATTGCATATACACTTTCCATACTAGCCTCTGAGTAGTTAGGGAAGAAGTTACATAGCAAATGTGCAGTCAGAAGTACCAGCTCCAGAAATACATTCTGGGTTTTCTCCTAAATTTGCCCTAAACTGGGACAGGGGCATACAGGCTAAAGGACAGCTAAAACATCACAACATGTGACAAACAGAAAGTCTAAAAATTTAGAGAGGGCATCAGCTGTCTGGAGAAGTNCAAAAATCTACAGTTAGATCATACGATCACAAGTCATTAGCCTTTAACACGTTTAGTGAGGCTTATTTAGAATTTACTTTTGAGGCTGTTGCAAGGTGGTCTGTATACTGAACCTCTAGATTCACACCAACTGGTGATGTTTTATTACATTAGACAGGTAATTTCAGTGTGCTTGGGATATCTGTATGTGAATTGTGCTGCTGGTACTGGCCTACCGGGCCCCAAACTTAATGATCTGTTGCAAACACTCATGCTGCAAGACAGTTGCTCCTCCATCAGCCCTGGCAAAAATAATAAACAACAGGGAAAGCTCTCTAATAGTCCATCCAAAGCAGTTCACTTCTTATTAAAAAAAAAAAAAGCTGGCTAGTCATGTTTCAGCACTTGAAACTAGGCATGCTCACCTCTAACTGCTGTGAATTCTAGTGGCTGCATCTGTAAGTAATTTTTCTAGATATGCATAAGTGACATTCTCCTTCCAGTACCAGAAGTATTCTATATATGAGCCTGGACTCCTAGCAGCACAACTTCGGCTTTAACTGGAATGGCAAGAAATTGCATATACACTTTCCATACTAGCCTCTGAGTAGTTAGGGAAGAAGTTACATAGCAAATGTGCAGTCAGAAGTACCAGCTCCAGAAATACATTCTGGGTTTTCTCCTAAATTTGCCCTAAACTGGGACAGGGGCATACAGGCTAAAGGACAGCTAAAACATCACAACATGTGACAAACAGAAAGTCTAAAAATTTAGAGAGGGCATCAGCTGTCTGGAGAAGTAGTCCCTCCAAGTTTCAACTGTGCTGGCGAGAGCAGGAAAACCAGTGGAGCCACCTCACAACTTTGGCTGCAGCAGAAAGTGACTGCTGTAAGGGCTGTTCTTGGGTTAAACAGGCCTGCAGGCCACACAAAGTATTCAAGGGGCAGGAACAACTTACAAGATCCATGTACTTGGGAAAAAGAAAATCCCTTTGTCTCCAAGAGGCTTCATGTAAAGGGGTTCGGTGAGGGCCAGGGTGTTATAAACTCTCACCGGTCCCTTCATCCCCGGATAGCTCAGCTAGCCCGGATGGCTTAAAAATGAACGGGAGGCTCTTGTGGCAGTGGTTGAAACAAAAAAGGTTTAATAAGAAACAAAATAACAAACTCTTTTACAGAGAAAAGCCGTGCCAGGGGCAAGAAGCCCTTGCCCTGCTAAGACACGCCACAAAAGCAATTAAGTCTTTTGTTCTGTGCTGTTTGTACCTAATAGCTTAGGCGGGAATCTCTTGGCTCGGTCCAGTCAGGCAGCCTCAAGTTTGAGGTGAAGTTCAAAGGGTCCTATGAGGTGTTCTTGTATCAAATTCTGGGAGAACTTTCTAGGATCTTCTCCTTTTTTAGCAGACGAGTATTTGTAAATTCTCTTGTAATTTGATCACCCCGTCAACAGGGGGCACACTGCTACATTCATGTTTCAAATGGCACACAGGAGTTCAGACAAAAAGGCAGCCTGTTCTGCCACACAAATCTGCTTGCATCTCCTTTCAGGCTTTTTAGTTCACAAGGAAATACTCCTTCATGAGACTTGGAGTCAGTGAAAATGACTGCAAATAGATATAAAAACTCTCTGGTAAATTACATATGCGACTACTCAGTCCCAATGGAAAAGCCTGGGGTAATTACTGCAAGGCAACCAGGCATAAGATATACAGAAGCATGTTAGAATGGGTTTGTCCTGATTCACATAGCAATTTCCCCCCCCATACTATTTTCCCTTTAATCATTTCATATATTCTTCTGTTCCTGAACAGGCAAAGAACAAAAAAATGGGGAATGAATTCAGTATTTCTTAACGGGGAGGATATTAACACTAAAGGAAGGCTTTTTGTGACTAGGAAATTTGAAATTACTTTTTGACGTAGAGTGGAACTGTGCTGCTTCTGCCAAGTCCCCAGTGAGCAGTGGGAAGAATGCTGTACAGCACAGTTTGCAAAGCATATTTTCCCTAAAATGACCCAGTGACACCAATACTGTGCCTACTATGTCAAGCAAGAACATCCTTATAGAGCTCTTTATGAATAAGTCAAAGTTTCTTAGTCATGTTTTAAGGTTGCAATGTGTTTTATGTATCAAATAAACCCTTCATCATTAGATGTTGTTGCAATATGATGAAATTAGGATACATTTTAAATACTTGCTGCCTAGAGAAATCTAGCAAATAAACTGCATTATTGCAGTGCGGCATACGATTTATTTCACATTCACTTGGAATATCACAATGCTGTGATTTGCTAGACTTACAGACAGTATGTTTTTGAAATCAATAGTCACTGGTAGATAATTATTTTCAAAGAAATATATTTTTTAAAATTTTAAACATTTTTAAAATGTTTAAGAACTTGGTAGAGAAATTAGCTAACAGCTAAATCTATAGAAACTGTCTGAAGTTATTAATACTTTGCCTATTTTCTGAGGTAAATTCTGCTCCATACCTTCCTCTAATAAAAAGATGCTGACACAAACTTTTAGTCTAACCATTCTTGCTCCTGGGAGGATGCATCTAGTTGTGGTGCAAATTATTTTGTTTTGCTTTCTCAACAGAGCTCTGGGTATTGGACTTTTCATTTTGGTGCTGGCAATTTTACTTGCCTTTGGCTGCTGGTATTACAAAAGACGTAGTGGCTACAAAAGTCTGCCGGTAAGTGTGGCAGCTCACTTTCTCTCATGCTATTATTCTGACAATGTATTACCTTGATTTGCATGACATCAATGCAGAAAACATCAAATCTGTAACAGGACATCATTATCTCAGACGGTATTTACACGGACATATGTCACAGACAAAACCACACAATATGAAACTCAACCTTTCCTGAAGAACTTGCAAGTCAGACAAAGGGATAAGAGGAACCACAAGGAAAGGGACATGAAACCAGTTGCCCAACTTTGCACAACACATCAGTAAAAAAATTTATTTGTAAATTTTGTAAAATCAGTTAAAAACTTATTTGTAGGAAGCATTCTATTTATATTTACACAAAACAAAGAGATGCTCTGTGTCCTTTCATTTAAATAAAAGTAATATATTCACTGTTCATAAGATGTACCCCTAAATAAGGACAGATGTGATTACAGTAAATCTAGGAAGCAGAAAAGAAAAATAACTCTTACAAGTAGGTAAATAAGCTCACCTATGGGTGATGTGTGATTCATCCATATAAAATGTGACTTGCAGTTTTGAAGTTTACAAAAAAAGTGGGATGGGTTTGAGATTCATTTTCTAAAGACTACTTTAAAAATATTTTCATTTGTGTCTTCTTATAAAGTATTTAAAACAAGGTACAATCCTTCTCATAACAACTGTTGTTAGAAGTCCCAAAGCTTTATTTTTGAAGTTTTGCTCCCTCTCCTATGAAAGGGAGATCTTTTTTTAATTCTTTGAAGTGAAAGCTTGTTATGGTTTAAGCCCAGACAGCAATTAATGACTCTGTAGACACTTGCTTACTTCCCGCTGCCACCCTGGTGTGGAGGAGAATTGGAAAGAAAGGGTGAAATTCATGGGTTGAGATAAGCAACAGCTCAATAATTGAAACAAAATACAGTCATCTACTACAACCAATTATAATGATGAAAAGGGTAGAAAGAGAGGAGTAAAACCCCAAAGGAAGAAGTGATGCCCAATACAGTTTCTCACCACCCCCAACAGATGTCCATCTCATTCCTCAGCAGCAATCAGCCCCTCCCAGCTAAATCCCTTATTTATATACTGAGCATGATGTTTTCTGGTGTGGAATGTCCCTTTGGCTAGTCCAGGTCAGGTGTCCCAGCCATGAGCCCTCCCAGTTTCTTGTGCACCCACTCTGTGGCAGAGCATGAGGCACTGAAAAGTCCTTGACTTAGAGCAGGAGCTACTGAACAAAAACCAAATCATCATTATGTTATCAGCACTAGTCTCATAATGAACCCAAAACAAAGCACTGTACCAGCTGTTTAAGAGAAAATGAACTCTACTCCAGCTGAAACCAGGACAAAGCTTTATCCAAATATGTGTTTTACACTATCTTCTAGTTATTCTAATATTTTGAAGAAGTTATAAGTAACTATTTGGGACTAAAAAAACCATCAAAGCTCTCACCTAATTCAGCAAATCCATTTCCTTGCTGTTTCTGGTAACTTTGTCCCATTCTCCTTCCATCCAATTATCCAGTTATCTATCCAATACATGTATCAACTGGCAGAACACCTAAAAACTGAATTTGCATTGTGAAATGTTGCAAAAAATGAAGTTAATACTCAAAAAAACCCTTCAAAAGCCAAACCAAATGCCTGCTTTGTATATCCTGGCAAAAAGCATAATCTGTTTTTTAACTCCTTTTTATCATGGATTACTGCTTTCTGGTTTTGAAAATCATATTTTTCTTAGGCTATTTCTGGCTAGGGGAGAACTGGTACAGAATGTGTACAAAGTAAATGTTGAAAAAATGGAAAACAAAAAGCTTGGGGATTAAGGAAAGAAATGGCTGGCACAAAAAAGACAAGGCATCTGGGTACATGAGATGTAAGTTCCTGCATCAATCTGGGACCTAAAACCCGTGATATTTATTTTTCTGTGTCATTGGATTACACAGAAGAGAGAGCATATGTCTCAGCAGAGACAGCAAAAAATGTTAGGTAAGGTATCTTTTTTACTTGCATTTTGTCTATTCCCAGATTCTAATACATACTGTAAATGTGCTGTCAAATTTTGCTCCAACTTCACCATCTCTTCTTCCTTTCACCGTCCCCATTTTCTTTACGATCTGTCACAGAGCAAAAGCTCCAGTGTGAGCACAATACGAAACGTGGTAGCTGAGGGAGAAATAGTGGATTGCAAAATGGCTCTGCAGGACTACAGAGACTTTAATTCTGTGGTAAGTTGCAACCCAAGATCTCAGTTAAAACTGAGTAAGACGTGGTGAGATAAAATTGTTAAACAGGCACTTGATGATCTCTCCCTTGGTGTATTCTCTCATACTTAAAGTCTTCAATGCCTCAATGTCAATTTAGAAAGTAGTATTTGAAAAAAATTGTACTTTTTAATTTTTGATTTAAAAAATTGTACTTTTTAATTAACTTTTGATTTAAAAAAAATTGTAAAAATTTTTTTAAAATCTACTATTTAGAATGCTTAAAGTTATTTCCTTCAATTTATATTTATTCTTAAATCATATGATCATTTTGCAGTCTACTAGAATAATGCAACACCTGAATGCTGAAATATACTAAAAACCCCCAAACATCTCCCTAACTGATTTTCTGCCATTCTGACAAACAACAAATAGACTGTGTCTCGTATACTATACTCAGACAAGTATTATCAGAGAATATTATAAAACTTCAATATTAGCTCTTCTAATAATTATGGAAAGATGAACATTTAAACTTTCAATTTTCAAAAAGGTAAATTAAGTGATAAGTATATATAAATGGGTGTGTTTAAATTGCTTTAGAATTGAGAAGAGGCTAACCTCGAACAATTTGAAATAAGCTGCCCAAATTTTTACCACTAGAAATAAGACAATGTGCCTGCATCAAGACACTTAAAGAAAAGCTTCAATATTTATCTGAATTATCAATCTAAAAACACCCCATATATATAAGAAAAATATTCCTGCCTTTATAGCACTGAAACTTCTGTCTTTGGATGAACAACAGCAATAAAGTGAATCTGATGCAAAACCAGAAAACATACTACCAAAAAAGTAACCTTAAAAAATAGACACAATGAATGAGCTCCACTTCTTTAAGTCATAGAACTGTATCTAATATGGTGGTAAATAGCTTGCTGTGTGTTTAATGTCATTTTCTTGTAAATTTTCTTGTAACTCTATTGGGATTTTTTTTTTGATCTTTCACACCCATTTTCCTTACCATAGGTACCTGATGCTCCACCAGCTTATGACAAAATTGCTGCAGATCAGTCACCACCACCTTATTCACCATGATAACATGAAATTTGAAACCCTAAACATACTGATTCCATTTCTTCATGCTCGCTCTTTATATCCTGTATATGCTTAACTTTCTTAAAGCTAAAATCATACAAAAGAAAACATGTTTTCATTAGCAGTTGCTGAAAAGTATTCCTGCTTAATTTACAGAACTGGTCCTTGAAATGCCTTAATAAATCTGAATGTGCTTTTGTTTTAAGCTTTTCACTTCTTGTGTCAGATTAATACACTATGGTCTGGTCATCTTGGATCCTTCATAGGTCTACACAGATCTGTAATCACACACTATTCAGTATCAATCACAGTAAAAAGTGACAGCACCTTTGTTTTCATCTTCCTCATTTAGTTTCCCTTTTGTTAATAAATAATTAAAAACCCCAGAAAACCAAAACAACAACAACAGACACACACACAAAAACCCACCAAAAAACAAAACAAAAAAACCCACAGACAACTATTCCTTAGAATGTGATGTAAAAGAATCTGTCAGAAAATGAACCAAACCATTTGACTACATCCTCTTACAGACTTTTCTTCACCAGCAGTTTTAAAATTAACTTCCAAAAAGTGACTATGTTTTACAACACACTTTTACCTCACATCACTTGTTTATGTATCTGTAATGAATTAATTCCTTATAAAACATGATCAATCTAGGCAATCTTGTAGTTTCTGCTTGGAGTCCATACTATTTCATACTGTGAATGGATATAATGACATCATCTTTTGTTTCCTTGTGGCAGTCATGTAAGAGAGCAAAAGAACTTTGTAAATATAAAGACTTACATGTCATTTCTTTCTAATATGATGAAACTATATAAGAAAATGCACAAAAACCATGTTTCTTGAAGAATACAGAAGACAGCAGACTCCTAGATGTTAATTTTTCCAGCCTGCCAGAACACTAGCAGTAAGAAAAAACTATTCATTTTGATACACATAAATTGGCTACATACATTTGATAGTTACTGTTTACTCAGCCTTTCTGCTATTGCTTACTTGCCAGATTATTACTTAAGATTACGTGCAGATCAATAAATTTATACACAAGGCCTGATATCTCACAGCAGGAGGTAGCTGGAATGGTACAACATTCATTAAAATCAAAAGTAGTTACAGAAGAAAACTGATTTCATAAAGCAATTATTAACTGCTACTGGTAAAGAATCTGGTTCTTTGTCATCAAATACACAAATATAAACATATTAAACCAAAAGAAGTTTTCAACACAAGGCATGGTTACTTGTCTAACATAAACTCCATTTATGCTGATAAATAATAAAGATTTTTTTTTTGAAACGTTCCTTCTGTAATAAAAGTATTTCTATAGATTAGTAAAATTGTTGGAAGGTAATCAGTATCAGTAATTGCTGTGAAAGGTTATAATCCATCCATATGTTTTTATAAACTTAGTTGATATATTTATTTAGAAACTTAGAGTATTTCTGTATTTTAACCTAAAAAGCTGTCTTACCTGTGTCATTTCCAATATCCACCTGTCAGGGAAAAAACTGTGGAATTATTTAGCAACAGGAAGAAGAATACACAGGAAAACATAAAAAATGCCATCTTATAGCTAGTAAGCACTAGAGATGTAGAACACAATGGCTGGGTAATTTTCTTGCAGGACTGGTAAGCTACAGCTTGGGGCTAATATCTTTATATTANTCAGCACTCTGCATTTTTTTCTCTAGGGCAGCATCCTTTCAAAAGACTGCGTAGTGCTACAGTGGAATAGAACTGACACACGCAGTCATTTTCTCATGTCTGAGAAAAAATCAATTAAAAAATTAATGGAGATTATTTACTACAAAGAAGTGCTTAGAGTTCGAAAAGCTTTACTTGACTGCACACATTTTTAGTAGTGTCAGAATTAAATATATTACCAGATGTTGCTAAAGCTCATGAGGAAGTTAACACTGATGAAGTAGAAATATTAATTTCTTTGTGGAACTGTGTAAGGCTAAATTGTTAAAACTACTCAGCAGCCAGAACTGGAACAACTAAACTTTGAGCTGAATTTATAGATACTTAAAGGATAGACAAGCCCTCTTGGAAACCTATCCTGAGTTTTCAGAGAGTCCTCTCCTTTATTCTCCTGGTGAAAACAGTATGTTTGCTTTACAGACACAGTTAGACAGTGGTCTCAGATTTAAATGCATTAAAATAAGAGCATGAAATACAGTTTCACAGAGCACTCAAATAGTTGTAAACTTCATCACTCATGCTGAATGCCATTCTAAATTCCGTTTCCCAAATCTGGCTCTATATTCAGTGATGGTACGTGGCAGAGTCTGGCTGCTGACTCATTAAAACAGAGAAACGCTGATTCAAGACAGGTCAGACCTTGAAAACAAGAGACCTGTAATTGCCAAAGTTGCATGATGCAAGAACTGGTACTTTCTGTACTACGTTCAATAACACTGCACTTTACCGAAGACTGGTTAAAACATTCCAGGACATCTGCTCCTTTAAAGATAAATGCACAGAAATGTTTTAACTACTGTACATGGAGAACATAGCATAGCGTGTTCAACCTTCCCGGAAAGTCTTTCAGATTAGACAGTTATATGACCCTAAAGTAGCAACTGGTCACCAAAATGTCATAATTTATTTAGTTTGGTCATGTGTGTAATAGAGAAGATGTAAAAGTCAAAGACCTTTTGCTCCTCTGGTTTTTACCCTCTTTGCAATCAGGCTACTATCAGATGGCTTGTATTACAACTATCATTTTGAACAAACATGGTATTTGTGCATTTTCTTCCATCAAAAAAAGCTAATGAAGAAATTCATGGGCAATTTGAGTTTTTCCAGGTTGCTGACGAAGAGGTGGCTGGTCATAGCTGGAGAATGAAGCTCTGCTTGCTGCTTATCTGCACTATCGGAGCAGCAGATGCACTGTTATTAGAGCTTATCTGTACAAGAGGATCTTAGAAACTTCTCCATACCTATGCATGAAACCCTTACGTAGATGCAACAAATACTTCAAAAACAGACCCCTTACTAATACAGTGTGTTTTGGCCAGATAGGTGAATTAGAATGGCAGTAGCAGTTACACTGTCTGTGTTTGGACTCCTGGTATGATCCTGTTGGATCATTTACTTTCTAATGCAGGTACAAGCCTTAACGTAGCCTTCAAAGCTATTGAACAAAGGTAAAATGCAGCAGGTCCTGATGAGTTCAATCTTCCTGGCATATTGCACCATGCAGCAAAACACCCTCTTGAGCAAAGAGCCAAAGGGTATAGTTTATACATGTCAGAGAGTTATCATAAAAGAAACTACCACAAACTTCCCATAGGAAGTGCTTACTTTTTTAGAGTCTCACTGGCCTAGTGTAAATGACTGGCGTTTGGAGCTAGTTGCTAGGAGAATCCAGAGACATTAGCCTCAGCAATGTCCTTTGCCTTAACTCCTGCTACAGCTGGGGATGTATCTGTATTATCTTGCCCCCAAGAACTGTATTAGTATTAGCCATATTGCTCGTAATTTTTCATTTATATACTTTGATTTGTGTTTATTGTCAAATATTGGTAGAATATCCATTACTTCATTGGTGTTTTGTCCATGTACTCACATGACATAAGAGTACAATTTTGCCTTTAAAGCAAACTTCTTTTCACTTGTTATGTAAAGGAAAAGGTCAGTGAGTTTCTTTGTCTTTGAAGAAGGAGCTTTTATGCACTTCAAGTTTTCTGTTGACAGTGTATTAAACTGGGCAACAAGGTTGAAAGGTTCTTGTGTGTTCACACCATTTCATTAAACATATTTTACTGCCCATTAGAGCTGAAAAGTACTTGAAAATTTCCAGTGTTGTCTCTTGGACACAGATCTGCACTGAACTTTACATGCAGTAATAAAGGTAAACTAGCAGCAATATAAAGTTTAAAAAGCTATCTACAGGTATTATCTAGATATCCCATATATCCTGGCAGCTAAAATCCAGCACTTGTGCACTTTTTGGAATTGATTCTCCATATTTTGCATCCTCAGAGAACCTTAAATTTTTACATTACTTCTTTTACGCAAAAAGTCTTTGACTCAAAGGTAGCAGCCTCAGATTTCTAATGAACAGAATGAACTGTTGCTTCCCTTGCTGCCAAAATCTAGCTCTTCTAGATGTTTTGTCCATGTAGATTTTACTCTTGTGCCAAAAAGACTACATACAATAGACTACATTTTTGGGGGTAGTGGTGCTCCTAACTGCCTTGTGCTCACAGCAATATGAAGAAGAAAGGCTCATCCATCTCATCCTCATCCACCATGAACCATCTCTCAAATCCCACTGGATTGCATCTCTCACACTGGAACAGATTGCCCAGAGAGGTTGTGGAGCCTCCCTCACTGGAAATGTTCAAGAACTGTCTGGAGTAATCCTGTGCAATGTGCTCTGGGATGATCCTGTTTGAGCAGGGAGATTGGACCAGGTGACCTGCTGTGGTCCCTTCCAATGGGTCCCTTGACCCATTCTCTGCTTCTGTGATTCTATGACGTTTATTCATAAAAAAAAAAACCAAACAAAAACAAAAACAAAACAAAAGAAAAAAACCCAGAAACTACTGGGCCCTATTTAACTAGAGAAAAAAAGGCAGAATGTATAATCCATTGTGACAACACTATTGACATTAAATGTCACAGTTACTGCCTCCTCTTATTGCCCCAGAAAGCTCTTTGCATGGGATAGCTGCAAATTTCAGTCTTGATGGATTCACATGGGTGAAAATCTGAACAATGCTTAAGCAGCACATGTGCCTTCACATTTCCAAACCATTTTAGTAGATGTTCGGACCACATGCTTTATTTGCTCCTTTACTGAGAGATACATCACATGAGTTCAAATCAGTACAAAAAAAGAGTGATGGCCTAATATAAATACTTCAGTCTTTCAATACTAATTTTGTAAAGTCTTTTCAACTCCACTAGCTTCCAAAGTTGGATGGGAGAAACAGAATTCTCTGCTGCATGTTTGATATGTTCTCTGCATACACAGAAAAGAAGCCTTCCTTCTTCACTGTTTTTTGTTTTTCATTTACCTTACCATCATCTTGTAGGTATAAGGGGAAAGACCTGACCAATTTTTGTTGAAAATAATTTTCTTAAGAAAAAGGTGTCATCTTCCAAGTTCTAACAATTTGTCCTTTCCCACTCACCTTGGCAAAAGTAATTGATTTCTATTTCTCCATAGCACCATGTACACCTCAAATAACTCATTGCTCCTGACACTCTGGAGCAAAAGATTGGCCCTTTCTAGACATAGTTCAGTGCTAGATTTGATTCTACAGTTGTTTGCAGGAGAAATTTTAGGATTGTCATCTGGAAGACATAAAAAAGAGAAACCTTAGAACCGCTTCAGAATTTGCATTAAAATGACAAAATCATATTGTAAGTGGGAATATTCCCTGACGTGAATATCCTGTAGAGAAATCCTTGCAAGGATTAAAAGGTTTCAGATGTCTATCTTGTTATAAATTACTCCTATTTCTCTATCTCCGGTAAACTCTCACCCTGAACATTTTTGTTATCCACACAGATTTAAGAAACTTGTCTTCTTACATTCATAATTCCCAGGATATGCAGCCCACAGGATCTTTGCTTCCTGGATTTTGGCCCCAGTAACAATTTCAATCAACTCCTCATTCAAACCGTCTGCTGTTTAATAGGATTCATGCAAATTTCCTACCACTTCTTATAATGGAGAAGCAGTTTTGTGCTTTTGTATCACTGTTTCTTCTGCTCTGCTTTTCTGAATTACTGCTCACATTTTTCCAGTACCTGATTCTTTGGCTGCAAAATCTGCCCTTTCATGTCACAGACAAGCTCAGGCTGAGTTCACACGATTTTCCTGGAATTACTGTTGGAGGCTGTGTATATATACTGGGAAAATTAACGCATACGTGATCTACTTCTTAATTATTTCCACTAAGCATTCACTACTGGCCACTACAGTGAGTGAAACACCCAGTCCAAGGTGCAGCTAATACAAGGACAGGTCTGCTGCATCAGACACATCACTGGCATTACAGGTGCCTAAGTAAGAAATTCACTTTCAGACAAGGGCTCTCTTTTAAAAAAAATGTATTGGTTTTCCATTAATTTCTTAGGCCATGGAGGAGGCAAATACTTCAGACATGCCTCTCTCACTTTTTTGTTCTTCTATGATCACATTGCAAAAAGCACTCTACTGGCAAGAGCAGATTTTGAAAGCATAATGTAGTTGAACTGTAGAATACTGTCCAGACAAGCCTCAAACAAACTACTGTAATTTTAGTATTGGTGTGTTGCTAATATGAATTGTCAATGCTTTTAAAAAAAATATACAAGCAATTCCTGATTCCCAGTAGCTAAAATTTACTATAATACTAAAAATACCTGCTTTTTATACTGTGTAAATGGAATCCATCATGATACTACTCTTCCTTTATTATAAGGAAGACAGCCTGTGGCTATGTAGTAATACCCAGTCATTAATTCCTCTCTCTTATTAAATTTCATTGCTGCATGTGATTAAAAAAAAGATGATTCTACAAATAACAGCATGTTATTATAGCAGCATGTTATAAGAAGCAATGATTCTACAAATAATAGCATGTTATGAGGACAGATCTCAATGTATATGCTGCTACCAGATGGCAACGACCTATTGACAGCCAAAATAGTCTGATTTTATACTTGTTTATTCATTCTTGTGCATTTATACTTGAGATGGGATCAATATGAATAACTAATTAAATAAGTATATTGTCTTCTTTTTTATGACATCGGCATTGACAAGCAAAGTTCTAAAGCCTGAAGAAAATCACAGTTGTTTCTTTATTATCTTGCTTCCCTTTGCCACTTAATTTTTATAAATGCTATTTGTCAATGCCCCTCACATTCTTGAAAATAATTGCATTTTCCAAATATTTTCTACATTGTAAAAAGTGAGAACAGGGGAAGATAAAGCAGTAATCTAGGTGTCTAACCTTTAGTTATGGACAGGATGTTGGAAGGAGTCAGGGGACCAAGGATTCTATTCCCAGTTCCTCCATGTTGCTATGAGAACTCAGAACTTCACTGTCTTCATCTGCAAAAGGTGGGAAATCATATTTATGCACATTTTAATAGACCTTCTGTGTAACAAACATAATTTCAAGAAATATTATAATTTTCTTTGCATTACTTTTACATACCTTTTCCGTTTAACGTGTTTAGTTCAGCTGAGATAGTAATAAAAGATATTGCAAGAACACCAACTTTCTAAAGAACTTCCGGACCAGTCACATGTGAAACAATGAACTATCCTGGTTTCCAAGTTTACTCAAGACATTGAGTAAACTGACCAGATAATTCCATATTTTGAGAAAATAAGGAAATACACCAAGATTTAAAAATATGTTTTTATGCCACTGCAGTTTAAAGGAAAATTTTTTAAAGTAACATTGCTCTGTGTCACATTTTAAAAGTGGCTTCTTCAAAAATTAAAAAAATCCTTATCTGGATGCCCATCTGTATAAAATGCCCACATACGGTTTTATCTTGTATCCTATACACAAATCCAATGAGATTTAAAAAGCATCACGTTGAAAATAATTACAGCAGTTTGTCCTTTTACATCTTCAAGAGACAAAAACCAAGCAAAAACAGGAACAGAGTGCCAGACTTGCAGTGATTTCAATAACCTGGTTTAAAGATCATGTCTTTACAGCTACAATATTCTGCAAGTGGTATAGGTTTACTGGATTAATTGAGTTGACACTGATGTGAAATTGGTTTACAATTGATATTTCTATGGAACAGTTAGTACGAGGCTAAAAAATAGCTAGGAACCAACCAACAAACATTGAAATAATTATTATGAAAGAAAAATTATCAACACACTGCTGAATAGCTCATAGGGCCTTTAGAACACACACTCTTCTGATACCACATTTCAAGGATATAGTAAAATTGAAAAGGTATATACAGCAATGGCAGCAACTGATTACTTCCATGAAAGAAATAATTGAATTCACAATTTCTCTTTATTCTTGAAAAGAGACAACCAACATAGCAAAGGTCTACACAGGCCATATGGAAAAATAGCAAAGAACAAAGGCTTATTGTATCTTACAATATAAATATTATTTGCATCAAATGAAACTAGCAGGTGCCAGGTTTGAAAACCAAAAAGGAGATTTATTTACAAACTCTTTACCACTGGATGCTGTGAATGGTTTTTTACATACTACCATGAAGTCTTGAAAGTATTGGTGCATTTCATCAAGAGAAATACACTGAAAGCTATTAAATAAAAAAAAAAAAATCACAGCTGTGTGAGGAATATTCTGGCTCACAGATGAGTGGATACTAAAAGAGTATTCAGGCCTGGTTTTGTGCTCTTTTGAAATGCTACTGTTGAGTGCTTCAAGAGACTAGGTGATGCTGGGATTGATGGCCATCATAATTGGATAGATCGATCTTAAGTCTGATGCAGCATTATTAATCTTATTTCTCTACTTGAGACAGTAAACTCATTTGAGGTGCAGCTCACAGAGAGCAGTCTACATGAGTTTAAGTTTTTGTGAGCACCTCTGGCCATTCTATTTAAAGGAAACAGTCCTTAAACATAACATTCATGCTTCAATAAAAATTATTATTTTACTTTAAATTGATTTGGGCTACTAAATTTCTGCACTACTACTGTGTATAAGCAAAACCAACTATGAATCACGCACATGGTGGCAGCTATGGATGCCCTACAAATGCTAGCTTTTAGTAATTTTCTGACCTACTTCCGTGAGACAAATTAGTTTCTCTTTACTCACTTACCAGGAGAATTTTTGCTTCCCTTTTCACATTAAACCCTTTGCTATGTCACACAGTGAAATCAGCACAGGTTTGAATGACTTGACAGAAGCACTTGGTTTGAATAGGTATTTCTATGACCCCTAAGACTTGTCAAATATAATTGCTTCTAGGGTGGCAGAATCCCTATGAGAAAATGGCAGCACACACATGGGGGTTTGAACAATGAAGCAATATTAATGTCATTTCCTACTCATAGCAGAGCAAAACTAATTTGTACAACATGTCCATTCAGGTATATAGAAGGATGTAATTCAGAACATTCAAAGTCATTAGTAAACCTAGAACTTCGCATGTAATATAGTGTATGAATATTTGTATACAATATCAGAGGGCATCTAAAAGCATGGCATTTTACAAGCTCTGAAATGTTGAACATATTTTCTTAAAAGGCTGATTTATATACCTATGTTTATATGTTTCATTAAATGTCTTTTTAATTTCAAGTTGAGATGCAGGCAGTTCTGCTTTTTCATTGTGTCTGGGAATATAATTGACTTTTTTACAGTTCTTTTTGTGCTACTGGTAGCACTATTGATTTGGTGGAGAGCAAAAGGTACATAGCAAATTCTCAACAGGTATTTAGGTTCATTTGGAAAAAAGCCTTATCTCTGACTGACATTCATACTATCAGAGAAGAGTATTGGGAATAGGAATTTTATTCACAAAAATTACTAAAATTTGGTTTTACATAATGAATGTTGTGAGCCTATTACATAGTAGTCTCAAGTCTTTCTCCAGTAGGATTTGGAATGTGAACATATGTCAGAGAATCAAAATGCATGAAAACTGTAATCAAAGTGAATAAAACTTTTCATGTTGTAAAGTTTATGTCTGCCAAATTATAAAATATTTACGAAAATCATAAAATATTGCCATATTAATTCAGAAAATTTCTTGGAAATCATTCAAGCAAGTTACTTGAGTCCTGAGTTCCTAAATTCAGCTTTTCTAACTTTTCTCTTTATTAGAATTATAGCGTAAATCTTTCTATTACATTAGCACACAGAAAAATGCCATGCAAGAATTTTTTCTCCATCACGGACAACTTCAATACTAGAATCTAATCTTGAGCTTTCCAAACAATGTAGACAACTCACTCTACAGTAAATATAAATAAGAAAAAAGGAAAAAACAATCATTGCAAGAAAAGAGAAAAATCCAAAACAGCAAGTCCCAAGGTTCAACCAGTGGAATGGAAATAAAATGAGTTGCTGGTATATATGGGTTTTTGGTATGTGAAACGTCCATGAAGAAACTGCCATTCTCTGCCATCTCCCTCTGTTGGAAAAGTCACCTGCAGCATTCCACTGCAAAATGCAGTCAGACTTAAAAATCCTTAGTACTGTAAACTCTACAAGGGCATGCAGACACCCTTACTACAAAATCAATTACAAAACATCTTCCACGAGAAGCAGGAAAATCGTAGCAGGCAGCTTTTTCTAAATTTAAACAAACCTTCTTTCATTCCAAAACTGACAGCTTCCATCTTTCTCAGCCCTGAGATAAGACGGAGATTTCTGATCCAGAAAGATGCAATTTCCCAATGAAATTCTTTTCATTAGTGCAAAAGGAAAGGTCCCTATGGAAGGCACAAGCCTTTCTTCCCCCCAGTTTCCCAGAACTTCAGCTAAATAGCTATCAGGTTACTTTTCAGAACAATTTAAAGAGCAGCTGACAGAAGCAGTTAAGATGTGGTCCTGTTCTGCAACTCAACATCTGAACTGCAAAACCGTGTACAGCAAAAGGAGAAGGGAAGTAGAAAATTCAACAGGATGAGGAGCAAAGGTTGAAGCTTCATTTTTATGAAACTCAGTCTACAAACACTGCTAAATACAGATATGTAAGCTTTTATCCCCTTTGAAGTCATAGCTATTTAAAAGGCAACTATTACTCATAAGCTCTTCTGAAATCCTCCCTTCTAGTTTCTAAAAAATATCCAAACCAACAAACTCCACAAAAAATCCAACATGTACAAAGACAACAATTCTAAAATCACCATCTTCCTTAAGATAAGATGGGCACCCTTTCTCTATATGCAAAATCACAAAAGATATCAAAAACTTATCTCCATGAGCACTGCAGCAGGCAGCTGTGAACTCAGCAGATCTGCAGAAAATAACCCAAAGGTTTTATCAGATCAAATGCTGAAAGGAAGCCAATAAATACTGAATACACTGTATAAAAAAGGAAGGGTTATGCAGTATGTGAATTATCCCCATTCAAAGTACTAATAAAGCTTCTTTTAATCTTGTATGATGTTTTAGCACTCTCCTTCCAGATACACCACTTATGAGCTAAAGAAAACATACAGAGCTAGAAAGCATGACCAGTGAAAAAAATGGGTAGTTGTTATGGCTAGATGGAAGATTAGTGAGTAACCTTGTTACAGTTACCAGATGTGTGGAAATACATACAAGGCTGTAAAACAGAGAAGAAGGAATTGTTCAACAGATCTTTGAACTTTAAGACAAAGCATGGCAGTCCTTAACAGCAATCACTGTGACACACTAGTGTCTAGGAAGCCATTTGTAGCCTTATCACTTCACTGCAATTATTTAGGCAACATAACCAAACCATTAAGAATGGATGAAGTATGGGTCATCCTGCCCTGTATCATGAGGAACAATAAGGAAGCCTTTCTTCCAAATCCTGTAAAATCATGTGAAATGTAAAATCAGAGAAGAACAGAAGAGATTAAATAATTTCATTCTACCATACACCAAAAGAAAGATATATATGTATGTATGTATATATTCTCCCATGGTGTAACAGATACACATATTTTTAATTTCTGCCAACACAAAGCAGTAACAGCAACTTGATTTATTACATGCAGATTCTTCTGCATTGTTGCTAAACAGTACACTGGTCCAAAGTTACTAAAATACTTTAAAAACTATACATTATGTAAACAAAACATAAATAAGACAGCATAGTTCTTTGTACATATTATTTAGTACAGGTTTTTAGCAGTTCAGGAATATGTACAATTCTATACTATAGATCGTCTTTTTACAATTTTTTTTTTAAAGAAACAAGTCAAAAATAAATTTGACAAATAAAACGGAGATATATACTGTCATAAACACACTGGCAAACAGTCCATAATGTAAGATGGAACATGTGCAAAAGGTGAGATTTCTCAAAACTGTTTAATGAATTAATTGGTCATCTCTAAGCCTTTTACTAGAGAACTCTCTAAAAACTTCTGACAAACTAAAATTTTTCTTTCTTCACATCCCCACAGGTAAAAAGGTTAAGAATTGTAACCTTGTTAATATTGAGTAAATAAATTGTTCAAAATATTGTAAGAAATTATTCAATAGTTACAACTTCAAAAGTTTGAAGAATGCCCCAGAATTTCAAAGTGGCTCATTTGCAGTAAATTCAGGATGCAGCTTTGTCAGGTTTATCATGGCAAGATGACTGAGATGCAGGGAAGACTGTGGTAGCATTTCTGCTTGTGGAAACAACAACAGGAAGCAATGATGAAGACAGAGAAGGAACTTTTGCTGCTGAAGTATTTAGAGCATTCAGTATGGCTCCCTCTGGACTGACCAAAAGTTTTTTAATAGAACCGTCTAGCTGAAACACTGACGTGTTGCTTGGTAGATGGGAATTTGGAGGATGAGCAGCAGAAGCAGAAGACATAGTTACATTAATGGGAGACTTTGTCACTGAAGATACAGACAGAGTTACCGCAGACAGTGGAGTACATGAGCTAGCTGGAGTAAATATCTGGGGCGTTGCATGTACGATGGGTAAAGCACCTGCAGCTCCGAAAGAGTTCACAATTTTTGTAGAGCTTTTCAAAGGATGTTTTGGTATTTGCCAACTTAATGAATGACTTGGTGCTACGATGATTTTTGAGGTTATTTGATTAACTGTTGGTACATCTTGAGGCTCTTGACCATGGTTAATTGTTAAAGGAGTCTGTTTTGTATTATAGGAGAGAAGAAGAACATGGCTGCCAGCTCCAAGGCCTTGTAGTGGAACAACAAAACGAGTACCATTAATCATTATCTGAGTTCCAGGTGGCAAAGGCATACAAGTGTTAATGACTATTTTCTGTTGAGTGGAAGGTTCATTCAAGAGAACTCCTCCTGTTTTGCTTGTTACAGGAGGTGAAGCTTCAGACATCTGAACGGTAGAAGCACAAGCATAATCATGACTTTGTTTCTCTGTACTGGGAGGCACCTGCTGGCATTGTAGGGCAGAAAGATTGGGAAAACTAATTACTTCACCTGTATTTGGTGATGGAGGGGGCAACACACTCTGAGGTTTGTGAATACCTGCATGAGTTGTCACAGCAGCTGGAATTCCTGATGACTGAAAATGAACCAGTGTGGGCAACTGTCTTTTTGGTACTGGAAGAGGAGCTGGAACTGCTGCCAACTGAGGAACTGTATGTAATACCTTGTGGGGGGTGGCTGCAGGTCCAGGCAAGCTAATGACTGGAAATTGCAGAGTAGATGCTAAGTTTTGTGGAGATACTGTTGGCTGTGTTGAAATCAGCACAGATGAAGCAAGATGTCCCGTCTTCACAGTTGATATACCCACAGTATTTCCAATATTTGATGTACAAAGTCGATTACCCAGAACTGGTCTTATTCTTAAGGGATCATTGCCACCAATCAAGACAGTAGGCTGTGCTCCAGAGGAAGTTCCACTTGATGTTACTGAAACAGATTCTACTCGTGCATTTGCTGTTGTCATTGTAAAGGCATTTTCAGCTTTTGTTGCAACACATACAGATTCATTAGCTGACACAGCAAAACTTGGAACAGGAACCACAGTACTACTTGTCAAGGATGGGGCCAAGGCTGTCCTCTTCTTGTCTTCTCCTTTAGAAATGGCAGAGTGCAATATATTAACTGGTAGGGCCTCCTGTGCACTGCCTTTAGTATTTACAATGGTCTGACCTATATTAAGTCCAATTTTCACATCTTTTACTTGAGCAATAGTTGGTGATGAGTTTATTCTTATTGGTGCTCCTACTGTAGATGGGATCAAAACCAAGTGTGGTTGCTCTGTGGCTTTAACAAAGGTTTTGGTTAGGGAAGAAGGAAGGCTCTGTTTCAATGACTCTGCATCTAGATTGGTGGTTGGTGGGCCATTGGCAATTTGTGTGTTAATGAAAACCAGCTTCTGAGCATTAACAGCAGTAGATGCTGGACAGGGTATAATACTGACCCCTGATGCCCCAGAAGGAGATAAAATTGGTGGATTTGTGATTAATGTAAATTTTTGGACTGGAGTACCACTGGTTAACTCTCCATTTGTTGCAGAATTTGACTCAGATTGTGTAACAGATTTTGTTTTCACTTTAGGATCCCCTTGATGCTGCACAGAAGAATTTGGAGTTTTGACACTACTACTGTGTCCAATGCTAGTGACACTAAAAAGGCTCTTTGGAGTTGCAGACGCCAAATTGCTAGATAATGGAATGGAGGATAAAGAAGAAGACACATGGCAGGAGTTCTTTCTTACTTGACACGAAGAATCCCAAACAGCCGGCTGCTGTAGTGTGAATTTGGTATTTTTCTCCATTGCCTGGGTAAAATCAGCAGGGGAAGCTGGAATGTTAACAGAAGAAGCTGTTGAGGGGGCAGATCCAGGAGGAGACGATTGTCCAATATGTGGAAGCCCAGATGTGGCTGTTGCTACAGATGGAAGACTAGAGCATGATACTGCTGTGGTTTTTGGCACAAGAAAGGCCTGAAGTTGAGATGCATAAGTGAAAACTGAACTAGGATATAAACTACTAGGTGAAATCTGGTCTGGGTTCGTTTGCACTTTTACAATTCCAGTGTTTCCACCTCGCGTTGTGACCAGGATAGATTGTGATTCTCTTACACACACTGTCTTTAGCTCTTGCTTAGTTTCAAGAGAGTCAGTTTGCTGCTGTGATGCAAGACTGTGAGAGACAGAATCAGTGTTTGTAGATGCACTTAATGCTGCTGCTGGTGTCAAGGATTGGCTAGCTGTGGAAAGAACAGGTGAAGCCAAAGACACAGGCAATGTAGCAGTCGAAACTGTAGTCTTGATTTTGTCACTATCACTTTGGCTTACCTTAATTATTGATGATAAGTTATCTGCTGAAGTAATACTAGACAATGGTTGTATAGTGCTCATGGGACTAGTCACTTGCGATAAGTGGGTAGTATTCTTGCTAAAAACTGTAGTGGGTGACTGAGTGGCATTTGCAGGGCTTGTCACCAGTACAGGTGTTAAAGAAACACTGACATTTGACATTTTTGGTAAAGATGTACAGTGCATCTCCAATGATTTTTGTTGTAGTGACTGAATATCCTTGGACACAATTTTTTCTTCCTTCTGCTGAAGAAGAAAATTCTTAGGTAAAATAAGAACTTGTTGCATGACTTTTTCTCCATTTTTAGGGTCAATCATAGCTTGCATTTGAATTTTCACTGAGCTGTTGGGAACATCTATAGGTACACAATGGCCATTTGGCATTTTGTATACCATTTGTAAAGGAGTCTTTGAACTGGCCTGGCAGGGCAATACTGGTTTGACCAGTGATGATTCCAAAGCTGGTAAAACTGACTTTTCAGAAGTAGATACGTTCATGCCTGCAGGAGGCAACAGTTGATTTGTTAAGGTCACTTTGTTCCCAGTATTCTTGGCAAGCAAGGCCTGGATGGGTTTGGTCCCTTTTAGAAAGTTTGATACTGATGTTGCAGGATCTGTCAAGGAAAGCACCTCTAGAGTTGACCCTTCACATTGTTTCAGCTCAGTCAAGCAACTATCCAACTGCAGGCTACTTTCTGAACTCTGGACCACAGCTTCATTAGTGCACAGTTTAGCTTTCTTCTCTGGTGAAAGCTCATTAGTGCTTTGATCCAGACAACCATTCTGCTTGAACTGTCGTTTAATGCATTTGGGCAGTGTCTTCTGTATCTCTTTAGAAGCTGATTCTTTTTTCAGAATTCTGTTTTTTCCTGCAGGTAAATTCATCTCTAATAGTTTCATTTCATCTGCAAGGATATTAAAACAGAAATTGTGTTTTACATATTTGCAACTGATACCCCTATAAAACAGTTTTACAATGTCTTGCTAAAGACAACAGACTAGTTTGCAAGAGTAAAGGTATGTGAAAGGAAATGTCTAATTTTTAAGGGCATCTGGTCAAGGACCCTTGCAATATAAAAAGGGAGTAATAAGGAAAGGAGGAAGTAATAAACAAGAACATACATGGACTGAAACCTGACCAGCAATGGGAGACACTGAGGAAAACCAAACCCAGTCAATTAGATTAATTGATAACAGTATGCGAGAGCATGAAAATGTATATTAGAGCAAGGTTATCTTGAGGGAGAAAAGAGAAAAGCCAGGAAAAGAGAGACACAGATCCAACTATACAAAAATGGAGACAATGTCAAGAAACAACTTCACCAATCAGGCCAATTGATGAGCTGTCAGGAAACTGCAGAGGCCTTTTGCAGGAAGATAACTTTTTGAACCTAATACAATTATAAACCAGGGGAGATCCTGGAGACAGAGCCAGGAGGGGTAAAGGAATTGGTACAGCTATACAAACCCATGAAGCGATGTGTAGAGGTAAGGGGAGCTGCAAGGACAGCTGCAAGACGTTACAGCCTGTGGGCCTAGTGCCAGCTGCTAGGGGGCAAGTGTCGGTATCATCCCCAAATCCAATGTGTGTGTATTCACTGATAAACTTCAAGCTAGACTAGCTGGTGAGCAAAAGGGCCTGGGGGTCTGGGCTGGCCTAACAGGTGGGCTTGTGAGTGGGGGATGCCTGTGCAATGAAGATTGAATGCCATGTTTCACAATGAGCATCAAGCTGGACTAGCCAGTGCGCAGGGGATGCATGAAGTGCTGAGGGCTGAGGATGTATGCAGGAGGGCCAGGTGGACAGAGGGACTATGCATTGAGGTTTTGGTTACATGGGGCTGCAGGGGGTCCCCTCTGAGGAGAGAGGCTAGGAACTGCCTTGTGCCAGACACAGCTGGCTCCAAAACAAATCCACTGCAGGCCATGGCTGAGCCTGACAGCCAAGCTGGTGATGTCTCATGGATGATGCTTTGCAGAAGCATGTGACAGAGTGGACTGAGGAAAAAATGTAGACACACAATCCTGTAGAGAACAAGGTCAGCAAAGAAGGAGGGGTAAGAGGTGCTCCAGACACTGGAAAGGATTCTCCTGCAACCCAGTAAGATCCCTGATCAAGCAGGTTTACCTGCTGCCATGGAGGACCATGCTGGAACAGGTATGTACATTGCAGATGCTTGAGGACCCCACTGAGGACCCAGGCGAATAGAATGCCTTGAAGGAAGTTGCAGCCCATGAAGAGCCAACCCTGGAACAGGTTCCTGACAAGAACGGTGGCATATGGGAGATCCACACTAGTACAGTCTTATGCTGAAAAAGTCTAGCCTATGGAGAGAACCAACAATGGTGCAGCTCATGAAGCACTGAATTCCACAGGGGGGACCCCACACTAGAGCAGGGATGAAGAAGGAGCAGAAGTGACTAACTGTTATGAACTGATCTCAATCCCCAGATTCAATCCTTCATGTGATATTTGACGAGGGAGGAGGTGGAAGAATTGGGAATGAAGATGAGCCTTGGAAGAAGGTGGATATGTGAAAGAGAGTGGTTTAGATTTTGTATTTGTTTCTCACCATTCTATTCTATTCTTAATTGACAACAAAGTAAATTAATTCTCAAGTGTGTCTATTTTGACTGTGACAGTAACTGGTGAGTGATCTCCCTTGTCTGTATCTTGACTGTTAAGCTTTTCCATATTGTTTTCTCTCCCTAGCCTCTTAAGGAAGGGGGGATGACAGTGGTAGGGTGGACATTTGGCAGCCAGTCAAGGTCAACCCACCATAAAAGTAAATTCCACACAGATCTACTATGTTATCATAGAAATGGTTAAGCACAAAAAATGGCAAACATTTCAATAAAACACATTTTTCATCTTGGTCATGTCTGCCCTCTTCAAGTCTACATCTGACAGATATGCACCACAAGCCATTTTCATATTATCAGTGGTAGAGTTAAGGTAAAAAGTAGGACTCAAGCTCACATGGACAAATTAGGTTCCCAAATCAACTCAATTCAGCTCCTGAAATCAAGTTCAAGTTACTGAATTCCAGTAAATGCTTACCATTGTCTGAGTGATCTTTTTTGGGAACTTCTGTATGTTCTGCAGACTCTGATGATTTACCGCATACTACTGCAAAAGATTCTTTGCCAGAATCAACTTCACTTTCATCATTACTCCACAATTCTCTGGTAAATTTATCATGGTCTGGATGTCTTTTAAAGTCATCATAGTCCTTCTTCAGTCTCAACCTTAAAAATAACAAAACCAACTTTACTAAAGAAAACCACACTGTTTTAAACATTAATTTTATTTGTATTTGCTGCCAAACAAAAAGCTGGCATAGATTTAATTGCCTGTGCCCTTCAAATAATTACAGTGTAACCCTGTCTGCAAGTCTCTAAAACACAGAAAATGCAAAATGAGAGCAAAGTCCCTTACTTTACCAAAACTGAATTCTATTTCATTAAGTCCTCTAACAATAGCAAAAAAAACTGAGTCAAATGACCATCACCGTTTTACTGCATCCATATTCCTTTTTCTCCTTCATCTTTCGTATGAGAAATATACCTGTATGGACTTGAGTATTAACTGTAAAAAGTACTCCTTACTTTGAAGGCAAACCCAAGAAGAGCATAAAGTAAATCTCATTTTTCTTAAACACATCATGCCTTTGCCTCAGCTATGAGACTAACGTAACTTTCTTCCTAAGAACACTTTCTTATCTCTGGCCCATTAGAACAGCTGCTGCTATAATTTCCAAAGGTTCACACTCCACTAAAGAATGTGCATATGACAGAAACACATACAGAATTACTTCACTCATTTGAATACCATTCAGAAACACATCCACTTACCTTGATACTGCTAACCTGTACACGTTTTCATTGCCCCTTCTTCTAAACCATTGTTTAAATGAGATGTAGTGGCTGTTTTAGTGTACAAATACATTGAACTTCAGGATTCAGCTGGTGGTAATCAACACAATGCCCAGAAGGATTATTTAGCAAATGAATAAATAGATTATAGCAATTAACACCTTGTGTGGAATAGAATATAGACTATTCTGGACCTAACCCTTATGACAGTAATATCTTAAATTTACTCATTGTTTTGCATTAGTGTAACAGCTGTTTGCATTGAATGCAGCAATGGCCAGCTGCTCTCTATGAGATGGAGAGGGAGGAACCAAGAATGATATTACAACTGGTAGGGCATGAGCCTCACCAGTCAGCAAGCTATTCCACTCCCCCTGAATGAGGCAGCAGGGCAGGCCTAGGGATGGTAACTGGCTTCAACCAAGAGCTCAGATCAACAAGCAAGTTCCTGGTGCTGAGGCAGGTCTGAGATCAAACTGGGAAGTCAATTCAAAGTTTAAGATCAGGACCAGGTGCCGTGTGAGTGATTTCTGGGCAGCTCCATGGTGGTGATGCAGGCAGAAGGTCAGTCTGAGGGCCAGTCCAGATCAGTAGGATCCATGGCCAGGCACAGTAAAGCTGGAGTTAAGCTGGAAACCGGCACACCTGCAGCAGAGACTGAAGGCTGCCGAATGACCTGAAATGGGATCTCGGGCCCATGGACAGGCGGCATAGATGGAGAGCCTGGTGGGGCTTCTAAAGGTAAATGAGATCTACTCATTTATTCCCAGCTTTGACACTCGCTGAGAGCAGGCACTGAAGCCTGTATGAAAATGTACTGTGAACAATACTTCAACTCTGTCATCAGGATTTTGAGCTTGAGGTCTAGATGTGGAAGAACTATAGGAGCACACCAGGGAACTGCTACTGTACTAAAATTTCTGGATGTAATTTCCTTTTTTCTTTTGAGGAACTTCTGCTGTGAGGCCAGTGAACAATTTTAATCAGTGGGCACAAGTAACTTCCCCCTTTAAACCTTGCTGCTATTCAAACACAATTAAGTGTTATACTCTGTCATAATCTTGAAAAGGCCAGAGGACCTTTCAGAAGAGAAAGAAAAGGATTTTGATCATAAAGTCTGCTCCTACTACTTAAAGACAATAACAAAGGAAGGAAGGAAAACTCCAGACTCTTATTCCATACTGTGGCATCTGGAAGAAGTGCTGCCCAGCCCTTCACAGCTTAGAAGTTAAATACTGTTATTCAACTAATAGACGTTAGTACCTCGCTGAGACACCCTATAGACAGAGTAGCTGCCATGAGACTTAAGGGGGAATTTATGTTTACACCGCTGAAAGCAAATGTTGCTCAATTGCTTTTTCCCTTTTACATGACACCTTTCTTCACCACTGTCACTGGTGCTACACAACTGCCTAGCAGCTGCATAATGAATTAGATCAAGGCAGTGACCTAGAATCACCCCTCCATCTTTCTTTCCTCCCCACAATTTGTAAACATCACTCTTCAGATGGTCCTGGTCCCTGGTATGCTATGTGTATGGCTGAACAGTTGTGTCATAGAAATACTTAGGCTTTCCTTGTTGAATAAACTAGGGTTACAGCCTAAAACATACATACTAAAAACATGAGTTGAATTCAGTTAATTTCGGAAGTGCATGCTTCTCTAGCTACCAGCACACACATACGTAAAATCTCAACTACCCTGATCCAGACTAAAATTTACTTCTATCAGTCACAGCTCATATATAGCATTTAACACACTTTGCATGACAGTTCTGTGTTCTATAACCAAATTGATACAGCACTGGCAACAAACAGAAGCTGGGAGCCACTGTGCTGCTAAGAAGCTACAATTTTCTTGCCATTACTGAAACTTGGTGGGATGTGACTGGAGTGTGACTACTGATGGCTACAGGCTCTCCAGAAGAGACAGGTGAGGAAAGAGAGAGGCAGAGGGGTCACCCTCTACATCAGGAGGTAGACTGAGTGTGAAGAGCTGTTTCTGAAGAACAGCCATGAGAGGTCAAAAGCCTGTGGGTAAGAATCAGGGACTGAGGCAACAAACATTGAGGCAACAATGAGGAACCTTGTGGATGATTTTAAGTACAGACCCCTGATCAAAGGGACCCTATTGATGGAACCTTCTTGCTCCAGCTACAGGTGGCATCATGCTCGCAGGCTCTTGTCCTGCTGGGGCACTTCAACCATCCCAAAATCTGCTGGGAAAGCAGCATAGCAAGCTGCAGGCAAGCCAGGAGACTCTTGGAAAGCATGAGGGATACCTTCTGGAGCTAAGGAATAGGCAGCAGCCCTACCAGAGGGGATACAATCCTGGATCTGATGGGCACCAGTGTAAGTGAGCTGATCTTGAACATCAGGATTGGAGGGAGCCTGGGCTGCAGCGATCGCGCTTTGCTGGAGTCCTGAGGGATACGGGCCAGGTGAGGAACAAATCTAGGCCCCTGAGCTTTAGGAAAGCAGACTTCCAGCTCTTCAAGGAGATAGCCAATGGGATCCACTGGGAGACCTCCCTCAGGGACAAGGGAGTGGAACAGAGCTGGCAGATCTTTAAGGAAGTCTTCCACCAAGCACAAGAGCTGGCAATCCACAGGATCAAGAAATTGGGCAAGGAAGGCAAGGGAACAGCAGGGCTGAGTAGGGAACTGCTGGTCAGACTGAAGGGAAAGAAGCAAACAGACAGGCAGTTGAAGCTAGGATGGGTGACCCAGGAAGAGCTTGAAGAGACCTTGAAGAGATTAAGTTTGGTTGTGCAGGGTCAAGGTGAGGAAGTCCGAGGCAGAACTGGAATTGAACTTGGCAAAGGACACAAAGAATAACAGGAAGGGCTTCTACAGGCATGTTAACCGCAAAAGGACAGCCAAAGAAGGTGACCCCCTCTTATAAACACAGATGGAAAACTGGAAGTAACAGATGAGGAAAAGGCTGAGGTACTCAACATCTTTTTGCCTCAGTCTTCAAGGGCAACATTTCTTCCCACACCTCTTGAGAGGATGGATGGCAGGATAGGGATTGGGAGAATAAAGTCACTCCCAACTGTAAGTAAAGAACAGGTTCATGATCACCTGAAGAATGTGAATGTGCCAAAGAGAGGGAATTGGCTGATGTATTTGCCAAACCACTCTCCACGACATTTGGAAAAATCTTGGCATTTAGGTGAAGTCCCAGGCGGCAAGAAAAAGCAAAATATTGTACCCATCTTCAAAAAAGGTTGAAAGGATGACCCGGGGAACTACTGACCTGTCAGCCTTACCTATGGTGAGGAAGATCACAGAATAGACCCTCCTAGAACCTGTGCTAAGGCACAAGTAGGTTATTTGGGACTTCCAGCACAGCTGCACCAAGGGCAAGTCCTGCCTGACAAATTCAGTGGCCTTCTAGGATGGACTGACTACATCAGTGGACAAGGGAACAGCTACAGTTGTCATTTATCTGAATTTCTGTACAGCCTTTGACATGGTCCCCTACAACATCCTTGTCTCTTAAAGTGGAGAGATTGGGATTTGATAAGCAGACCATTAGGTGGATAAGAAATTATTTGGATGGTGGCATTCAGAGGCCAGTGGTCAATGGCACAGAATCCTGACGGACATCAGTGACAAGTGGTGTCCCTCAGGGGTCCATACTCAGACCAGAGTTATTTAATATCATGACTAATGACGTAGACAGAGGGATTCTCAGCAAGAGGGTACTCTCAGCAAGTTTGCAGATGACACCAAGCTGAGTGGTGTAGCTGACACACCTAGAGGATAGGATGCCCTCCAGAGAAACCTGGGCAAGCTTGAGAAATGGGTCCATGGGAAAACCACATGTTTTAACAAAGCCAAGTGCAAGGTGCTGCACCTGGGTCAGGGCAACCCTTAGTCTCAGCCCAGGCTATGAAGAATAGATCAGAGCAGCCCTGCTGAGAAGGACTTGGGGGTGCTGGTGGCTGACAGGGTAGACATGACCCAGCCATGGGCACTCCCAGCCCAGAAAGCCACACGTGTCCTGGGCTGCATCCAAAGCAGTATGGGCAGCAGGGCCAGGGAGGGAATTATGGCCCTCTGCTCTTCTGAGACCCCACCAGCAGGGCTGCATCCAGCTCTGGGGTCCCAGCACAGGAAGGACATCAAACTGTTGGAGTGAGTCCGGAGGAAGCCACCAAGATGATCAGAGGGATGGAACACCTCTCCTGTGCAGAAAGACTGAGAGGGATTTGTCAGGAAAAGATGCCTGGAAAAGAGGCAGCTTCAGGGAGACCTAATTCCAGCCTTCCGGTACCTGAAAAGAGCCTTTAGACAAGCAGAGGAGAGAGATTTGTTCAAGAACTTGTAGTGAGAAGACAAGAGGCAATGGCTTCAAATTGAAAGAGAGGAGGTTTAGATTAGAAATTGGGAAGAAATTCTGAAGTGCAACAGTGGTGATGCACTGGAACAGGTTGTCCAGTGAAATTGTTGAAGCCCCATGCCTGGAAGGCCAGATTGGATAGGGTTTTGAGGAACATGGTTTACAAAAGGTGCCCCTGGCCAGGGGAATTGGAACTGATGATCTTTAAGGTCCCTTCTAATCCAACCCATTCTATGATTCTGTGATTTGACAGACAAGAATACTGAGCACCAAACCATTCCACAACAGAATTTACAAAAAGGGTAAAGTTGTAAACTTCACATACTGGAAAACTAAATGCTTCCTGACACTAATACTATCTGCCATGTTTCCAGAAGGATTCTGAATTGTGAAAGACAAGAAGGAATTAACAGCCAAGGAAAATGAACAGGAATGAGAAGAGAAAGGAATAGAAAAAAACCCAAAACTTGTACTTGGGTCCATTATTGAAAGCAAAATATTCAACAATATCCCAAATTTCCAAATAAGAATTTTAATTCATGGATGATATTCACAAAATAAGCTACTGAGAAGCCAATTTAATATCTTTGGTGTTATGTCATTGTGTTTTTTAAACATAACATCTTTTACACTTTTCAGCATTAGCTCTGCACCACAAAACAGTGTAACTTGCTTCCTTCATACTCAACATTTAAGAAGCCTCTTTTCCTATCTTTGTCACAGAGTTCAAGCCTCTAATCATTCCTTGCTTTTTAACTGTCTACATGCCAAAACTAAGGTACGATTATAGCAACAGCTGTACGGTGGTTAAGAGGCAAGAATGGCACTGAGCTTCAAGACAGCATCTAATCTCTCCAAGATTTATAATCAGAGTAGCACCTTCACTCTTACTAATACTTGCACTTTACTGGATTTCAACCTGTCACTACTTCACTCATATTCCTCTGACATACTTCTTTCCAGATGCATTTCTAATTTACTGCGTTCAAAGACCTCAAAACAATGCTTCAAGAATTGCTCTTAGAAGAATTCATTAATAGTTAATTTAGGTAGCTTTATACAGTAAGTAGAGTATTCTAAGAAGCCCTGGTATAGTTCTCTAGAGAAAGGTTTTCAGCATTTCTTGACCAAATAAGCAGAAATACAAATCTTAGCTGTCTTGTGATATACTGTTGATCAGCATGCTTAAGTGTTTTAGAGGAAAAAAACACTACCAGGTGAAGCTCAAATTTTTTTGGAGACAGTGACTGTGGAATATAAGATACTTCTTCCAACTAAAGTACTGCCAGTGCCTCACTCCTCTCCTCAAACTATTTTAATTTTATTCATTTACAAAGTCAACTTATTGATCAGTATTTAAAAGGTGAATTTTGTTCTGTTTTTCATCCCATGCACCACTGTTGAAAAAAAAACCTAGCAGGTAATTACCTGTTTCTTTGAAATGCTTTAATTAGCTTTGGTTCCCATGGTAACAGTTCATTAAGCAGTCGTAACAATGTACCATGCAATTCCTTTACTGCTTGCTTCCGGTGGTACCATCTTCCCTGAAAACATAAATTCCATTTATTTATCATTGCGTTAGACCTAAATCTTGTTAGATTGTATTACATAGATAGTACTACAATAATCCTGGTACACTGATATAGCATATGAGGAAAACAACTGGAAGAAAAGATTAGAAACTTTCAGAGTTACATCTACACTTTACCTATTTAGGACATTATTACTTTTATTTTAATATTACAGAGGGATAATGTCCTAGTTGGAAAAGTAGTACTGCAAGGACACTCACTTTTTAAAGGTTAAAATTAAAACTGAAACAGGATTCTACAAATACACCATGTGCTTAAAATCACTTAAATGAGTAACTAACATAGGTAGTAACCCATTCAGTTCAGGGAAATCAACCACATATGCACACTTTCCTAAGTTAAAATTTTTACAGAAAATCACACCATAATATCATTTAGGAGAAGTGGTATAAATTCTAACATTATTATTTGCAAAAGAAACCTTACTACAATTTTCAAGGATAAAAATCCCAACGTTTTTCTGTTACATTTTTTTAAAGTTCTAGAAAAAAGTTTTTTTAAAGAGAAATTTAGCAAATTCTTCTTTTATGAAGAAACAGACTATGCAGCAAAGACCAAATTTCCAACATAAAATCCTTTAAGCTTTGAATTAAAACATATAATTAAAAGTTTTATTTTCAAAACTGATACATATTATCTTATAGCCATGTTTTCATAAATCTAGGGAGTCTGAACAAGGAGAGAAGACATTGGGAAATAACATCCATGCTGGCCATGGTGCTGCAGAACACAGCCCTTAACACTCACAGGTACCCCTTGCATATATTTCTACCCAAAACTTTATTCTGTAGCTCATTACATTAAAGACTGAACAATGCATATATATGTAACTGTTATAAAAGAGATGTGGTATAGTACTTCTGCCACTCTACCAACTCTGTGCATTTTATGTAAATGAAGATTTTTAGCTCTTGACTGGTCAGAGAAGATGTAAAACAGTGAAGAGATTATGGTTCTGCAAGAAAAAGAAGCAAGACTTGAGAACTTACTTATTTCACATACATATTTAGCTTTTGATAGTGCACATATCCTTCACATCTTCCTGTGGTCTAGCACACCAAGAAAGGTAAGGCAGGAAAATCTGGATAAAGCTTGTCACAGCTGCCTTTCAGCAGTCTACAAGAATTACCTTCCTAAGGACTTTGGACAATTTCTCTCTACACATTTCAGCAGATCTCTCCAATGTACAGCAAGATCACTCAGGTTGAATGCTTGTTTGAAGACCGGGTATCTATTTTTTTATGGATAATCATTTACATGTTACATAACAAAACAAACAGTTACCTTTATTCTTCAATTAAAATTACAAAAGCAAAGATTTTAAATAGGATCATTATGCCACATTACCAAATAATGATCAGTGTTGAACACACAGACAAGCCAGTAAACTGTATTATAATTTCATTCACTTGTGGCCAGTCACATGCATAAAGCCTGTCACTAATCACTACAACAAAAACCAGACCTTGTGTGTATTGTAGTCTACCGGAGCATTTGGTATCATCTCTTAATGTCAGCAATCAACAGAATTAATGTTAACATACAAAAGAATATTACATGCACAGATTTATTTTTCTTTTAAGATAAACATTTTGCAGACTGTTTGAAAGTAATGTATTTATATACTACAGAGCATTAGTACATTGTCTCAAAACAAAAATCAAATAGCAAAAATAAACAATGCTACTACTATTGTGAAATAGAAATGCTGTACTTGCAGTTGATATAGCAAAAAAATGTGTGAAAACATAATATTAAAAAGATATGAAAAATCACTGCAAAATAAAAACCCCAAGAAATTATTAACTTCTGAGCCTAATTTGTCTTTAAATAAGGCTAAGATCTTGGCCTAAGTAGAAAAAAAAAGAGTATTTATGAGAAAGATAAATATCAGCTGACCACTAGATAAATTTGAAGCAACAACTGTTAGGTAGTTGTACAATGTTTAGTCAAGAATAGACTTCAAGACTTTACTGACTTCATTAATACTTCACAGAAAAACAAATATGTTACTTTTCTCTCTGCTTACAAAAATAAACGTAAGAAGTTAGCCAATTCCTGCCCCCTTATTCTACAGGATTAGTAGCTCTAGTTGGAGGCCTGTCTCTAGTGGTGTCCCTCACGGTTCAGTACTGGTCCAGTATTGTTTAACTTGTTCATCAGTGACTTGGATGAAGGGCAGATGCCTCCTCAGTGAGTTCACCAATGACACAAAGCTGGAAGGAGTGACCGATACCCCAGAGAGCTGTGCAACCCTTCAGAACGACCTCAACAGGGTGGAGCAACAGGCAAAGAAGAACCATACTTCCAAGTAATTTTAACGAAAATTTTATAGCAACAAAAGTTTTAAAAACATAGGTTAATTATTTCCCTTTATACCAATCACTTATTTTTCTTAGTAGGGTTTTGGAATTGACAATAAACCTGTTAGTGGAAGGAACAAATTTTAGCCATGAGAAGAGCCCTTTTTCCTCAGAAGTCGTCAGGACAAAACAAATATAGGCCAAAAAAGACTAGAATAAAAAAAAAAATCCCCGTCTTTTAAATTATTGTGGTTCTGTTGGTTTTCTGTGCAAACACATAAATGGTAGATGTTATTGTTCCTTAAATATTAAACAGTAAAAAGAGACATTAAAAATTTTTATGTAATATTAAGACCCATCACTGCAAAATTTAGCATTTCTTTTCATATGCAATTTGATTCCTTAACACAGTCCTGTGTTTGTCTTGTATTCAGAGGGGGGAAAGGCAAATCAATAGTTGATAAAGCTATGACTTAACTCCCTATTACATAGCTGCCTACTAATTTCTATAGATAACAAACTTGTTTTCACAAATGTCTGTGTTGTAAATTCTCAAAAATACCAAATGATATGACATAATATAAGAGATCAGCTACAAACTGAAGCTTAGGAGGTTCAGGCTGGAGCTCCAAAGGTCTATGTTCATCAGAAACACACAGCGTTTGTTCTCTGGGAAAAAAGTCCAACCCTCACCCGGCTACACATTCCTTTCCGGCAGCCGTGGTGTCCCCTGAGCCTCCATTTCTTCAGGCTCAACACCCCAGCTCCCTCAGCTGCTTCTTACAAGACTTATGTTTCAGACACTTCACCAGCTCCACTGCCCTTCTCTGGTCTCACTTCAGCACCAAAATGTCCTTCTTGGAGTGAGGGGCCCAGAACTGAACACAGGATTTGAGGTGTGCCATGGGCCTTCTTGGCCACCTGGGCACTGCTGCCTCATGTTCAGTCACTGTCACCAGCACCCCCAGGTCCTTTTCCTGTGGGCAGCTTTGCAACCCCTCTGCCCCAGCCTGTGGCACTGCCTGGGGTTGTTGTGACCCAGGGGCAGGACCCAGCACTGGGCCTTGTTGAACCTCACACCACTGGCCTCAGCCCATGATCCAGCCTGGCCAGATCCCTCTGCAGAGCCTTCCTGCCCTCCAGCAGATCAGCACTCCCACCCAGCTTGGTGCCATCTGCAAACTGACTGAGGGTGACCTTGATCCCCTTGTCCCGATCACTGAGAATGATAATAAACAGAATTTAGTTACCATCTTGTTCCAAGTAGTGACAAACAAGACACTATTTTTTTTTTTTGGAAACACAATATAAGGTATTAACACAGGAAAATAACAGAGGGATAAAAGGACTAGACAGAGAAGTATAAAATGTGACTTTGGGCTATGTCAAGTTACAAGTAAATTTCAAAAATGAAAACACAATAAAAACACATTTTAGAAATGTGCTGAATGTTTCCATTTAAATGCAGAGAGGCATTCAACACATCCAACTGAAAACTTACCTTTTAAAATAAGGTTTCTGACATCCAGAGCAGCCAGGAAATGCTGACTCCACTCTCTGTGATCAATGCCTCAACATACACTATTCTGGCATACTTTTCGTGGAACCCCAAAGCAGACTGGAGCCAGGATATTGATACATGGGGTAAGGACTGAACTTTTTGTAGGAGTTTTTGTTTTGCTTTTAAATAAACACACACACACAACACCACAATATTATGCAGCTTTATAAGATTGTCTGTAATCTTTACTTTGTATCACGGGGACATAAAGTAAAGAAAATTAGTAATCTTATAAAACCATGCAATATTGTTGAAAAGGGGTGGTGGTGGAGGGAGAAAACTTACCCTTAACAGGCCTGCTCCAATCTGCTGCGGGGTTCTGTGGTATGTGTGACATTACCAGTCTAGCGTTTTTCTAGTGATGTCACACAGAGAGGGAGTTGGTGATCTCCAGCTGCTTTGGACAACAGATACCTAAAGAAAAGAGATCAGTAACTTTTTCAAATCATATATGGATTAATGTTGAATATTCTTAGTAACTAATTTATGGGCCAAATACTACTATTTCTGACACTTCCAATTTTGACTGAATAAGAATGAATGACAAGACCATGTATTCATACTATGCAAACTCCTCTATTATTGAAAGTGTTTTAATTTTGAAAATGCTTAGAGTTATCTTCTACAGTAAAAGTTCCTGAAAGTCAATATCTTGCATTTTACTTTCAGCAACATCATTATTTATTATAAATAAATATCAACAGCTAACCAACCTCTGATGTTCCTTGAAGACTGGGATTAAGCAGAGTCAGAAAGAATGACTTGTAGTAAATGATAAAACAAATTAAGACATCTCCTAATCAATTTTATCTTTGAGCATTTACCAGCAACTAATAAGTCCTGACTCAAGCATGCACTTCCATGACCTAGCTATCTGATCACACCAAGTTATATCCTAGAATGATCTCATACTCTCTTCTTTCTACTATAAGCAAATAAAGTAAAGCAAACAAAAACCACCACCAAAACAACACCACCAAAACAAAGTGCAATAAATTTCTTGCTAACAAGACTGTCTTTGTCTCCTGATTTAGTTCATTACTATGAATTGGTTTTCATTCAGATGTTTAGCCACATGTTCTAATTTTCTTTAGGCAAAATTACTACACAATCATCGCTGTGTTGATCAATATACCACATTTTAAAAGAAATATATAAATATATATAAAAGTATATAAACCACAAAAACACAAGAGAAAGTTTATTATCAGCATGAGCTTACTGTTGAACCCAGAACAGTGAAATTATCCAGCACCGAATTGTCACATTTTACTCCTCCATTAGAAGAACTTCAAAGTTATTAACTAACTTACACTTCTGCAACTTACAAAGAATTGGATGTATGTAGTATCTTAAACTGTTTACAAAAAATCTATGTCTTTTAAGTTGTACTTATCTCTCTCTAATATATCTGAGTAATTTTATATTCTTAACTCTGGATATACAAGTGTTTCTGTATTCTTCAGATGAGAATCTAAAAACACCTGTTTTGCTAGTGTGCTGACAGGAATGCCTTGAATTACTTCTTCAAAACAATACGCTAACTGACCAAGATCCAAAGCAATGTGGAATGTTCTGAATACATAGTAGTATTTCTGTGACAAAAATGTATGAGTACACATTCATCTCTCATGCAGAACCTACACTTTCACATTTGGAACTGTAGAAAGGTATGTGGCAAAAGTGGTTTAAAGAAAGCTTCTCCAATAAAATACATTTATTAGAGGCTTAGTCAGTCACACATGGAAAGGCATGAAATATCAAGAGAAAATAGATGTGAAAAAAGTAGACAATAAAGACAGAAAACTGGAGAAGCTAAGAAAACCTGAAGACTGTGAAAAAATATCAAATGCTAGTGAGATAAGCCAAAGTTAAAAATATCAAAGAAGACAAATATTGTGGAGAAGATTTCAAAAATTGAAGCCTAAAATTAGCTTTATTAATTCATAGTATATTAACTAAATATTATATTATATTATATTATATTATATTATATTATATTATATTATATTATATTATACTATATTACATTTAGAGAGAAATATCTTTTTCCTGAGAGCGCAGGCNTATTATATTATATTATATTATTATATTAACTAAATATTACAAATTCCGAAGTACGAGAAGCTGCATGGATATAAATGTGTAAATTTCTGTCTCAAAATTCAGTATTTTGGGCTCATATTAGTGTTTTCAAGAGATGCAGGCAAGACAGAAAAGCAGTAACAGTACTTGGAAGTGACTGTAGTATAAATCTAGTGTTCAGGATAAGGACGTAAAAAGAGAGCATGTTAAATACATTATAGATGAAGATACATGGTAACAGAGAAATTTAGGCTTAAATTAAAAGGAAATGCTTCAGCTGCAAGACTTGAAGTGTGTCTATTAATACCCTCGAACCCTAGTAATTATTGGTATCTCTTTTATTGTAGCTCACTTTACCTGCAGTTTAAACCTGCAGATGTGTGTGCATACACATATTTCTCAGATTATAGTATTTTCTGTCTTTGTGTACACCTATGTAAATATAGTAATGCTGATGAAAACAAGTACAACTGGAAACACTTCAGTTTCTGCTAAGGGAAGTTCTTTGGAAGACCCTGTAGATTTTTGTCTAAGCATGGTTTCCCTGCCAAACATTTTCAAGCATGTGACAATATTTCCTATTTCTTCATTGAACAGAAAGAGAATATTTTATAAACTTTTAAAATTAACCATTTTGCATTATTTTTTCCATGTACTAACATATTATAAAAATAAAATGTAGGAAATAAATTAAAAAACATCAGAAAGTAGTCTCCTACTTTAGATACCTACACTTCATGAACAAATTTAACAGCAGCTTATTTGGAATCTCATAAAAAAACAAACAAGGGAAGTATGTTCCACCCTGGATCAATATATTCCTTTGAATAGCACCACAAATGAATTTCTGTCTGAAGTTCTAACTGTTTCTGACATAAACCAGTGGGTTTTTCACTTTAAATTTTCAGGTGTACTCTGAAATACATACTTTTGCAGGTGACTTAATGCTGCAGAAAACCTCTGTTTGCTTTCAAGCCTTTCGACTCACCTGCCTAAAACAAATACCCATTTCCAAAGATAGACAAAGGCATTCAACCCCCTGGGACCACCTCATTATAAGCTCCAGGAACAACAGCAGAACACAAAACCTTTAAAAGGGAGGATTTTACTTTTTTTGCTATTAAGTCAAGAACATCAGAGTGTTACAGACCTCTGCAAACAATAAAGACTTTTCTCCAAACCATAATTAGTTGTTACCTTGGCTGGTGTCCTTTGACTAAGTAATTCTCCTTCCCTTAACCTTTGTCTGACTTTTCTCTCTCTCTAGGGATGATGTAGTCTCCTTCTTAGGAAGGTACTGTCCATTATTCATTTTAACCTTCCCACCTTAACTGTGGGAATCCTGGACTCCAACCTTCCTTCTTGACCCCAGTCAGCTATGCATTTATCCATCAGACTTAGAGGGCATGATTCAACTCCAACACTGCTACCAAAATACAGTCTTGCACTTCCGTAAACAAGAAATCTTTCCATGTTCACGTTTAAAACCCCATTAATTTTACCTTTTTAGGTAAAATGAATGGGGTTTTTACCCAATTTAGCTTATCCTTTAGCTGCAAATTCAGCTAGCATCTACAAAAAAGCCCTAAGCTCATTAATATATGCAAGTACCTGCAGCCTGTCATTTTCATACTACACAATGTCAAGTAGGGTTCGAAAAAATAAAAAATAAAAATAAATTTCTGCTATGACATGCAACAGTTAAGTACATACAACCTATCAACTAAGCAGCTTAATTAACAGTTTCACATACACAAAAAATTACTTCATATCAGATGAGAGGCAGATTATCTGAAAGGCAGTAAGAAGATTTCTGTTCTCACTGCAAGTCCCACTGATTTGACCAAACCAAGAAGACCTAGGGGAAAGTGAGATCCAAAATGCCAGAGACTGATAGTCATTTTCCTGTGTAGCCATCTGACAGAATGCACTACTTTACTGCCTCTTCTCATGAAAGAAATCTTCTATATTAGACTGAAGTCTTTCTGTGATCCTAAATATACTAGCAAAATGCATCCCTTTCGTGTGTGTTTGTCAAAATTATTTTTTAAGGAATACCACTGCAAGTGTGGAATTCAGCTACTCTGCATATTTTGGTCAATTTGCTAGTTATAGAAAATTTCTAGGAGCTCACATTCAATGAATGGCCATGCATATTATATATACAATCTAAATTTTCAAAAAACAAACAAGAGCTAAAAATGCAATAAAATACCAATAGAATTTTTAGCCAGTATGTTCTTCTACTTCAGGTTTATAATTTTTTACTGACTGCTTGTAATTTTACCCACACCTTATCTATGTAAGTATTAGCAACAAAAGAGACCTAATTTCTACTAGTATCTAATTTTCATTGCTGTAAATTCTGGGCTTTTTCTATCAATTCAACCTTTACTCCAGTTTTTAAAATTAAAGGATGCAGCTTAACATGTCCTAAGCTATGTACAAGAGCTGCAAGACATTCTAGCTTAAACATTCCTCAGGGTATCAGCCTTTCACTAGGCAGCGCACAAAACACAAAACTTTAAGTCCTTTAAGTCCCCTTTCTGCACTTTTCACATTCTCATTTCCAGTTAGGTACTTCCACAATAGCAAATCTGACTGATTTCTCCTCTCCCTCTGGATATGTAATATGTGGTAAGGAGAGGAATTGTTCAGCAGTTGAAGGAATAGACTTTTTAGAGCACTCCAATAAAAACATCACATACAACTTCACCTGCTACACAAAGGTGCTTTTCCTGTCAAAATCAGTCTCACTTTCTTTTGCCCGTAGATGGTCATTTCTGTTTTTACAACGATCACCTGTTACACTGCTACAGTTAACGTGTAGCAGAATACAAGCAAAAGTATTTGTGCAACTCCATGATAAATTGCATTAGAAAACTGGTCTGGCTTACAAACAATTCACTGGCAGAAATAAGTAGTTAGGTTTATCACAGTCTAACTCTCACCATGCAACAGAACAAAGAATTTTGCTAGTGTCTCACATGGGACGGCACAGAAAACAGAAGATTCCAGAGACACAGAGAATAGGAGCTATTTATTTGGCAGCAGTTTTGGCCTATGTCAGTTGAAAGCATATGTGAAATTGCAGCGTCCCTTCAGAACTGTGTCTAGAGCTCAAGTACAGAGTTGAACTCTTCAAAATCAAAGAACTTGGGTCAAATTTAATTTTCCACTCTAAACAGTCACAGCAAACTAGCACAAAGTAAAACTCATCATGGGTACAACAAACTCACCAGGAATCAAGAAAAAGTGCAAAGCTTCTTAAAAGGAAAAATACTACTCATAGCTAATTCAAAGGACAATACAGGTGTACAAGAATAGAGAACCAAAGTGTTTTAATCAACCAAACAGTGAAAATGCTTTCCAAAAGGTTTACTATTTCATTGTTGTGAAAGAAACTTGTAGAAATGCCCAAACTTAAAATTACCCATTACTTTCCATTACATAACCCTATTCTAATTTTATTTTAACTTGCCAAACAAAAATCTGTCATGTCATTTGTTGTCTCAAGTTGATGTTGTGAAAAGTATCAGATACAACCAGTCCAACTACCTACAAAAAATGAGGGAAAACAGTGTAAGTTTATTCATACTAAAAAAGGCCCTGTAGCTCAGCTCTTTCATTATAGTCTCCACTACTTCCAAGTTCTGGAGAAGAAATTCCTTTTATGTACTCTAGAATGGTCTTCAAAATAAAAAAAGGGAGTTTACAATTAAGAAAAGGTTATAATCAGAAGTCTTAAATTAAAGTTAAATAAGCTGTATCTCTAAAATATGTTAGTATTTAACATAACAGTAAAGCTTGCCTTGAAGGTTTTTCTCAGTAGCATGTGCTAGCAACTACTACAACTGAAATTACCAAGGTTGGTTGTGAAGAAGAAAGATTTCTATGGCTTCACCCAAATTGCAAACAAAAATCAATATTAAATTACCACGAAGTAGTACGAACATCACCATCTTTCACTCAAAACAAGAAAGAAGTCCATGAACTGCATGTAAGTGCCATCATTTTAAAATAAACTTTCACATTGGGTCAAATTTCCATTATCAAATTAGGAAATTGTTTTATTTAACAACACTTCAGAAAATTGTTTTATTTACGCACTTCAGAAAAACTGGACAAACTCAATTCTGGATGCTGCTGAAATTGCCACTGTCATTTGGTTAGAGCTGAAGAATGAAAGACTGCATTTTCTCCAGTTTTTCAGATATCAAACATAATTACACAGGGTGTTAGACATCAAAAATGACATCCTAAAGACTTTCCTTACAAAGCAAAACTTCATTTTAGCAAGTTCAAATTTATCATCATTCACCTAATACAACACTTTTCTATTTGTATGTTTAAAAGGTATATATGACATTTCCCTGATAAATATTTTTTTCAAAACCAGTATCTTACTTTACTGTTTCCTCATAACCACTTCTTCAGCAATTAATCCTAACCCTTTTTCTTTACATAAAATTTCTAACAACACAAGAGTTTAGAGACACAGAATCATTATTTGCTAGGTCTATAAAGGCACAACAAAAGATTGTCCTTACCTCAGAACTTCTGAATGCTGAATGAATTGTATCTTAATTCCCCTGTACTTAACTGTTTGGGTTTTTTAAGATGGTGCAATTAGAACTAAACATAGTATTCCTGCTGAAGTTATGCAACTTACTTACATAATGACATTATCAGATTTCAGTTTGAAGTGCAATTATGACATATTTAGCATTTGTCTACCCTTGAAGAAGTCCTGTTCCTACAGTTTTACTAGCAGACGGAAAGTCTCACCTATACTAAAATTATTGATATGCTGTAGCATACTCTAATTTTTGGCTTTTTATCCTATTGCTGACATAGCCTTTCTGATAATCTCTTGACATTCTTACGATAAAACCAGTTTGCAATTTAGCAACTACAAAATAATTTCAAGATTAGGCTGGTATTATTCCTTTGCCTACACTAACAATGTAGGCAAAGGAATAATAACAATATGCTAATTGCCTGCATTGATACTTGTCTTTCAGAATCCTAACTTATTTTGTCTCTCTTCTACCACAGCTCTCTCCCCTGCTGAAATAACTTAAGAATATATTGATTGTTCATGAGACTATAAAATTTCACTTGAATTAAAAGCAGCCTGATTTCTAACAGAAAAATCAACACTTCTAACTACTTCTTTTTAATAGAAATGCCACCACAGAAGTGCCTACCAAAGGTTCAATAAACAGAACTACAGTGAAAAAAGTAGTAAGAGTTCTGTAGAGGGCTGTTTAAATGAGTACCATTCATGTACTTAAACCCAGCCACCATCTTAATAAGAATCACTGCCTCCTACAAAAGGCCAGACATGCTGAATTTTCTTGTCTGTTATTCCTTTGAGGTTTTCAGTTGCAGACTCAGTGATCCAGTGTATAGTAGTAAAATTCATATCTCAATGTGATATCAAAAGCCAGATAGCATGCTTTCTGGTACAAACTCCTTCAATAAATATTAACCAAAGTAAATTTTAATAACACATGGAAAAAAGAGGAATTAAGAATTCTAGCTCATTAGAAGTTCTGATCAACACTGCATAGGCAGATATGAGAATTTTATTCTGTAATTACTTGTTGGTAGGAACTTGTCCCCAGGGCAAAAGTGTCACATGTTTAATGGAGAGGAACTACTCATTCTAAGGTATTATCACTATCTATATTTTGTTTTGGCATGGAGAAGTGCTAACACAGGTACAAAATTCACTTATCATAAAAACATTGAGAACAGAGCATTACACACAGGAAAGATTAAGATTACAGTCCCCAGGTATCAACCTTAGGAGGTTTCATGCAGTTACTGAAGAGCATAAGAAATTCAGTTGACAGGCCTCAGCAAGTAACTGACACTGTTTCATATCAATACAAGAGAAAGCTTTTAATGTCACATACCGATTTCTTTTTAATGTCTTCCAGATCTTTGAGTTCATTCTCAATCTTTGTGATTAATTCCCTGAGTTCATCAAGATTAGTGCAAATAAGCTAAAAAAACAAATGAACACAAACACTTGGTGATGTGGGACTTGGAAAATGTACAGTGAAATTAAATAAAAAAATTTAAAAGCACATAATTACTTAGTGCCACCATTTGATTTGTATTTTCTTATAGTATTTTTAAACATAAAAAAACCACAAACAAAAAACAGGACTTGTTGAGAGGAAGAAAATCTAAGTAGAAAACACTCTTATTCTTCAGACATAAACCATATCTCTACCTGTAAGCTTCAATTTCAAAATGTAGGTATTCTCTTAAAACTTCTGTGAATGACAACTATCAAATTTGTCTCAAGTACAGTGATCACTTAAACAGCTTTGAGTACCAAACAATTCCCTGGCAAAATAAGCATACCAGCTTTGTAGTATGCCATGTTTATAACATATTAGATTTGGTACAACTTTTCCTGAACATAACTTTATCTGCTTACACAGACTATTCCATCCCTGGATATGTTCAAGAGGCATCTGGATCTGATGATGTAGTTTAATGGTTTTGGGGTGACAGGGGTAGTGCTGGGTGGATGATTGGACTGGATGATCTTGCAGGTCTCTTCCAACCTCGATGATTCTAAGGCAACTTAGTTATCTACCAAATCTACCTACTTAATATATGTTTTGGAAAAGTATTATATTCTTCTAATTCTTGTCTTTAGAAATGAGCTTTTTAAATTTTTTCCTTTCAGAAAATGGATGTTATTTTCTTGAAAAAATTGTCAAACAAAGGTGACCTGTGTATTTTGTCTTACCATCATCTACGGCAAGGTAAGACTTAAAAAACAGAAATTATTAAGATGTTAGGTTCTTTTGGATTATATTAAGACTTGCTCCTTTTGAACAACGTTAGGTGGACATGTTTTCCTTTTTACTGAAAACATGTTGCAATAATTTAAGAAAATGAAATTTTAAAACCCCATACAAAACTCACCCTCACATAAATGTTTTTATCAAACAACTGCTAAGTATTTTTCCCAAATCAGTAGTTTAGAACAACATATTTTTTTACTTCAAATTCAGGTGCAGTTTTAGATTTTCAGCAAATTCATATTAGAATTCACTTTTAGCAAAATAAAATTCAGAAACCCCTAGTGCACACCTGCCATTATTTTCATAACATTGTGTACATTTGAAGCATTGAGGAAATGGCGTGACTCATATCAAAGTTTACTGTTTTCACATTTATCAAGTTTAGAATAGCAAATTAATAAGGAAATTGGCAGTGTCTGTCCACAGACAGTGTATGCAAAATTTACTTGTGAAAGGTATCTCTCTTAACCCAGAAAACCGAATGATTATGAGTAACTCTATTAGGTTCAAAATGCATGTCCTGAACTTAAAAGAGTCCCAAATACCTAAAATATAAACTGAAGCAAATTACTGGCTGTGTCTGGCCTGTGAAGAAATCTATGACACTGTACTATTGAACAAAAAAGTACATTACAAAGTCCTTGACAAAAGTCAATAACGGCATGGATAAAGGTTTTCCCTACATAATTATAATCCATTTTTTGACTATACACCTGACAATTCAGTTACTAAATTCTATTGTTGCTTTTTATTTTCTCCTAAGAGACCAACCCAAACTACATCAATGGGAAAAACAATGCTAATAAATAAAGTTTAATTGCCTTGAGGCTAGGGGTGATAGGCAAGAGTAATCAAATCTCTAAGGAACAATTTTCATCAGATGAGAGATACATTTGAGGGTCATAACTGTTGCCAATTACCTACTGTTACAACAAGGAAGGTAACAGCAGCTGAGCTTGGAGGATTTACAGTCAAAATTAGTTTTGTGTTTTAAATACTCCAATACTGAACTGAAAAGCACTACAAAGTGGGTTCAAGAAAAAACTTTGATTTTTTCATTCACAGTATGATTTGAGATGAGGAAATAAAGATGCACACTGACTGGGAAAAAGCTAATTCTGAAACTTCTCTCATATGGTTAACATTTCCTATCTTAGAGAATGAAGCTAGCATTTTGAAGGAAGGATGAAAAGATCAGTGATGAAAATAACAAAGTGTGGCATACTTCATACATTTTGATATGGACTCTACATGCTACTTCTCCCAATGAGATTCTTAGTTATATTTCAGTGTTCTTTGCTCATGGTTGGTAATTGGTGGAACTTAGCAATTCAGTTTTCTGCAAACAACATTGCCTTCTAACCTTTATATGTTTTAATGGGTAAGTTAAGTTTGCCTTACATGAAGGCAAAAAAAAAAAGGTATTAGTGTTACATTCTAATAATTTTATTGAATTTTGATACCTTACTCATAGTTTCATATGGCTCCTGAAGAACATGCCTTCTAATTACTTATCATGAGGAAAATAATCTGAAGTGAAAAAATATTTCCATTCTGAATTATCAGAGAGGGTGAAAAATTAGTTCCTATTCTCTAGAAAACAACATGGTGGTTTAAAGATTCAGGCTGTAAATGTTTGCATTAATGTAACCTCATTAGTTGTGTACATGTGAACTGCAACAAAGACACCATCACATCCAGCACAGCATTACTACATAGGACTTATTTTTCACAGGCAGTAAGCATCCTGCTTTTCAATTGTATACCAATTATATTCCAGTTGAAGTGGAAGCTTCAGATATTCAGTAAAATTTCAAATTCAGTGTTCAACTTTCATGTTATGATGCAATCTCAGATCTCAGTAATCTCTCAAAAACCCTCATTGACTCCTAGGACTTCAAGGAAGAAAGACAAAAAAATATGTCCTGAATTATTAAGTGAAGACAGGGGGATCAAGCTCCATTCCAGCTTGGGACTCTCCTGTAATCAACTTACAAATGAACTCTTTAATATCATAGAACCATATCTAACCTGCAGATCTATTAATAAATATAAACCTAGTGTATTCCCCCAGATCACTGATGCTCTTTCCTCACCCCCTTAACTTCAGATAAACTTTCTGCAGAATTTTAATTCACTTCAACAGGGTCTCACACTTTATTTCAAGTTATTTGTGTAATGACTGTTATTTATACTTATATTTCCTATGAAGCTGTTCTTTTATCACTGACATCTACATGTGGAAAATGTGCAGATAGCCCCCTTTTGAGATCTGCATTTAATATAGACCATAGCTGATAAAACTGAAATTGTTAAAGACACACTGAAACAGAGCATGCACATTGCTTTTCTCCTTAATTATCATACATATAGTTCTATACAGCTATGTGTGAATGTACATGAGGTGGAAGGAGAAAAGGCTGAGTGAAGCACTGGTTACCAAACCTAAACGTACTCTGTAACTGGGAAAAAACCCCAAAACACACTCGTGTCCCTTCTGTACAGCACTATAACCACTGTTAATTTCTTTAAAATGTTAATGAGCAACAGTAGTAAGAAGCTCGGAACTCAGAATAGTAAGCAAGAGACAACTAAATCACGATCTATGAAGATGTAAACACACTTCTCCAATAATTCTCAAAATATTAAAACCGGACTTGGTTTTGTACTTTTTTATTTGGTAAAAAGAATTTAATTTGCATCTGCTTTTTATTTGGGTTTGTTTTGTTGTTTGCAGGGCTTTGGGAATGTTTTTCAAAGAAGCCTTGAGCTATATATTATAAAAATGGCATTTTAAATATTGGATTAGGTAGCACTGTTACCTACTGAATTTTCATTAATAATTGGTTTTGATTTGTGTCACTGCACATATTAAAAGAGTTATTAATACTAATTTACTCAGCTTTAAATCCAATTCATGATTTTCAGAAGATCTATACTTAAGTACAGAACCTAATCTTATAAACTAAAGTCCCTTCTAGTTGGGTTTGGGGTTTTTTTAACGTTTGTAGGCTGCAGGCACATGAAACATATTATACTTTATTAACTTTCACTCCAAAAGAACTGATGTATAGACATGAATAGCAATATTCTTGTGGTTATGCTCTCCTATCATATCTCACAGGGCCTGTAAGCTCTAAGCTGCTTTACCAAATATTTAAAAAATATTCTTGTGCCTTCAACCAGTTATATAATTTCATAAATTTGGCCATTCATCTATGTGGGGAAGCATATATTGAAGCATACATTACTAGACTCCCAAAAGTCTTAGTATTATTTCAAATATAAAAGGTTTAATATTTGCAAATTCTTCTAACAGTCACACCTCTTGAAAGGGTCAGGTTAAGTTGTTAAAAAGTTGTTAAAAAAGCTCCCCCATAAGATTAAACTGCTCAATGCTAACGAGTCTGAGCCTCAGCTAAAACAGATATGAGTCCTAGCTTTGATCAAAAGAATTAGAAGTATTTTGCCACATTTTAATATAAGATTTTACAAAAGATGAATATACACTTAGATATAGGTATGTTTTATCTACCAAAGCCAAAAGGTTGGGCTAAGTTTTAGAAAGACTACTTAAATGCAGTTTTTTAATCATGTAAGAAATTATTTCTAAACTAACTGTATACATCCATGACATGCAGATAATGTGCTTGGAAAAAAAAATTAGACATGTACCTATTTTTTGGAGCTATTAGGAAACATTTTAGTCACCACCATTACAATATAGACAAAGTCAGTGTACACTTAAATATCAGTCATCTCTCAACATTGACTGTTACTACCCAATTTTAACACAAGAAATCCTACTAGCTCCGTCTGAAACACATGATCATGATGGAATCAACTGATTCAGGGTGAGGGTATTACAAAACAGCCATGATTCAATGTGAGCCTACTGGTCAAACTCACACAGATTGCTTTCTGAAGGGGGAAAAAAAAAAAAGATAGCCAAAAGAGAACTTCAATCCAAGCAGCCTTGCATATACAGACAGCAACTTAGAATTGAAATACTGTAACACTTCTACTACAGCACCATAAAACCATATTAGCATAATTAATACTCTTGCTGCTTTCTAGAGCCTAAGAGATCCTAGAGGCCTAGAAATCATATGCTGATAAGGAATAACAGTTGCAAGCAGGGTAAGTACAGTTGCCTATAAATTTTTTGCAAATCCTTCAGTTAACCAAGCCAGATTTCAATTCAGTAACCACATTGTCACATCTCACACAAAACCAAGTAATTTTAACACAGACAATATATCTACCTTAAAAATGTCCTTAACAAATCCTAGTTTTTACAGGTTTTATACTGTAACAGATATATCTGGGATCATGAACACTATGAAAATAGTGTTCAAGCTGCACATCATAAAAATGGTAAAATATTTTCTACCAAGAGAAGGTGAAATCTACTTTCAAAAATATCAGTTTAAGCCTTTAAAGCTAGAAGAAGCTTCACTAAAGGACTTATTTAATAGATATTCAGATTTCAAGTGCTTAAAACAAAAATTAAAATAATTTACCTGAAATTCTGGTATGGTAGACTTTCTGACACCTTTCCTCTTCTTTGTGATTGCTTTTTTAGATAACGATTTTTTTCCTTGTAAGATTAAAAGAGAAAAGCTTCATAATGCTGTTCATTGTACTTCATTAATAAAACCAAATTACATACAGACTTGTAAGTTAAACTGCAACTAACAGATGGTTTTCAGTAAGCCATATAAACGTGATGAATCAGAACTAGACTCAGCAGAAGCAAACATTGAACAAGTATCTGTGTCCTGCAGTCTTTTGTGTGGAATGGAAGGAAAAAAAAGAAGAAAAAACCTACTACAATTTCAATCATACAGCACCTAAAAATCTAAGTCATAAAAGTAACATTGACACCACTCTTCTGAAAGAAGTGAAATCCAGAACCTAAGACACAAACATAAGAAACATAGCATCTTAACTGCAAGATTTGTTTCTCTAACAATCTAAAGAATCACACATTAGAATCTGGGATATCTGTATCTAATAGTAAAAAGATACCCTGAAAACACAAGCAGTATCTGGAAATCCCTGATTGAACATATTGAATTTACGAAGGAAATTAGATTGATTTGTTTTTTCTGCCTGTGGCAATGCTTAACGTTTTTAGGAGGAAGCAATCAACTTCCTATAATGCACTTCACATTATGCAGCTCTGCTATATAGACATAACAAAAAATCTCTGTGAAGGTAAGGAAGTGCTTTACTGCCTACAGTATAAGAGTTCACAAGTCATATAGATGTCTCAAATCAAGTAGTTATGTCACCAAGCAAGACAGCAAAGTTTCTTATATGGTTATTTCTACATTCATATGATAAATTTGAACAAGATCACTTTTAACTTGTTCACTCAGGTCAAAACCATCACTCTATCATTATCACTTGTTCACATTCAGGAGTACTAAACAATAATTTAAAAGCTTAAACAAAAAGAGAGCTTGAAGAAAATAATCATTTAATATGGAATTTGTTGTCAACTAGCATGATTGCAGGCACTTGGTAATAACACAAGCACAGGCAGATTCAATATTTATATTAGTGAAAATATTGCATTTAACCTTCTTCCTAAAACATGCTTTAAGTGTGTGCAAATGCATATGTACATGTACATACAAATATTCAGAGATGCCTATGCATCTGTATTTCCAGTTTATTACACTGTGAGTTCCCTGAACATCTTACCTGACTCTGAAATAAACACACTTACAGGACAAGGTACAGGGCTTGATGAATCTAGATCTGAAACTCCACATAAAATCAAACTACATTAAAATCAATAAAACAACCTATAAACTACCCATACCGAACATCTTTAAAAATTTAAAGAGCCCTCAACTACCAAAAATAAATACTTACATATTTCACATTAGAGAACAAGTGATAAAACAGAGAAGCTTATTTAGTAGAACAATAACCCAAACATTCTGACAATGGGCAAAAATGTCCATTTTTGTTATATGCATTATGAATACAGCTGCATGCTACTACTGAAAACAATGCTGTTCATTGAATGAACTAAAGTAGACAGAAGCTTTCTTGACAAAATGACTCAAAAAGAAGTCTGGTAATATGGTGGCTCCTTGCTACAGCCCATTTAAAAATGTTACCTGGAAACAAGATGAAAAGACAAAAAAATAAGGCAGCTAGATTGTCTTACTTCTTTACAAAAAGGAAAATTTTATTATGTTTAAAATAGAATTTTCATTTTACTTGAATACTTTCAACATATTTTTCAACAAGTATTTACTTGCCTATTTTCAGCATCCAGTGCTACATGATGTATGATGCAGTGTAATTCAAGAAGTAACAGTTAAAGAGAAATAATCTTTCTCTTTTCCCCAATATATCCTTATGAAAAGGAGGAGTAAAATTTTTAGAAAGAGTTATAAATAATTAGAAACCCAAATAAAACAAGCATTTCTTTCTTCACATCAGCATCTGAAAAGTACGAAGTAGGAAAGATAGAGAGTTACAGACAGACCAAGAACTAAAAGAAACCATCTAGAAGCACAAGAAAATGACTCTTGCTCATTAAATTAAAAATAGAGTCTGACATATCATAAAGCATACCTGTTGGAACAGATGCACCAAAAGACCTACACAATTGCTGGCAACTGCCATGAGCTAAGCACACATCTGTATAGAGCAGCATCAAAGTCTTTTTCCCATTTTTTTGACATCAGATATCCTATGGTGCAGGCACTTTTTGATATCATGTACTAAAAACTAAAAAAAAACCTACAGATACTTGTACCATGGGAGAGAATTAATATATACAGCAAACTACTTACGCAAAGTCATCTTCTACCTCAGTAACATCCTTTTAAAATACAAAATTGATATTAGAAAGAAGCTGTAGTGGTAGTACCGACAATTCCTCCCTTTTATAAAAGCTTGTATCTGGTTTTCCAAAAAATTATTTCTCAGCTTTAAACAATGGTAACAGAAACCAAATCTTTCACAATTGGGAGTTATCTGTAATTCATGCGTATTTCATAGGTGAAATACATTTTTAAAAAGTACATAAAAATCCAGTTTTGTAACCCAGAGGTGTGGATATCCATCCAGCACCCAGACTTGCAACTGTGTAATAAACTTAAGTATCTTTTCTATGTAATTGGTTGTAAACACCCAGCTACTAATGCTGTCTTGGGATAGCAAAACCATTAGTGAGAGACAACTTCTCAAATCACTCCAGTGAGGTCTGCTAGAGATTTTTTGTCCATAATCCTGGAAGAAGAAACTGTCTCAAAGGCTTATATTAATTCCTGAGCAGATGAAGTAATGTTTCTGACAGCAGTTAGAACCACAGTGCATTTTGTATCATAGTGCACTGTGTCTTTCAGAGCATACTCAATGTACAAATAAAGTTAATTATTGACTAAAAGCAATCAATTAGAAAAACCTTAGAACCTTATTAAACCTTAGTAGAACCTTGTTAAATCCTTACTAGAAAAGTATTTATAATTAAGAATCTCATATACATTATCTGCTTAGTTCACCTACTCAATTCAACACAGCCTGCTTCCTGCCCCCATGTAAAGATATTCCAATGTAACTTTACATTCACTAACAATTTACTGTGCCATAATTAGTAATTATGTCTCCACACAGTCTTTGCCAAGAGGCTCCACATCTCAGTTTGGTTTCAGTTTAGAGTGGAAGAGACTATGAGGCATCTCACCCCCAAACAGGAGTTCATAGGAAGTCAACATTTGATTAACCAAGAGCCCCCTAGCCAGATCTGTGAAAATTCTTAGACATTAAACTTAAGTTCAGTAGGTCCAGGAGAAATCTGACTGCCACAGGTTTTCCTTTCAAGCCGAAACAAATTCTACAGATACTGTCAGTGAATAGCTATGCAAACAATTAACAAAGTAACATAACAACTAGGACCTGAACACTAATTATGAGCATCCAAAAAACACACTAGGGAGATTAGATGCAACTAAAACATAAGCCATCTCAAGTTGGTCTTGCCATCTAAGGGTGAAGAAGGGGAAACAAAGAGATAATTCAGATCTCTTCTAATACTATTTTTGGCATAAAAATGAGACTAATAAAATATGAACCCCTACAAATGTTCTCGACACTTGTAAATTACTTCAGCAAGAACAATACAACCTATTTATAACTTTTTCTACATTGGGATCAATGTGATTTGAAAACAGAAACATTTTTACAGCTCTAGTAAAACAACTTCTTAGGAACTCTGGTATTTGAGTTCTTGTGGCTTCTCCTTGAAGAACAAAAGCAATGTCAATCCATGCTTCAAATTATAACGTGACAACACAGAGCAATTTTGAATAAAAACTTATTTTAATAATTATTTTTATAAGACTGCAATTTTTTTCTTGGATATGGAGCAGAATCTCGTTATCCCAGATGGGGCAACAGATGTTTTTAATATCAAACACTAACTCAGTAGTATTTGTCACAGTAGAATACAGTTAAGTTAGCCCTGTCCAACTGCAATAATTTCTGTTTTTTCACTACATTCTAGCAGCAGCTACAATGTTCTCAAATTAAATAACAGGCCCTGTTATCTTTCTGTTAACAAATTTGTAAGACACACTTCATGTCTTTCAAAGATTTGGCAACTACTGTACATATCCTAGTTCCTTGCAATCTCCTACTCTTCTATCTTGCTCCCAACAGCTCTTCTTTTAGAAAATATAACATGATGCAATCTGGAAAATGAAGCATTATTACAGAATTTTGAAGCTTCCATATTGACACAGCATATACTTTTATATAGTCAAATGACCTAAGTCAGTCTGAACAATCACATTAATATTGCTGATTTACAGAACAACATCCAAAACTCTATAAAACCTCATGCTTCTGAAGACAGTGACACTGACACTTAATCCATAGAGTATATTGTCACTTGCTGGAATACCTCACTTAATGTTTTCAATGTCATCAACAGGCTTTTCCTTTATCTACAGGCTAGACAATATGACAAAGTTTTTACAACACTGAAAAGTCTCCAGAAGACTTCTGAAGATTAAACTCCTAAGGGCAGTAAACCAGGCACTACAAAATTGCTGCCAGACTGTTAAATTCATTTTCTCATATTCAAGCGATGCTTGACTTCATAAACAAAATGTAATGGTGCTCTAAAGAAATAAATCGTATAGGAAAATGGACTTCAAGCAGCTAGACAACCATTAATTTTCCAGAGCATAAGTATATGGTACAGAATTTACATCCAAGGTTCTTCTGAAATATCATGTGCTATATTGGTGTTTTATAGACTAATTGGAATAAAAAGAGATTAAATTTACTACAACCTCAGCTTTAGGCACATCTCAGTTATTTCAAGCAGCCTCTGGTCCCTTTTATTTTTTCAGCCCTACAGATGTTCTGAATTCCATCCAATCCCTGTTTCAAACATGCAGTTGTAGCATTTTCATGCTCTTGTGCTGTGCCTTACACTGAAATTTAACTAACTTCAGTAAGAAAATAACATTTAAAAATCAATGCACGGCATGCAGTTGTTTACAGAACTGCTCTGACTCTGTCTTTCCATTATATTCAGTACAACTCAGTCAATAATTCTGATACAGAACACTGCCACAATTATAACCATCATCTTGTTTCAAAGACACAAATTCAGTAAAGTGGTCATGCCTTTTCATAAATTGTAAGAAAATTCTGTCACTATGGTAAAGGTCATAACATAGCTGTATTCTCCAGTAAGTTCTGCTCACAATATTTTTGTGAAGTTTTCAGATGGAAAAACTGCATGACCAGTCTATATTCACTATGAGTACCACTGCCACAGCAAGTCAGGAATATGCAAATCATCTCAATAGAAACACGAGCTGTGTCTCAGTTACATTTAGCTGCCTAAGAGAACCAATAGCAGGAAAAAAAATTTTGTTGGAAAGTAATGAAAGATACTCACTTTTACATTCCTGATGTTCACTTCTACTTACTGTACTTTTAAAGAACATTGTGAAGAGTTATTATGACTAGGATCAGATTTAAATCAGGCGTCTTTGTGGACTCAGAACAAGCTCTACTAAATCATTTTTTCTGCTCTACATTGTAAGGCAATCTTTAAACAGAAGATTTCATTTCAGACAATCTTTCAGAAATACTACGTAGCCTTAAACATTAGGAAACATTACTAAACAACAAGTTATTAGCACAAATTGAATCCAATCCCATCCATTTCAGCCTAGCAGCTACAAGACCAATTGACATTTAACAACCAAAGGGAAAAAAGTGCTTTCTGGCAATGCTGTAAAGTTATTGCAAAATTTTCTCCAACAAGGTCAAATGAAGAAGTAGTCAGAATAAGATGGGAAATGCCTCAACACATCAGGAGATAAAGGACAATGGTTCTCCAAACTAGAGTCCTCATTTGGCATTTGGGTTGTTACTCAGTTTGCTTGGTTTTAAGAAGACTGAAAACAGTGACACATTTGGAGAGCTAACAGTCACAAAGGCAAATGTAAAATACATTAGTTTCCCTGAATACTACATATGTGAACTTCAACTGCAACTCCTGAAACTTCTGTTTAGATGTGGGCAGTGAAATATTTTGAAAGGAGGAATTTGTCATTTAAATAGTAAGACAGTTCTTTGGGTGTTATGTGCAAATATTTAGGATCTAAATATTACTTGCTTTCTTAGCTTTAAATTTTGACTTCTAGCTACCTGCAGTGCCGTCATACCTCGGCTAGCTTCTTAACCTTTAGAAGACATTTTTTTGGCACCCATATTCTTGGTTTTGGCTTTCTGCTTTTCAGATGAAATCCAATATTTATCTGTCAGCCTACACTGTTCTGAAAAGCAGCCTGTCACTTAAAAAAATATAATGTTTGAAAGAGTCTGCTAAAATCTAGCACAGATAGTTTAGCCCAGGACTCAAAAGGATTAAGCTTTTATGTTGCTTCGTATGACATCAAAAATACTACAGCTATCTGAACAATTTGAACTTAAGGTTTTTGTAACTTTACTGTTTGCAAATACCTTTGAAAGTTTCCAGTGAGTTGACTGAAATCTGGGTTGTGTATCACTTACCTGAAACACTTAACTAGATGCTGTCCAATTCTGTAATAAAAATGCCAACAGCATAAATTTTGATTCTGATGCATCCTGATTGTTGGACTCAGGCCCACAGTCAAAGCAGTACTGTTTGGTGACCTAAGACTGCACAGTTTCACTATGAATGACTTTAGAGTCATCATCTCATGTAATTACTCTGTATTTCTTCATAATTTGGATAAGGTAATATTACCAGAAAATGGAGAAATATTTCCACAACTGCTATAAGATACCAGAAATGCCTTCAAGTGACACTTTCTGATGCTAACCAGCCAGTTACATTCATTCTTCTTCATATTCATAATTACATTCATATTTTTTGCAACAAATTAACTCTTGCAATTAATTATGTTCTCTAAAGATACATTCTGCAAAATAGTTTTGATGTTTTATATGCTTGTGATGTTTTATATGCTTGTGTTATCGGGCAGGTAACTATGACTCTAAAATTAATATCCAAATTGTCTAATGAAATAAGGCTTTCCTTTTTCAAAAAGTAAAATGTAGACTTATCAACTAAGAAAACAACTTTAAAATAAAATCTGTATCCTCCTAATTCTTACTATGAGTAAAAATGTCAACTTACCAGACTTGTGCTTCTTATGTTTTGCTTTCTTTTTAATTATAAACAACTTGTTCTGGATCTCAGATTTATAAGATTTGAATGGATGAAGATGAATCTCACGCTTTCTTTGCAAGTCATCGAGTTTTCTCTGTAGATTTTCACTTAGAATATCCTTCAACTTCTTTTTTTTCTTTTTCTTCTTTTTTGCCAGCATCTTATTTAGTTTCTTATTGTTTTGCAGTAAGGTCTCTACCACTGTTTCTTTACCAGATTCATGGTAATTTCTGCCTTGGTTTTCATTATAAGTGCCATTGACATGCATCTGGCAAGCTTTCAGTGTGTTCTCCTTGAATGGACTCAGCTCAGATCTTACTCTGGCCATTTCAGTGCAACTTTGTCCATTCTCCACATCTGTCATTTCTTCTGAACTAGGGTGACCACCCATATCAACAACCTCTCCTGAAGTAATCAAATTCCTGAAGCTCTCTTTATAACAACCAGGTTTTTTCATGTCACAAACTCTTGAGGCTTTTATTTCAGAGTCAACCTTCATCTCCTCCATAGTGACTCTAAAGCTACCTAAGCGTGTTCTTTTTTCTGGACAGATAACAATGTCCATACATTTTTCTCCTTCTGTCATGGAATGACACAGCAGTTCTCTCCCTGCAGAACTGACCTCTCCATTGCTTTTGCTTCCATGATCATGTTTTACTCTTTCCGATTTAATACGTGGCACTTTTTTAACTTTGATGGGAAGAGATGGGAATTCAGGAGCCTGAAAGGGTTTTTGTTTGTAAATTCGAACATCTGCACCGCAGAACTGTGGAAAGTGAACATACGCATTTTCCAAGCAGTCATAACCAAGAATTACTTCTCTGCATTCATGGATAGGCTGACCTAGCACTGCATCCTGAACATCCTTTTGTGTTTCATATACGAAGTCACAGAGACCTTTTAGCAGCCATACTTTTTGGTAGAATGGTAGCTCATGAAATGGTTTTTCCTCTAAGGGATTAACTTCTCCAAGCACTTTGAAAAACTGGGGACATAATCCAAGTTTTTCTGCAGCACCATTAGGATTGTCAGTCTGCCCCACAACAGTATACCAGTGTTGCACTTTCTTTCTGAGTGCTGCTTCCCAAGTCCTGTAGGAAAATGTAGGCCTGCGATGTAATGTAGGTCTGCGATGAGGAGGACTTAACAAAGAAGTCATTATTTTAGATAAAAAAACATTACACTGAGGCATCAGAAGACAACGTTCCAATTCATAGAATACTATTTCAGGTAAATTTAAAATCTGTTGTGCTAAACAAAGAAAATGACCAATAGCTGGAATCTCCCACATTGTCTCCATCCTTGTAGGTGCTGCTTGAGCTAAAAGTGATTTTTCCCATTCTTCTATTTCTTTCTGACTGGCTTCTTCTGCTTCTTTTCTTTCTTGATCTCTCTGCCTATTAAAAGATATTTCATGAAAATTCAGATATTAAGTGAACAAAAAGAAATGAAAGAGGAAAAAAATCAGAACTACAGTATGTCAAACATACTTATCTTGAAGTTATAAAGAGCACAGTAAAACCAAAGTTTAACTTCAGTCTGTCTTACTTTGCAGTGCAGAACGCACCAACCAAAATGGGAAATTGTCTTTTTTTTCTATCACCACTAGTTTAAAAAAGGGAAAAAGATAATGAAAAAGCCTGGCATATATAAATAGTTTGAGTTGTTTAGACTTCTGGGTATTAAAAAAATGTATTTGTTTTCTCAATCCCTTTTAATCAGAATTAAGTGTTTCCAACAAACTACCCATATCAAAATCTCTGAAAGAAATTCCAGGTAAATCTTGTTTTCAAATGGTTGCCCTGTGGCTCATGTCACCTGCCTTGTACCTCCCTTCCTCAGCACACAAGTATACATGCCTAATTGCTAAGTGCTTCATTTGCACGAACAAGAGCCATTCTCCCTCCCACCCAAAGGAGTGTTACTAGTCAGTTTGCAGGGGTGGTCAAAAAAGAAACAAGTACCAGGACGCACAAAGAATGTGATGGAAAATAATACCAAAACTAAAATGTTATTGCATTAATTAGTTTGCCCTCGCCTGAAAAAATGTATTCAGTTCTGGTCCCCCTATCTAAAAAACAGGATAAAGCAGAAATAACATGCATTCAGAGAAAGAGGTTATCAGAGGTCTGTAAAAACTTCTGAGTAATCTGGGAGTCCACACAAAACACTAGCAAGAGGAAACATGACAGCAGTATGCAAACCTCGTATGATCAACTGGGAACTTCTACTTGCTTTTATTTGTAAATTCATCATGAAATTTAAGGGCAACACACGTTAGAAAAAGCTTCCATTTCAGATAATTAATTACATGTAGCTTACTATCTAAGGTACAAGATATATCAATATATTTCCAAAGCAGAAAACTGGACATCTGCACGAATTACACAAATATCAAAAGTTACCAACAGAACGAAGTTTTTTTTAATGCTGCTGCACTAGTAAACTAACACTTTTGCCTGAAGGCACAGCCAGATTCCAAAAGACAGGATTAGGATACAGCTGTACTTACAGAAAATTTTTTCAGAGCTCATCCTAAGCTTCTTTTTATCTTTTTCTCTGAAGCTTCTATTAGTGGTGAAAACTATCACCTGCCTCCAACACAAACATGACCTGCTACTGGAATTTACACATCCTTATTTCCAAATTGCCAACCTCCAATTTTATTTCTTCATAAACAAGTACCAAGTAAATGCCACATATCTATTCAAAGCATCAATGTCTTCCAAACTCAGCAAAAGAGTAATGATAAATTAAACTGTTTCTTTTGACAACATGAAGCTGATAGTGGCTTCTAGCTTGAAGGGCAAATATTTCAAGCATTAACTATTGACTAGCTATCTTAACAATGTAAAAAAGGCAACAAACATAGCTTTGTTCACATTTTAGTATCAGCACAGGAGAAACATGCCATGTGTATGCAAAATAACATAAAATTATGTAAGACTCTACTGAATACTTTGTCTTCTATAATAAAATTAAATGTTCAGTGACTTGTTAGTATAATTTGAACAGAAATGTTTAATACCACGTACATGCACTCTTGTTATTTATGTATCTAGTAAGTGCAGAAGGACAGACTTATGTAAAACACGAAAGGTAAAAGCAAACAGGTCAGTAAATTCTTAACTTCAGTCTCCCAGTGCAGCATTAACTTAAGAATATAAAAGATGGAATACAAAGATGAAATCCCACTTTTCAGCACAAACTTCTTTTAGCCATTCTTGATGAATAAACCACTAAATTCAACAATCCTACTTGCACATGTAAAGTGGGCATTATTTTTATTCTGATTTATGTTCTATTTAAATGTGCTAATATTGCATTGCTATAATAAATAGAAATAACTGAAAATAATAAATAAAAATAACTAATGTCCCAGTGATACAGAGGAAGAAATGATATTTTGCAAAAGTGGTCTCAAATATAAATTTAATAGCACTCTTGGATCCTACTCCCTCATTCCTCCTAAATGTAAAACATACTTCCTAATAACCTCCTGCCTCCGAAAGGTGTGACCTTTATTAATATAGTATGGGAACAAGACTAAATAGTGAATACATGGTGAGATGGAACATATGTAGAAACAACAGCATTTCAGTATTGTTTAATAAAAAAATGCTATAGGTGATTCAAAAGTATCATCTTCATGAGCAGTTTCAACTTTTTACCAAGTAATAATTTAAATCAAGGTAGAATTATCAAAATAAATACAATACCCTAAATTCACCTCTGCCTAGATAAAATTACAATTACCATATCATTTTTAAGAATGTTTTAAAAGGTCCTTTGAAAATAAAACTGTAAATTGTTTCACTTGTAAAAGTTTGCCTTGTTTTTAAGCTGTTGTTTTATCACAATATCTGTCGTCATTCCACTCTCAGCAGACATTCAAGAAAAAACGTAATTAATAGCACACTTTCACATCTTCATTATTGATGTCTTCCTGCCAGCATCTCTGGGAGGGCACAGCTTTTTTGTGGGGTAATTTTGAGAGGATAAAGGGAAGTAAAAAAGGGTATAGGACACAGGGCAAGGGAGCAGGGGTGAAGGAAGAGAGAAACTGGAGAGAGGGAGGTAAGAGAGAGACATTTGATATTTTAGTGGCACAAATATCCTTAGGCTGAGAAATTCTCTGGACATATGTATCTGGCTTTCATGCTGACAGCAACTGTAAAAAAACCTGTTGTTTCATACTTTTATTTACATTTACCAGAAATATGTTTGCCTATGTGTATTGGACTTAGAGTAGTAACAGAACTATTCTAAGGTGAAGCTGATTTTTCTAGACTAACAACAGCCATATTTCTAGAACACATCTGCAGCAGTTGTTTTGCAGCTCTTGAGTGGCATCTCACCTTAAAACCCAGCAAACATGATACCCAAGTAGAGATAACACCTCAAACAGAGTCCAGACATAACTCCCTACTCTTCCTATAATTTCCTCCCTTATTTAAGGCAGCTCCCTTATATATCACCAGGAAATTCCTTCTTGCTTCCAACAGGAGATTTCTTGGTGGGGAGAGGAGACAAAGACTAGATTTCATTTTGTTCTCCCAATTACCACGTCTAACCTAAGGTGTTGATTCATAGGTAAAAGGTCAGACACTGGAACTCTTAATGACAAGACACAGAGAACTGTTTTAATTAACGATAATTTGTTTCTACAAACTTTCTTTTAAAAATAAAATAGAAAGTTACATACAGATTAGCAATATTACATATTATTCTAAATTAAGCCAAGATTTAGTTGCCAGAAGACACTAAATTTGGCAATGCCCATGTAACCTTATCTCTGTATCTCAAATATCTTAAATCATATTATTACATACTATATTTTTCCATTGGATCCAGTTAATTCCATGCTAACACCCTCATAAAAAGCAAAATTGACTTTATAAGCGTACCTTATTCCTCAATTTCCTTAATTACTAACTTGCAGCCAGAATTCAATTCCTTAAATGTTGTAATGAAAATGTCGGAAACCTATCCCAGGATCATGTTTTCAGAGAAGAAAGACACAGAACTGGCTACATAATTGTCAACAAACCAAAGCCATACAGACACTTAATTCCCACTGAAATGAACTCATCAGTTATCTGCCATTCACCAGTGGTTTTAAAAATTTCACTAGGAATCTACCTTTTTATTTCAGTATCTAACTAACTAGTCATCATTTCCAATTATAAAATAATTCCACAACTATTTATTGTCAACTAATATGTAAATTAGTTCGTTATTTACTTAGCATGTAACCAAGCAGCTGAATAGAAACTCATAGAAATGTAATTAATAACTTGAAGAAGATAGTCAACATTCTGCTAATTACGACATTTGAAGAAAAGGCATGCTTACAAACAAGACTGACAATAAAAGTAAATCCCATGTTGCCATATATGTACTCTTATGGGGGGATGTGCTTTTGCTGCTGTACAAAAACTATTAGTTGCAAAATAGTGACATCAGCTTTGCAAACATATCTTGTCAGTTTTTACATGTTGAGTCTACCATTATGAATCTGTCACCTGGGGAAAGTTATAAAACATTACATAAAGAAAAGTGAAACTGATCATGCAAGAAATGGATAAATTACAAAAAAACCAGAAGTCTCAACAAAGGATACCCATATAACAAAAGTCACTAAAAGGTTTGGAGTAGGATTTCCCTGAGTTAACTACAGAAGAGAAGATAAAAATTCCACTTCAGAATATTCTTCCAAAACATGCAGATGAAAAAACGCTTACAAAATCAGTTTCAAGGATTTTGTGGGAAAGAAATAATCAGAAAGTATTTTAAGGATTTAATCTACTAATTTAATTTGTATTTTATTTTTATTTCTATACATGATAAATATACATGATTATATTTACTTATATGTTTGACTATTTTAAATTTAATTTTAGTTTTATTTAATTCTCATCATAAGATGCCTGTATCTTATCTATAAGATCTCTTAGGAAAGTATCTAAATATCTAAGGTAAAGTATTACATATAAACCCGCACTTCAACCAGCAACTTCTTTAGATATGAAGCTAAGTTTTACAGAAAGGCCCTTGCATTTGCAGTCTTACTTTTCTGGGACTGAAAGCATGCAACTTTTAGACATTCTAAACTGAGAAAATTTATGGCTACAAGCATAAATTACAACTACAAGCACACTGAGTCACCCACTAGATGGCCAGAAACTGAGCCCTTTTTTGTGTTCCTGATAACTCATCTTAAAGTTGGGTGAAGAGCAGATGCTACCCATCCAAATACAACTGATTTGCCAGCACTGTGCTCTTCAGCTAAAATACCCGAGGCTGCAGTCTTCCATATTGTTTAGGAAGTACCTCTTCTGTGCCAACCTCAGTGTACTAGTTTTCTAAAGAAATAAAAAAAATGTAGCAGAATAACCATTTTCTCTTCTTAATAATGTAGTATATACTTAAGCAATAAGCCAAAGTAAGTTTAGAAAGTTGCAATACATTTTCAAATGAAAGTGTTGAAAGTATGTGAATTTATATGTGCACCACTTTGAAAATTTATATATACTGTATAACGTGATCTTCACTAGAAATGTGCAACTTTATCGGCCTTCCAATTGCCAAGCCCTTTACATAAAAGTGCTCAGAAAAGGTACATATTTGCTGAGCTGGGAAACAATTGGTACAGAGAGGTCCAAATTACTTTAAAAACTTGGTGCAATTAAGAAATAAAACTGAGAGAAGATATCTGAAGTATGATTACTTGGAGAGGTTGGTAGAGTCAAAGAAATATTAAAGCAGCTATCTACTGACAAGAAAAACCTATTTTTCTTGCTTAATAAGTGGTATGGTTCAAAATTTTAGGATGTAAAGAGGAAAGCTAGTTGTGGTCTTTTTCTGTTATTGTGGAACATTCTGTAGAATCAACCATCTTTTGCCCAGGGTCTGGGACTTTTGAGTATATCCAGATACATGGATTTAACACTTAATTACTACAGTTTTGCAGCAATGCACTTAAAACAGGTGTATGAAAGTGTAATTTTTATTTTGTTTCGTAAACTGTTCTACAGACTCTACCAATTAATTAAAATCCAATCAAAATATCCTTTTTCGTAACATTGTTATCCAGTTCTGAGTTCTAGAACACAGAGTTGAGCAAAAATCATGAGAATTTTACCAAAGAAACAATAACCTTAGTGATCTTGGCTTTTTTTTTTTTGGCAAAGTGTGATTAGAAGATTAGTGGATTAGAAGAAATTAGAAAGCTCTACAGAAAAAAGTACTGTCTAACAGTTAAGTCAGACATATACCTTCAAATCTGCTGAAAATGAAGATTACCTAAAAAATTAAAAGCAGGCTTGTTACATATGGGAAAAAGTCTACAAAGCTGCAAACTTTGAAAAATGCAAGAAACATTTTGGTTCCTGAAGCAAATACCGTTGTGCGCCATGTTTACACACAGTCACTCAAATTACTGTTAAAGTAAACTTATAAGCTTCATTGTCCTCAAGGTAAAATGTATTAACATTAAACCCTGCCTGGAATTATATAGCTCTTAGATTTAAGAAAACCACAAAAACTCAGAGTTATTTTCACGTACAATCTAAAATTGTTACCTAATTGACAAGCTGAAATGCCACATCAGTGAGGTAACAGCAGAGGCACTGGCAGAGATAATTTGCTTCTGGCTATCAGTGAGAGAAGCAAGACCATGGAATTAGACTGTAGCTAAGAATTCTGATAGTTTTTTATCTAATTATTGCATGAAAAACTGTCCAAGGATACATATGATAAACCATAATGCCCTAGCAGGAAATTACTGTGGATGCTTTTGGTTAATATTAGAAGTTTTGCTATACTAAAATAAGAGCAGCTGTAATTTAATCCAAAATGTAAATGACCTCAGCAATTTTTCAAGAAAGTGGTACTAATTTTTTGCTTTGTGGGTGCACTGTATTGAAGCCGTGAACTTAAGACCACAAGAGAGACACAACGTTTATTAACCTAAAGCAGCTATAAGGAGCTAGCCTCTTTAGGAAACTAGGAAGACACAACTATTTAAAACTAAAACTAAATAGTTTTTCTTATTACCTCTTTTCCTCTTTTGCTCTCAGTTGCTCCTCTTGTCTTAGAACCTGAACCATCACAGACTCAAACATGCCTGTTGATAAACCTACTAAATTGCGAGGCGTGGAACGACGTCTTGTAGAAATGCATGCTGTTGTTTTCTCATCCTCCTGCCCATAGCATCCTCTAGATGTTACAGCTAATGATGTTTTCTCTCTTAAATGCCTAGAAGAAAAGAGCAAGCCAATTCACAACTAGGAACTTCCACACCAGTGGCACCTGAATGCCTACCCTACCAACCATGGATCAAGCATGTTTACTCAAAAAAAACCAGTTCTTTTTTCACCTGCCATTTTTTCCATTTTGAAAATTCCTTTATAAAATTTTAAACTTAAACCCAACACATTAATATGATCTATGCTTTCACACCAGTTAAAAACTGTGTATTTACCACAAGTTACCAAATATTATTTGGAGATGGAATTCTCTATCTTAATCTGTAAGTATTTGGAATGAAAAAACTTCCACAAGACTTATGATAAGAAAGTATCCTTTTTAGCAGATACCTAAAATAAGGGGCTTGGTGGTACAGTGAAGGTCTGTTAGTTGGTTTAGGCTAGGGAAGCACATGTTAAACACTGGTTTCATCCTATTTAAAACTACAAAAACTGAAAGACAAAACACTACAAAATTGTCTGCAAAGTTACATTTCTTCTTACATTGTTTCAAAATACTCCATTAAAACTTGTATGAGTTGTTCACAACCTGTAAAAACATTTGAGGGACAGAGGAGAAAAATCCAGCCTCCATTCTAAGGTAATTTTCTGTGGCTTGTAGTATTCAGGAATTATACAACCAATATTGATTGATTCCCTCAAATCACTTGAAGGGGATCATTGACCTAAACACTGCCTGTAATAACGTAAGAATGATTGTTCCAAGAAGTAGTTATTCCGTTTCATTTTACAAATAAAATTATGTTAACATTTCAAACAAATTTGTCTAATTAAAAATTGTAAAAGAACTTCGAGACTTCTAGATTCCACAATCCTTTATACCTACAGGTCCTAGAAACTTTTATTAAGCTAGTGCACATACACATAATGAAAAAATCTTTACAAATCTCTGAAGAGTTAATACAAGACAAATTCACTATATACTGAGGCAGGACTATCTTTAGACAGCTCAGTATTTCCTAATATTTATCTGAAAAAGACTATGCATTGAATGGAAGAATAACAAGAGCAATTGAATTTATTTTTTATTAACTACCTATATTGCTATTAGAAAACACAAAACCTTCCAAGCTGCATTTGGTTATTTATGTGTCAGCAGTAACTCTACTAAGCCAGGAATTTTGGGTTTTTTTAAATTACATCAGGTTTTACTCTAGCAAACTAGGAACATTCATGCCCCACTACGTTCAGCTCCTTCCTTTGTACTACCAGACTGTCCCAAAGCTGCTGTTACACAGAAACGGTTTCAAATATACTGTTGCTACAGCAGCACTGCATACATTCACTCTGCTTTCAGGTGACTTCTGCACCACTCTCTGAAGTGTTCTTCCTACACGAGTGTTCTTACTAGCTGGCACTTCATGATGTGCATCATTAGCAACATAAAGCTGATGGGCACAGAAAGCTTTACATATTTCCCAGCACTGTTCCTTCTTCACCTTCATCCGTCACCAAAAACACGTCTTGGTTTTTACATGCAGAATACTATGTAATTCAGAAGACTGGTGGGCTTTTCACTGTAAGAAGCCACAATGGTTTTCTGATAATGACAAAACTACACCTATGACAAGCTCATGAGAAATCATGTACCTCAGTTGTGATTTAAACTGGGCTTTCTACTATATAGCTTGAGATCTTTCTATGTTTCAGCTGCTTTGGCGGATAAGAAAGTTCCTGCCAGGGACTTACATTTCAACTTACCACAATTTCCATTTTGCCATTTAAGACTGTAGTATGGCAAGCATTGTCTCTCGTTTTATGATTATGAAAAAATACACCGTTTCAAAGCAGGTACCTTCAGCTTAATATTTTATTCCTATATATTTTAAAGGCGGTAAAAATTTCACAGGTTGTAAAAATAACGACTTAAAAGAGCCAAATATTCATACAGAGTTTAGGCAGTTTCAGGACAGAATAAAATAAAGAAAGAAGCATTTGACATCTTGTGTAAACAAGTGTCCCTCCATATTCACAAAAGGCTTCTTTCATTAGGAGAATCTTAGTCAGGAAATGCTGTGCTCTATTTGGCATTTTGAGGTTTGGAATTTCCAAAACGTTTTGAATTAAAATTTGAATAGTTCCCAGTAGGAAACGTTAATCTTCATGAAACTATTGAAGGTTCCAGTGTTGTTTCTGTTGTGGGGTTTTGTTTGAAGCTTTTTTGTTTTTTTTTTTTTTTTAACGGAATTTTAACGTAAAGAAACACACCCTCCTGTTCTACTTTATGTAAAGAACACGCGGCACGGCCCCTATCGTTTTCTCCACCTACCGGGATAGCAGCGCCAACTTCTGTTCCAGCATCATCTCCAGCTTCTGGGCCTGTTTGGAGAGCCAGTGATCCACACCGTGCAGCCGATAGCAAGTCTCCAGCATCAGCCGGAAGTCACACACGAAATCTGCTATCCCTGTGTACTGCCCACTGGAAAATTTCTCTTCCATTTTCAATAGCCATATTCCAGCGGGCAACTGCTGCAAGGACTGGCTGCTCTTACGGCCCAAGAGGGAGCCAGAGCCTTCTTCCCCGAAAACTGCCTGATCGGCCAGGGGCTTCAGGAACGGCGCCGTCAGAGGCCGGTACTTCTCCAGCAGGAACTCGTGCAGGATGCGGTACCCCTGCTGCAGCTCGGGATTCAGGCTCTGCTGCCAGGCAGTCTGCCCTCCCTCATCATCTGCCTCCTTCTCCGGCTCCTCCATCCCACTCCGAAGGGCCGAGGGCCGATCCGCTGGGAGGTCTCCGCCGGACTCCATGACTCCCGCCCCGAGCCCGTTCTCCG
>VXAX01004373.1:281017-324992 GCA_013399835.1 Leptocoma aspasia
AGTGCCCCGCCGGCCCGGGGGGCGGGACGAGGCTGCCGGGGGCCAGGCACCGACTGGGCTGCCGCGCGGCCCCGCCCGCCCGGGGACCGCGCCCTCGCCCTCAGGGTCCGCCCCCTTCTCTCCCCCCCGCCGGCGGCAGCACCGGCGCATCCCGCCCCCCGCGTGCGCCGTTCCCGCCGGCCCGGCCGGGACCTCCCTCCGCGCCGCGCGCGCGCTCCCGACGGGCAGGCGGCGCGTNNGCCTCCCCGCGGCGCGGGCGGCTACGGCGCACACGGGCCCCGCAGAGCTCTGCTGCCGTGCTGCTGCGGCACAGAGGTTTCTGCCAGTTAATGGGTCTGTCGTCTCACGTCAGAGGTCTGCCACCGCAAGTGTTCAGCCGCCGAAGCGAGGCGGCAGCAGCAGCTCACAAAAGCATTCTGTTCTACACTCGGTTCTCCCGGACTTGCCTTAGGAGTTGGTGCGTTGTGAGGGGAGGCTGCTACTAACGACGCTGTCCTGGCCTGGGGTGCACCTGTAGTCCTCTCACGTTTGCCCTCACGTTTCCTCCAGTCCTGCTCACCCCTGTACGAGATCCTAAAGGACATTGCCCGGGCACCAGAGAACTCCACAGTTGTAGTGGTCTGCAAAGCACTTGGAGACACACCTCTGTGTGTGGTTTTGGTTTTATCATCTTCACGTTCCTAGCTACACGAAAAGCTGAGGGAATCCTGCTGAGAGAGAAGGGAGAAGAGAAGGAATGTTAGGGAGCAGGCAAAAAACCCTTCTACTTCAGTAGGGCCATCTTTGTTGTTCAGAGACCTTGCTCGCAATGAAGTTCTCTTAATGGGAATAAATGCCTCCACACTGCAGGAAGGTGGACCTGCTTGGAAGGATCATTGTGCATTGAGACTGCAGTGATCCATGCAATAGTTAACCCAAGTGTAGCTACATATAGGGTGGCCTTCAGGTCTCTGTTGGCCTGTGTGCACCCCATCGATAAATTCGGGCAGCTGTATGAGCAGCTGTGGGCAGCTCCCACATTGTACTGGCATCTCTGTGACCTTGCCTCTATCTAAAACTGCCAGATAGTTCTTATGCAGACATCCTCTCTGACAGTAGAAATGATGAATAAAGTTGGGTTTTTAAAAGGAAATCCTCTTATAGCTTGAATGACCACAATGGCGATAGCCCTTCCACAGCCAGAGTCTTCGTGATGCACCCTCATTACAGACCCATTTGATGCTGATGGTTTGTGGGATCTGAAATGCTGTGGGCTAACAGTTGTCTCTTTCCTTATGATGTTAACTCTAAAAAATTGCCTTTGAAATGATACTTTGCAGAGTCTGAATGTCTTTCTTGTAATGGGACCATAACGACCAGTATGTCCTGTTGCAAAAGAGAGGGAATACTGTGCTGTGTTTTCTTTAATAACTGATCTCAGGAATAGTGTTCATCTTGTCCGAGTCCCACTCCAAGCTGAAGGTGAAGGGTCATCAGAGGGACGGGAGTGATATAGGCATTCCAGCAATATGTGTGGAGATTAAATCAACTGTAGGAAAAACATAACAGAAGAAAGCTACCATTCAAGCAACAGTGGGAATTTCTAGTATAAATTAAATAAAACTAGATGAGGCTGGCAGCTCTTTTAGAAGTGTTGTGCCTGTTGGGGTCTGTCCAGCAACACTCACTTCCTGGCTCATTTTTACTCTCTGCAACAATACCCAGTAGCTCAATAGAAGTTTTTGCTTCTTGCTATATATGTGGCCTTGCTTTAAGAATATTAGAACTTGTAGTCATAATTCTGCATGTAATTCATAGGCTGAGTAGCCACAAAATGTGTTCAGAGATTTTGGTATGATAACATCTCAGCTATATTCAGATCTCCTGTCAAAAATTGAAATTTATAGTGATGAAAGAAGTGGAGATATCGAGTCTACACTCTGATATTAAATTTTAGTGAAGCCCGGCCTGCATATGACAAAACAAAATAATATCCTTTATTGGGAGCTCTGACTTGTATCACCAAAATATTTGAAAGAAGATATTTTTTCTAGGTATGCAATCAAAGTAGGCAAAAAAAAAAAAAGATTGTGCTTGGAAACATCATTTTATCGATCTAAAAGAACATTTTTGTATTTTCTTATATAATAAGAAAAATACGTTGTATTCAAGGATTTCTGATACACTATCTATGTACTTCCCGAGTCTTGGCACACGAGTGCGCTGTTGAACAAATGCCGTGTACCATTCCTCCCTTTAATTAGAGGTGACACTCCCGTCGCAATGTAACCAGGGTAGAACTGCTGAAGCAGAAGCAAGCATTTTGTAAACCTGTAACAACAGAGTTTCGTTTTACATTTTCAGTGTTAATAGGAGCAATGACTCACGTATCAGGAAAAAAACAAACAAACAAAACAAAACCCCAAACAAACCAAACCAAAAAAACAACAAAAAAAGCTTTTCAGAATAAATAGAGCTGATAAATATTCTTACAGTTTCTCTCCATACATCGGAATTGGATATACAGTTTTTGTAAAATGGTGTGATGGACATTTACATAAAATTTAATTATGCATGTGTGGATATACATGATTATCTTAAAGAATATTACACTAAGTGAGCACCTCTGCCTTCATATTATCACAAAAACAGCAAGAAATGTTGTCATTATAGTATTATCCACAGTGTCTCGGGTGGGTACAGAACAGTGCAAATGTCAAATGGATAAAGATATACTATGAGAAAGAAATGTGACATATGCTTGGGAAAGAGTAATCTTCCATATACAGTTCACAAAGGACAGGATGACCTAGCAAAGGAAAAGAGACAACTGTCAGACGTGACCACTATCCTTCACCTCTGATGAGATTTTTGAGAGACAGAGCATTAGCAGGTCATGGAGGTCACATTCAGGGATCTAAAGTAGAGAAAGTATCCCAACCTGACCATGAAAGCACCCACAATTTCTGCAGACACCCAACAACAACTAAAATAGTTAGTCTGTTCCTAAACCTTGATTTGGGTATAAGTTTTTATTATATGCCCTAACTGGATACTTTGTCTTTACATTTGCTTTCAATCTGAAATCAGTGTTGTTAAACTACAAAGAAGTTACAAATACTGTATAGATTAAGATGATTAATAGCTAAGCAAACCCCAGGTGTTTTAAATCCCTGAGTTACTTGTGGCCATTTTCTACACCTAACAAGGGCTTGTATATGCATTTTTAGAGATTTGTATATAACTCTCAGAAAATGTGTAAAATATATACAAAAAGAATAGTTGAGTCTAAAGTTCCTAAATCCAAAGGCTCTCTAATTGTTTTCTATCCTACAGACAAGAAAATGATAGCATGACATGGTAAAAGAAGATATTACCACCCTCAAAGAATCATTTAGGCCGGGAGAATTGTAATATTCCTATTAGGGCACTGGAGAGTTGTTTTCTAACAGGTTAGAGCTGCCTGTTACAGGGTGTGGAATGAAAAAACAAGGATGGCTTCTGTAGTGGCAGGACAGAATGCTTAGGAAGAGAAGTAAAATTGACTATTTCTTTTTGTGAAGGCCTGGATTCCTGTACCTTGAAATCACTTTCTCTGCTTCAGGAGTAGTAAAGGGGGATTAAAAAGTACCTTCCACACTCAACTTTAGGTTACGCTTCACAAATCAGAATTTTTTTTTAAATATATATAATACACATTCACTCAGTGTATCATTTTCTTCTTCTCCTGGCAGTGTCATAAATACTGACTGAGTGGCTCCCATTTTCATTCATTCTGCTTCTTCTATTTCATACAATAAAGCCAGGTTTCTGCTCTGATGATCTCCATGGTGACATAGAATATAGCCCACATTAAGAGTCCTTGGAGCTCTTCTGTAGGTGAGTGGATTAGCATTGCCACCAGAGCCATTCAAACTGTATGCTCAAGTAGTTACATGTTCTTTCTGCTTACATATAGTAATGGTAAATAAAATGAACACCAAACTCTAGAAAACACTAACAATGTGCTTTCCATTTGCAGGTCTATCACCTGAAGTTTCCTTTTATGAGATGCACAAAAATTCTTGGGAAAGAAACAGGGGCTCTGGAGTGTGAAGAAAATAATCAATCTTTCAAATGTTTTGATGAGTTATTCTGCTGATCTTTTTCATCCTTTCTCAGGTTCCACCACCTTTCTCCCTTTTAAGTATACAGGGCTACTTTCCAGTGCCAGTGATGTCCTCATTGCCAATTAGAATACAAACAGACAGAAAACAAAGAAACTGTCTTTGAGTTCTACACTTTAGAGACATTCCTCCTTTTTTGAGTCCTCAAAGCTGTAAGCTGTTTTACATTCAAGCTTCTGCAGCATATACTACTGAAAAAGTACAGTCCTCCTTAAAATAAGTAATTCTCAGCAACTTAAAACAGAGTTAAAATTTTACAATATGTTACAATGCATCAAAAATTTATTCACTAACAAAGACCATTAATAAGTATTTTTTAATTGACATGACATGTTATGATCCAAAATTCTGTTATGATGTCTTTTTAGAACTTCAGAAAGAAGAAAGCAATTGAGCACATTCAAATGTTTTTTTCCTGTTTCCAGATGGCCTTTGGAGTCCACTGCATGAGAACTGTATGGAGGTGAATGCCCAGGGACTTTTAGCACTAATACCTAATGCAGCTGGCTGCTGCAAAAAGTAGCATAGCAGGAACCAACATGATTTCCTGCCCAACCATGCCAGACCACTAGGTTGAGAGCTAAGAATGTGACATGAGGGAATGATTGTGCCAGATAATCAAGTAGGGTAAAACATCTAATCTCTTTGGTTCTGTAATAAACTCCAGAGTTTGAATCCCTTGTTGGTTGCCATTAACACCTGACAGCTGGACATCTAGTACATACAGGCTGATAACTAGGTCCTTAGCCAGGCTGGAAGAATAACAGATGAGATCAGGCTGCAGTATTTCATTTAACTGTTCATCAGTCTGTCTGCTATTCAGCTGCTGATGTTCACAGAACTTGAAAAAATGTTATTTTTTTCAACTAGGCTTCCTCCCTCCACCCCCCTTGCCAAACTTAGTCAAAATTATTCATCAGATTAAAAAGTGGCTGGATAGGACAGACAAACACAACTACATGTGCCTCAGTCCCTTAGAAAACTGGTAGCAGGAACTCAGTAATCTCCAACACTGTTTATTTTTACTCTGCTCTCTGTAATTGTGCAACACAGGAAAGGCAACAAAATTGCTTCATACAGTTTAACATTTATTTATGTGAAAGGTTTTGCAATTACACTTTATTGTGTCTAATTGCAGACCTGAAACTTTTTTTTTTTTCATTTCTCTGTTATTATAGAAATGGCAATTATTTCCCCTTCCCAATGCTGGAGAATGGAGAAAAAAATACAGATATCATTTTCATAGCAAAGAGAAATTTTGAGAATGACTAGGTGCAGGGATTAAAATGCACAGAGAGTCAATGTTTGGATGACTGAAACATTTCTTCCATTCACTGCCCATTCAGTTCCTTTATAGTCATTAACTGTAAAGACTGTGTTATACAGTATCTGAGAAGACAGATCAGGGTAAGGGCTAAAACTGTTGTCACAGATATGAATGTCTGCTTCTGACAGGGGAAAAGACAACTCCTCCAAATATGTTTATGATATCAACAATTCTACAGTATGTGTTGTATGTCACTGTTCCTGCTGGATGGTGTGAAAGAAAAGAATCTGTGACAATGCATAGTAACCTTACACGTAGACACACCTTGCACATAGAGCGCACCTCAAAACAACTGTTCCCTGCTACAGTACCAGTCCATCAATGAGGAATATTGGAAAGACTGGGCAATATTTGAAAAGTATAAATTAAAAGGATTATCTTGTACAAACACCGACTCCTGTTCTGAAGTTTTATCACAAAAGTTACAGGAATCTATCAGCAAAATTTGGTTAAAATGTAACAGGCTTTTGTCTCACTCAGCCACATCTCTTCTATACATCTGGTTTTATTCTACATTCAAAGAGAAAATACAATTGTCTCAAAATAGGAAATTTAGAAAAGTCAGAGTAATTAATTAATGTATATAAAACCCTTAATATTTTCTTAATATTTATTTCACAGAATCACAGTATAGTTGAGGTTGAAACAGATCTCTGTGTGTCTGTTGCCTCCATGCCTCCATGCTCAAAGTGATCGCAAACAGAGCTGCTTTCTCAGGGCCTTGTTCAGTTGGGTTTTGAGTACCTTCAAGGGTGGAGGCTCCATGAAATGTTTGCATGCAATAAAGACAAACCACTGTAGTCCAAGGAGATATCCTGACAACCTCTGTGTTTTCCTCTATTTGCAGTTAATGCGCATGGCTTACATCACCTCACGGTGTTAGAATTATAGACCATCTTGAGTTGGAAGGGACCCACAAGGATCATTCAGTCCAACTCCTGGCTCTGCTCACACCAAGGGTCACACTATGTGCCTGAGAGCATTGTCCAAATGCTTCATAAGCTCTATCAGGCTTGTGCTGTGACCACTTCCCTGAGGAGCCTTGTCCAATGCCCAAACACATCTGGGTGAAGAATCTTTTCCTGATATCCATCCTAAACCTCCCCTGGCACAACTTCAGGCCATTCCCTGGGTCCTATAATTGGTCATGGTGAAGAGATCAGTGCCTGACTCTCATCTTCCCCTTGTGAGGAAGTTGTAACTGCAATGAGGTCTCTGCTCAGTCTCCTCCAGACTGGAAAGAACAAGTGACCTCAGCCACTCCTTGTATGGCTTCAGTGCATTACTGTCCAGTGGACCCCTTTTGCTGAATGCATTTTGTGGTCCTGTGTGTCCCCTAGCAAGTGAAGGGAAGACATCTTTTGCCATCTCAAGTTCCAGGGGCATAATCCTTCTCTTATTCCAAGAAACACCAAAAATAGTATGACCCTTAATGAGTAAAAAAAACATTTATGGTAACATTTGGTACAAGAACTCTAGACTTAGAGAAATGTTGAAAAATAGTAATTTAGCATTGAAGTGGAAATAGTTTTCATTTATACACACCACTTTTCACTTTTGTGTGTATGCTTTTAAGAATAAACTTCCAAAAAATTGTAGATTTTTCAGCAGCGGTCAGCATAGATATTACTACGTCATAACTCTTCTATTGTAAAGAGAAACACATGAAAGTTTAAATAAGTCCACACTCTTTTCAGTAATAGAGTTCTTCACTGCACATAGAATTATTTAATGACAGCTTAATTTAATGACAGCTTTAATGACAGCTTGGAAGTACTGGGAGCAATAGATAGGCTACAGTAGGCTCTGTTTAGTCCTATATATGTCTTTGGCATGCCATGTTAACAGGATGTGAAACAAGACTAAGTTGGAAGTCAAATCCTCATGTTGTAATGTTCTTAGAATACTAAAAAAACCCAACAGTTTCCAAAAAAAAAAGCCTTAATAGATTACCATGTCAGTTTCAGTCCGTTAGAAAATATATTACTGCTAACTCTATTCTGTTTGGTTTTTTATACCTTTAGGGGAGAAAGACCTCAGAGTGAAGAAAAACAAGAACTTCTCATACAAATGTTAGTATATATATTCCGGACTTTAGAATGTAAACCCTGTACTCTAAACGAGAGCAAGTTTTTTTGAGCTGACATCTCCAAAATCTGGAAATCCTACCTCACACAAGCTACTACAATGTTTTCAATCGCTTTCACTGAAAATGTTTAGAAAAGCCTTTTTTCACACTATTACTACTTGTTATCAACCTTTTCCCCAGTGTAAATCTGACTATATACTGGGGTCCAAATTATAAATATCTGATCTTTTTGTGTGTTACAGTCTATTGACTATGTTCCAGGTTTTTTCCAGCTTGAGAGATTTTGAATTAGATCTCCTGTAAATTGTTGGCAAATTAAATGGCTGATAAAATGGGCTAGTATTTACTGTATGCTCAAAATTATTCATGCAGTGGCATGTGGTTCCAGGAAACCTTTCCTTCTTCTCTTTTCTGCAAATATTTACTTTTTGCAGATGAATATCTATAACCAAAAAAAGACAAACAAGTTGTAGGCAGCTGTTTTTCTTGCTAGTTCCCATGCCAATAGTTATACATAGAATATTTTTTTAGTAATTTCATTGATGTTTTTCTCTCTGTCACTGTTTTCCACAGGTTGTTGCCTTTCATGATAATTTACTATGACATATTAATTTGATTAGAAGAGCATTTTGAAAACCTGTCCTCTAATGGACTGAACCTAATGTTGCAACTGTAGGGATATAGTTATTGAGAGGGGTCCATGACCAATTAAATACATTAACTCTAATGGTGAAGCTTGGAAGAGAAAAGCAAACAAGCAAAGAAAGAAAGAAATAAATAAAGGAATTGTGAGATTGCGAAAGGAAAAGGGAGACAAGGTGCCAGGAATCAGGGGTGGGGCAGGCAATGTTGCAAAGAGTCAGAGAAAGGAAAATGCTTCCCAGTGGCCAACCTAGAAGAGAAGTGTGCAGTGTTGCCCAGATGAGTGTCCTCCTCTGTTTCACTTCTAACATGGTAACTTAATACTTTTCATCAGGGTCTGCACAAAATCATCTTTGGGTTTTTCTGCTATTGGTGTTGTTATTGCTGATGGGACCAATAAAACAATAAAGTTTAAAATGAACTGTAAAGGTTAATACGGAAGGTCAGCTGCAATGTAGTTGTATCCTCAGGATTTCTATGGCTTAGTCCACCCAGATTGTATCAATTACAATTAGGGTTTTTTTTGTGTGTGTGGCTGCTGATGGTGTATGTTGTTATTTAGCTCCTAAAGAGTAGTGTTGATGTAGCACATTATCATGTCTCTACAGTTGCTCCTTTAATATAAGAGATTGTTCTGTGCTATGGCTAGGAATGGCATACTTAAACCTGGAATTTCACCTCCTGACCCAGGTATATATGCAGCCTGCAAGCATGATTCATGTAGTCTGCGTTTTACAGCCTGTATCCAAATCTGCTCCTTACTAAAAAATGCAGCTGCAGCAGCAGCATCAAATCTTGACTCAGTGTAGCATCTGAACAACTGTATTAAAACAAATAAAAATGCTTTTGCCACATAATACATTTTACATTGCATTTGTCCTTGTTGTGGTTTAATCTGGAAGGTAGTTAAACAGCTGTGGGCTCACTTTCCATCACCACCCTGTGTCGCCTCCAGCTTCTTGTGCCCCAGATTCCTCGCTGGTGTGGCAGTGGGAGGACCTGCAAATTCCTTGAGTTAGTGTAAACACTGCTTAGTAAAATCTAAAACATCTGTGTGTCATGAACATTACTCTTATCCTCAATCCGTCACTCCATACTATACCAACTAGGGCAAAAGTTAACTCTGTCCCAAATAAAACCAGAGCAATATCCACCCTTTATTCTGTATAATTTATGTTGTGTCCAGGTTCCACTCTTCCCAATGTATCCTTCCCTGTCTTTTGATACGTTCACAGAGATATCATTCCCTTAGTCTATGGGTCATCCCTCCAAAATGTTCATTGAGTACAATTAGTCCATAGCTTCGGGCTTCTTCTGTCATAGTAGACCTTCAGGGCTGGAGGGATGGTGCATGGTACTGGATAATATCCATGATAAGTCCATCCCTCATTCACAAACCCATTTGTACATTGCATCTCTTCTTTGATGGCCCAACGTGTCATAGGTTCACTGAGCTACCGATCTTCTTCTACCTATCTTCCGAGTTACCTTGTGATAGCCTTACTTTAGCATAGTCTGCTTCCTGATCCCTCTTAGAGGCAGCTCCTTTATCCCTTGTTAAATATGTCCACTTCTGCTTCCATTATGTCTCCTTGCGTACAAGGGCAGATAATACTGGCACAGGTTGGTTCTCTGGTTCAGCCATGGATTCTGTCACTTTGCTTTCAGTAGCAGAGACCTTCCCTCCCTGCAGCAGGCACTGAGCTCTGTAGAACAGGGCTCAGTCAGCCCGGACCAGGACCCAGCACATTGTAGTGATTTGTGTCTCTCTGGAATTACCTGGGGATAGCTTATCTTTCCCAAATATTTTAATAAATTTTTCTGGATTCTGCACATTTTCAGAGGTGAAGTTCCAAAACACTGGGAGATGCCCACTGTCCTAGGCACTCGCCCATCCCATCCCATCCCACACTCCCTGCCCCTCATAACTATCCGGCCTTAGGGCAGATCTCTGGGTGATGTTCTTACCTAGTTGTGTAACCTTGCGTAAGACCTGAGACACATTCATGAGTCATAGCAATGCAAAGGTGCTGGTTTGGACACCATGGGAATACTTTCCAAGAGCTGTTGTAACTCACCTGGAGGAGACAGGAAGGATGATGGAGGATGTCATTCCCATGGATGGGCCCTTGGAGGTGTAGTTAGGTGTTATTCCCAACAGGTAGCTCCTGCCATGTGGGTACAGTGGCGATATCGGGTGCACACACTGCCTCAGATGCCAACAAGCACCTTGTCATACCAAAAACCCATGTTACAAAGCACAACAACATCATAACCTTAACCGAGGGCTGAAAAATGACACAACGGGGAGCACACACAGCAAGTAAGGTGTTACATAATGCAACTCTGAGAACATACAACAACATTGAGCTCAAATAAATCAACATTGTTGCCAGCAACTATTAAGCCAATGCATCTAATCACTTACAACAAATTTGTTTTACCATGTCAGAACAGTGGTTATCTTAACCCTTCACACCCATGCGTTGGGTGCCAAAAGGGACTGTTGTGGTTTAACCCAGCAGGCAGCTAAACAGCATACAAACCACTTGCTCACTTCTCTGTCACCACCCCAGGATGAGTAAGAGAATTGAGGAAAAAAACCATAAAATTCACCCATTGAGATAACGACAGCTTAATAGGCCAGAAACAGGAGGGAAAACAAAAATAACTATCATTAAAAAATTAGAATGTACATAACAAGTAACGCACAATGCAGCTGCTAGCCACCTGCTAGCTGATACACAGCCAGTTCCCAAGCAGTAGCCCCCAGCCAGCTCTATCTGTAGTTGATATTACTGAGTTTTACGCCATGTAGTATGGAATATCCCTCCAGTCAGTCACGGTCAGCTATACCACCTGTGCCTCCTCCCAGCTACTTGTGTCTCCCAGCCTCCTCACTGGTGGTGTGATGTGAGAAACAGAAAAGTTCTTGTCTTTACGCTTAACACTTCACCCATCAGTGTGTTATCAACATTATTCTCATCCTAAATCTAAACAAAGTATTATACCATATACCAGCATGAAAATTAACTCTATCCCACACAAAATTAGGACAATTGTGTACTGAAAGGACAATCTTACATCATGTCATTTAGAAACTTCCCCACATTTTGCAGACTCTTTGGGTAATAGACAAAGACTTGAGATTTCAAAGTATCACATTGCTTTGTCACTAAATACATGTTTCAATAAAGTTTTTGTGTTGACCCAATACATTACCTCGTCTGGTGAGGCCTTAGAAAACTGAAAAAGACTGTTCCTAAACGAAACACAGGTAAAATACAGAACTTTCTTTACATAGTGAACAAACTCTAGATAAAAGCAGTAGCTCCTTGATTTTAAGAAAACTTTGGCAAAAAAAAAAGGTCAATGTAATTGTTTTTAGAGGATTTTTATCATTTCAGTGTGATTAATAGAAGTATGACTCACTCCTATAAAATGCAAGGCTCACTAATTAAAAAAAGTTAGATAATATGAATAGGGATCACTCACCAATAGGTGAGTGAAGGGTTAGAAATATAAATAGGTAAATAGATATGGCCAACTGAACATGCTAGATTTGGTAAGGAAAACCTACATATTACCAGGGCTTCATGGGCGAAGAAATGTATCACATCTGCTTTTACAAGTTCATTCATGTCACAAGCAGTCCAAGTATGCCCATTGCTGCAATGCAGGCAAGGCCCGTTTGATAGCTGGGTAAACGTTTGAGCAATAAGTTTGTTTTGAACTCCCTGAAACAGAGGCTATGCTCCTAATTTTAATATGTCTATATTACTATAAACCCAGTATCTGCACGTGACTCAGCCCTGGAAGAATGGCAGATAACAAGAACAACATTAGTGACATAAAATATAGGAACAGAATACACAAAACTAGTGGCCAAAAATCTGCGTGCAGTTCTAGGCAGAAAAGCTTCCGTGGCGTCTTATATAGTTTGAAGTTTGTTCCTACAATTTCCAACCCTCTTGTAATTCCAGGAGTACTTAGAACCATTGGAATATTGATATAAACGAGAGTATGTAGAGATCTGGAAGATTAGATCCACGTCCGCCTATTGTTCTGAGGTTTGGCTTCCTGCCCTCTGTTCAGGCAATAAATTGGCTGTAACAGAGCTACTTCTAGCACTCTGTTCAGTAGAAGTATCCCAGCAGAGACAAAACCACACAAAATAAGGTAAGCAAGAATGGTAGATTATAGCAGGATTAAATAATTTAAGATTATGTTATCAGACTGTTTGTTGAAATTCTTTGAAATAGTGATTTTTTTCAGTTGAAGTTTTCTTAAGAAATCTCTTCATCTGGTTTATGTGCATTTTTGTGTATTCCTGTGACTAGTTTAGATGATAGATTTTGTAAAGTCTGATCAACCTCATTTTTTATAACCTTATCTTTTATTAGCTATAGGATGCCAAAAATTCTTTTTAATCCACTGTCAAATGGGAATTAAACCTGGTGGAATTACTATCTTTGCTAGCAGGACTGATAGCTGCAACCTAATACACTCAACTAGAACAGTTCTGACCCTGTAAGGATCTTAGGCATATCTTGTTATGAATTTATCAACACAGTATGAGATAATATTTGGAACATACCACCATATGAATGAACTCCAAAATTCTAGATGTTGTTTTAATGTACTGAACTTGATGTACTGAATTTCATGTACTTAATTTAATTTTATGATCACATGTGTCTTGGGGTTAAACAAAAGAGAGAATGATGGCTAAGAACAAACAAGATCACAATGGGACAAAGAGAGGCTATATAGCAGGTTTTCTTTGCTGTCTTCATATCAATGTATTCATATAATCTATGTAGTAGTAAAAAATTTCAAATTTCCTGTGCTTTTAGTGTGATCTTGTTGTCATTGGCCACAAACATACTCATTAGTTTGTTAGGAATAGTTAGACTACTATTTTCAGTAGTTTAAAGAGCTTTAATTCTCTTATACTTAGTTTAGATGCAAAATTAAACAAATCAGATCCAAGTTTCCAAAACAGTAGTTGACAGGTCTGCAGCCAAGAGCAATATCCAAATCTTCCTGGTTGTCTTCAATGTATACCTTACAGAAGAGAGAAAAGAACTGAAGAAATAGGTATGAAAGACATTAAGATAAAGAAATTAACATAGGAATATGTACCCAGCATAAAAAACTATGACAAAGAATGAAAATGTGGGCATAGGTGACATGTATATAAGAACAGGAAAGGTTTATTGAAGTGGCAGTATTTATATGTCTCTCAGTCTTAAGGAATATATGGCAATTCAAGGTGTGAAAGCTTGTTTTATTTATTGTAGGGAGCTTTAATTGTTCTGGAGAACAATTAATTGGCTTCTGGAGAGCCAACAGAGGTGAAGTTCTACCATAGACTTCTCTATTTTCTACTTATTTAAACAAGACAAAATAATTAAACTTTAGTACCGTTCTTCATAACGTCAAGGTTATCTGTCCATAATTAATCATAGAAAGTTTCTTCAGAATTTATCCACTTCCTAAATATGTTTCTGAAAATGTCTTTGGACTGGCCTGCCCTCTTCAGGAATTATTCAGTGCTGACTTGGGAACATTTTCCTTTTTGTACTGTTGTGAGTGTAAGTAATGCAGGTGCAAGACTCTGAACATAGATCAAAATCAGGAACTGGGATCTTCAGAACTTCTGATCAAGAGCAGCCAAACTAGAATTACACTTGTTTTCAGTAGGAAACTTGCGTAAGTGACTGTTTTGGAGCCTCATAGACCTAGCAAAGTCTTAATGCTTTGTTAATGAACACCTAGAGACTCTAGGTGACTTGGACTTGAGAGGCTTAGGTCTCTCAAGATCCACAAGGTGGCATTACTGTCCCCACACACCATAGAGCACGATTATGGTGGAAGTTTCCAGAGACCAGTTTCCTAGTGAGAAAACACAAAGAATGTGGGATTTTTTTTGTCAAGAATGCTCAGTAATAAAGCAGTTTCAGCAAGATGAGGAAGACCCAGCCTTTTCTTTCTACCTCTGACTGCAAGTTACAACTCATTATATGAGCCCTATTCACAAGAAAGAGCAATCCCATATAATAAATGTTTCACTTTTCAGTGATCTAACTGAATGTTAGAAACTGAATGTTATAGCTAGAGTTGAAGAGAGTGAATAAGAGCCTTAGTTATCCCTTTTAGTCTGGTCACAAGGGAATTGCCAGGGACGGAAGTCTTTCATTTCATGTAAAAATTTAATATGAAGCTTTGCATCAGGGAAGTGAACCAAACCAGAAAACAGAACTGCCCTACCCTTCCTTGGGTGAATTTACAAGCCATTTCACTTGTGTCAGAGCCATAGTATTTCTGGTCTGACAGATATTTAGTTACTCTGTGCAAAGCTGCATGGGGCTAAAATTGTACCCATCTGCACTTGTTTCATTCACCAGGATACCAGACAGAATTGAAGCTCGTTGTTTTCCGTGGTCTGCCCTTGCCATAAACACTTGTCATAAACAGGTGACTTCAGGAGAGCATGTAGACTTCAGAATTTCAGTCTCCCTTTCTTTAAACCAAAGTAAGGTCCTTAGCTTTTCTGAAATGCAGTGTACTTGGAACTTCAGGATACCTTAGTAGCTACTTGGGTGGTTTCACAATGAAAGTAGTTCACATTCTTAGATATCAATTTCTCCTTCAGGTATCTATATTAACTAATATTCCTTAATAATTATAATATATTCCTCAAATTTCCAAATTTCCAGTCCTCATTTCTAAGGCAAGATTTCCTGAACCTTGATTTAAGATTGCAATATACCTACATATACCTCTGAGAGTCAGGTTATGCTGTTTTGAAGTTAACATCATTTTCAATCACTTATGAATACTTGGACAATTATCTTAGACTGTACTCACATGATGAATGTGATTTTCCAGTTCAGTTAGCAAAATGTAGCTAGCTTCCCATGATTGACAAATATAAACTGAAGCCACAAACACTGCTTATATATTATCTAAGGGGAAGCCTTTCAAAATACATTCCTTCCATACAACTGTGTTATCCATGTTGGCATGCATCTTAGTGGAAGTTTAGATAGTTAACTGATTTACCATCTCTGGAAACACACTGTTTTTGCTTTGCAAGACAAAGGCTTGGATCATGCAACCAGTCAAATATTTATTGAGTTTATCCACTTCTATTAACTGTCATTTATCAAAACTGTGTTTGAAAACTTTTTTCTCAATGGAAACACAAATCCTTGTGACAAATTCTAACTCCTACTTTAGGACTCGAAAAGGAAGTCAAGTGGGAGCATCGTCATCAGTATTTCTTCAGTGCCTCTGCAATGCTGCTCCGCTCAGGCCGTAAAAAGCCGTATCAAATGCCTCTCCGTAGAAGGCAGCCTGTGAGGAAGAAATTTCTGCTTGCAAATATGAGAACAGCTCCTGGAAAGCCAGGTAACTCTTACTTGAGTGACAGATATGTTTGTAATCTTGAAAAGAGTATTCCAATCCAAGACAAAATCCAACAAAATTAAGCATGTGGAAGCAGCTTTTCTATAATGCTGTCAAAAATAAAAATATTTGGTGGAAAAGTAGACCCCAAAAGCTACTTTTAAAATTACCAGAACAGAAATACTCCTTAAAATACTGACATTACATTTCTTCTCCCACAATGTTCAGACCAGTAATTCATAATGTACAAATGTACCTCCCTGGAAAAGGGTGAATGATATAAGACCTGGCAACCATTTTAGTTTGGGCACTGTACTAGTTCTTGTAATTCTAGTTGTAAGTAGAATTCTTACATTATAGCTATTTCAATACAAAATTTTTAAAAGGGTTGCTGTATTGATTATTTTAGTTGTTGTCCTGTTGCATTTTAGAGCAACCCATCTTTTTTTCTGGAAGACTGATTGCCAGCTGCCTTTGAAGAGAAAAGCTTTGTCCAACCATAAATGAGCCATGTATGTAATAAAAGGTCCAACAAAGAACCTGCCATTCTGGAGTGTGTGACTCAAGCTGTCAGAATGTGCGTCATCCTTCTCTTTCATTGTGTGTGCAGAGTTTCTGCTCAGCCTAAACAGGGTGGAAAAAACGCTTCTCGGAAAAAGTGCAATTTTTTCAAAATATTTGCGTAAATACAGATGTTTCAGAGGAGGTATCTCATTATAAAAGAAGTAAAAAGTTTTTGGTGAAGTCAAGCATTCCTAAAACATTATGCCACTGCTAATGCATTCTGTGTATCCTGTTGTTTTGCTTGCCTAATTATCCTGGCAAAGACAGGATTTTTTATCTCACAGCATACCCTGGAGATCTGTGTGATCTCAGAAATGTCTTAACTGCATTTGAAAGTATCAAACCTTTTCCAGTAAAACAGTAAACCTTTTCCAAAAAACAGTAAAACAATGTTCAGCTGAACATAATCAAAATTATGCCTTACAGTGTAATTCTGGAGATGTCTGATAACCAAGTTTCAGGACATACATCCTTCTGACATGTAGAACAGCACAGTTGTGTTTAGGAATGAAACAGAACAATTTCCCTCCCAGAAGCTTTTAGCTAGAAAGACCTGGGTTTGTTGTATTGTTTGGTTTTTTTCCAGTATGAGATGTCTGATCCCCAAACTAAATGCTGCTATTTAGCCATAAGCACTCTAACCTGAAAGTCCTGTTTACACCCACGACTTATCAATTTTGAATTGATATTCAAAATGCAAAATTGCAAAACAGAAAAGTACTTGCCTATGAAATACAGGAAACTAGTCTATAAACAGTATGCTGCGGAGAAACGTTCCCTACTTTATCCCTTATTTTCTTCAAAATGAAACTTACAACTTTATTTTTCACATCTCTCTATTCAAAGACTTCTGTGAACAACTTTGCTTTGGCTCAGAGAACTCCCACAGAGCTTTGTGCTTTGGCTCCCACAGGCCCCCATTGGCTGGTCTAAGTCTACTCATTCACTAGCCAACTGCAAATGTGTATCCACTCTCTCACATTCAAATTTGTCCTGTCCCCATTAGTCTTTAGTCTTTTTCAACACAGCTATCTGCATGCTGTCCACCATCCCTCTTTCTTACACTATTCCTCAGGCTCTTGGGTTGGAAGCTATTTTGTCAAACTCAAGTTTTCATGTGTTATTTCTCTGAAAGGCTGAGATACATCTTTTCTGCTCACTGACATAACCTTCTAAGCAAAGAAATATTTATTTTACTTCTACACACTAACACCAAGCCCTCAAAACAGATTCTCAAGCCCACTGGGTAACTTCTAGTATACATTGGTGTAGTGGTTTTGGTAATGGTTTGTAGTGGTTTGGCAACCGGGTGGAGAGGTTGCCAGCAGGCAGCCCAGGGGGCTGGAGTGCCCGGCCCCTGGCAGGGTCTGGGGGCTCAGCCTGGCCGGGAAGGGCCAGGCTGGGTCCTAGTCCTGCCTTCTTGCTGCCAACAGGGAAAGAAGAAGTTCCTGGATTTTTTTTCCAACTTTAACATGTGTGTTTCAGAGAGGCGTGTCCGACTTCATCACTTCCGTGAAACGCTCCCACTTCAAACCAGCGCATTTGGCTACACTGCTCATTGTTCAAATATACATAGATTATCAAGTAAAGATTGTTAAAAAAATGCACTTGATATTTTTCTAATGGAGTGTTGTAATTTCTCTATTGATAGTAAAATTAATTATGACTCATTTTTTATTAGTGTTTAGCCTGCGACAAACAGTGAAGTGTTATATACTAACTGAAGATTCAAAAACAGTGCATTTTGATATAGATGAAGATGGCCATCATGAAATATCTACCAAGGATTCACAGTCCCATGAAGGTAATGTTCCTTATGTACCAAAACTCAAAATTGTATGTATAGCACTCGGGAAATTTTCAAATGTACTATTATATGTCATGTGTTGCTGGGCTCCTCGCTCCAAGTAAGACGCTGAGGTGCTGGAGCGTGTCCAGAGAAAGGCAATGGAGCAGGTCTGGAGCACAAGCCCTGTGAAGAGCAGCTGAGGGAGCTGGGGGTGTTTTAGCCTGGAGGAAAAACGGCTCAGGAAGGACCTTATCAGTCTTTACAGCTGCCTGACAGGAGGGTGTGTCCAGGTAGGGGTTGGTCTCTTTTCCCAGGTAACAAGACACAGGATGAGGGGAAATGGCCTTGGGTTGTGCCAGGAGAACTTTAGATTAAATATTAGGAAAAATTTCTCTGTTGCAAGTGCTGCTAAGCTTTAGAAAAGGCTGCCCAGGGAAGTGTTTGTGTCTCCAACCCTGTAGGGATTTAGGTGTTTGAATATGGTGATTAGGAACATGGTGTACTTGGAAGTGTCAGATTATGGTTGTATTCAGTGATCATAAGGGTCTTTTCCAACTTAAATGATTCTATGATCCTGTTCTCTGTAGACATAACAATATATTGGATCTGTATGAATATTGATAATGATACAAGAAAACTTTTATCCTCATTTACAGTAGGTATGTTTTATATTTAAATGATAAGATTATATTGTTCACTCTCATTTGACTTAGTGGGAAGTCTCTAGCTCTAAAGAGAGACAAAGGAAAGGTAATGCTCAAGAACAAATGCAAAATCCAAGAACAAATGCAAAATGGAGAATAAAGCATATTTTTGAATTTGTGGGGTTATTTTATTTTTCATTGAACTCTTTTGTCTCCAATGGGGCTTCTGTATTAGACACCAAAGATGTTATGATAACTATCATCATACAAAGGCTTGTTAGAGGATATAATTTTGATAGAGAAAAGTTAAATAATATCAAATGCAATTATTCTAAAACAATGCAATTATTTTAGAATGGTACCATTTCCAGAGATGTGAAAGTAGGAAAAAAAAACTCAATAAAACATATTTTTAAACAAAATAGAGGAAAGTTAGCTATTGAATTACTAAAACTTTCATTCTATTAAATTGACAATAATGACAGCTACACTGATAGGGTACTTAAGTGTGCTTCATATCTTTTTCAGTATCTTTTCCTTGACAACTGCATCAAATTTTGGAGTCACTCAGACAATTATTATTATTAATTTATGAACAGAACCAAAACCTGTATAGGTATACAATGGAAGCAGTTTGTGAACAGATACATTGTCTGACAAGCCTGATGTAGAAGATAGTGATATTCCAAGGACACACACAGAAAAAAAAAAGGAAATGCTGTGTAATATTGCTGTGCACATAAGCACCACAGACATATATTCATGATACAGTTAAGACAACATAATATTAGGAACCAGTTGTAACCAGGATGTTTGTGACATTTTTACCTGAAGTGGGTGATGTTTTCCCCAGCTGACTGGCTGTGTCATGCAGGCTGATCTCAGAAAAGCCAGAAACCACCTGCTATTGTTATCTGTTGCCTTCCAATCCCATACATTTCATATTAGGGTACTCACTTTCACTGCCAAAGCACTTCAGGCTCCTCTTTAATAGCATACTAGGCTTTACAGCTGGTCACCAACCTCTTGTTTCTAAGGTGCATTCTCTGTTGCAAAAGATAGTTAACCAATCGATACACTTTTTAGGCTCAGTGTTCAGACTTCAGTGTACCTGTTCACAAGTCTAACTTTACAGCCTTCCAGGGTTAAATGAATTCAAAGGCCCTCAAGAAAAGAAATCTGGTGTCTGCTGCTTTACACACTTCTTCTCAGATTATGTTTCAAAACAGCCCTTTAAATTGTTGGTATTATTTTTAAATCTGAGGAATGTAGCTCTCTAATTCCACATATTTGTTAAATACCTTCTATTTTAGATATTGCGTGGTTAAGCGTGTTCACATGGACTGAAGCAGTTACTGATAAACCTCTCGTGAGAAAAAAAGGTATCATCTCTCTGTTAGGGTCTGGTTTTGAAGATACATTTGATAGTAAGAAAAGAAGGTAATAGTGTTTTACACATAGACTTGACATTAGAAGTAACATATTGTATCAGATTTTTCACTTAGCTCAGGCTACTGGACAGGTCTAAAATAAAAGAGTCTTTCTCTGTTCCATAAGAAGAAATCTTCAAAGTTACCAGATTTGTAAAGTAAGAGTAGTGCCTTGGACTGGAAACAAATATATGTGAGGGAATCTATTTTATAGAAACTGGAACACACAATATTTTTTGTAAAAAACTGTGGGTGTTCCACTGCTGACATTTAAGTCTTAACTTAACTTAATTAAGTCTTGACTTAACTAGTGAAGACCTGCTTTAACAGGAGAGGAAAACCAAAAAGAAATAAATATGAGGAAAGAGGAAGCACACTTTTGGAATTTTCATATTGTACACTTAAGAAATTATTGCAAAAATCAAAGATTAATTAGTTCAGGTATTACAGAGGAAGAAAAATGCACTCTAACTCCAGTCATCAAGGGCTCCTGTAACCAGTGAGAAAAAATGTCCATCTGGTCCAGTACTGTACCTTGAAGAAAGGACAAATGAGGATTTCTAGGGAACAGTATAAAAATACTGATATCCTCCCAAACTCCAAAGCTTTGCATTTTAGGGATATCCCAAGCAAGAAGTTATTTAATTTATTTAATTTCAAGGCATTATCTTTGCATGGATTTTAAAATTGCCCCTTAGACTCTGGTAAGGTTTTAGTGACCAGAGAGACAAGGTAATTAATTCAAAATCAATCAGGGAGTGGAAGAATCATTGATATACAATCATGAAAAGATTCCTTACTTTCCTTGCCATTCTCTGGCTGCTTGATAGATCACTTGTCACACCTTTTAGAGATGATAGAGAAAGTTGGGCTTGTTCGGACTTACTCAGACTGAACTATGTATAAGCAAGTCACAATAAACACTATAGACTGAGAAAGACAAGGATAGTTAGGATATAAGTCATGTTGATGGATGTCCCTGGTCAGCTGGATGGACTCCTGCATACCTCTTTTGTTGTCAGTCTTACCTTCAAGAGAGAACACTCTTGACTTGGATAAGAAACCTTTCTTGCCTGTTGATGTGTCTCTTAAATGCTACAACTGAAACTGGACAGTTGCAGCTGAGGCAATCTAAGGTGATGTCAAAAAGAGTAAGAAAAATGACTGAATTATAGACCTACTATAGTAGTCTACTATATTTATATAAATATTTAAACTGAATAAAGCATATTCAGTTTGAGTTTTTCTTAATTTTTAACAAGGATTTTTATGCTATTTTCATGCTATAGCTGTTTCAGAAAAATTCCTTCAGAAGAATAATACAAAGGCATTACAGTTGAGAAAAGTTAAGGCAACTAAGATCAGGGCCAAGAGCAGCTAAAATTAGTCAACTGGGATGAATATGTTCTGCTAATTCTGAATATCCTTCAAAGGCTAAAAAATGCCTTTGGTAATACGTAAAACTATTCCAAACTCCTTAACTGCAAATGTTAATGCATAATAATCTAAATCTAAAAGTCTTTTAAATTTCTGCTCAGTTGCTGCAGTGTTAAACATACAGACCAACTGCCACTTTCTTTTATATTTTTTGCCTTAAATGGTACACTTGACATACTTCTAAAAGCACAAGTGGTGTTTTTTTTAAGTAACTTTTCAAGTCAGTCAGATAGGTATAACATCACTGAGCAGTCATTTATGTAATGGTTTTGCTAGGTAATGCTCTTGTGTGCTGTATCAGTTGGCAAAGAGTACCTTAATTTATTTACTTTTTGCTGAGGCCTTGCACTACCAGAAGGTAACAACGAATAGTCAGTTTAGCAGGCTGAAGAATGTCCCATATCATTGATGTTGTCTTACCTTCTGCAGCTGAAAAAACAGTATTAGCTTAAAAAATTGAATTGATCCAATGCATCCACAATTATGATAGTAGAAGGATTTTTATCTAGAAACATGCAGAAAATAGAAGGGAAAAAACCTACATTTTCAATATTGACATATACATAGGTGTATACCATAAACATGTTTATTACACATATGTGTTATCTACCAATACACATGCCTTTGTAGTTTATATGACATGTAGTAATGTATAACTGATATTTCATACATTGACCATAAAAGTAGAGAAATAAACTATATATATATATATATATGTGGCATATTTAAAGTCTCACAAAGTCACAAGCTTTAAATACTTTAGACAAGAGAATGGTATCAAGAGTGATTGTAATGATTTCTAGTCCTATGCCTATAAACGATGTTTTCTCTTTGGAGAGCACATTCAACTCTTCTTCGTTTTATAAAGTGATACTTGTATTCTTACAATATTCTCCTCTATGTAAAACAGATTCTGAAAATTTGGTGATACTCACACAGAGATCAAAGCTTAATGAATTTGTCCTGTTGTGCAAGGGTAAGAAGCGTCTCTCTCTGAAGGTAAAAAGTCGTTTATTTTCTTTATAACTTGTGAGTCCTCTCTCTTACGATAAGACAATTTCCCCCAGACCTTTTCAAATTCACTTTTCTTATCCCCTTTCACCTTTCATAACTTCCAAGTATGTCCCTTTATTCTTTCTTGGGAAATACTCAGAGAAGGTTATTGCAAAAGTTTTTGGGTTGGGTAGTTGACTACTGCCACTAGAAGACAGACAGGGATGTTGGGGTCCAGTCTCTGTGGAGGAAGAGGGAGCTTCTTAGCCAGAAAACATGCAGGAAAATAAGAGAGGAGTAAAAAGCAGGAATCTTGCCACAGAAGGAGGTGAGTTTAAGATGAAAATAATTTTCTTCCAATGAACCCACATCACAAGATAAGGAATGTGATGAAAAGAAAACACAGCTGAACATGCAGCTTTAAACACTTACCACCTGGTGTCTAAGCATTCCCATTTTCTCCAGTCTTGTGAAGGTTTGTTTCTGATAGGCAGAGAAGGCAAGGCTAGTCATCCCCAGTGAGGGATTATAACCATTGCTAAAATCTGTCTGAGAAAGAATGCTATGTTGCAATTTACCATCTAAATAAGAGCAAAGGTCCAAGAAGCTCTGTTAACACAGGTATGTTGAGATAAAGAGTAACCCTTCATCTAATGTCAGCCATGCATGATGGTGTTAAACACCAAATGCATCCTCAAAAAGTCTTGGATGTTTTTCATTTGTTTTTAATTCACAAATGACTCTCCATAAAATCTGTTTCCTGAATTTTTCTAGGGAAATGTAAGGTACATAAATTATATTTTTGCCCTATTACTCATAGAAAGGGATTTTCCTTTCTGTCCCTGAAACAGCAACTATTTTAAAATTATTTTTCTGTTTCAGAGGTTGCCTTTTCATAAATCTATTGTTTGAAGGGTGTTCCACTAAATCAGGAGAAGAACTGAGTGTGGAGCCTTAATAGATTTTAATTTCCAGTGAACTACTTTAAAATTCCGGGTCGTGCCAGATTATTTTTCTTGACATAACTGAAAGCAGTTCTTATCTGAAGATGCAGTAAGACACATCTGGTGTCTACCAAATATGTAAAAAAAACTTGGAAAGATCACAGATCTTTCTTTTTTCAGCACAACACAAATAACTTCCTTAATCTCAACAGGGATTCTGGTATGGAACAGGACAAGGCTTCTTATCTGGAATAAACTTTTGACATCCTGGTACAATATGGTTCAATCAGGGCTGCATTTCTAAATAGAACCTGGGCATTACACAGTTTGAAGGACTGTCTTGAGTATCTGCTTTCAACCCAATTCATTTTACATTGCAAATGGTAAAGGAGGAATATATTCATGGAAGTTTTTCAAGAATTTATCAATTTATTACTTTTGGATTATTTGAATGTAATAATTAATGAAGTTCAAAAAAGAAAGATAGTTTTATTTAGAATTAATGCCACATTTGATGGGTTTAAAAAGAAAAATATGATCAAAAATGTACAAAACTAAATTACAAAATTAACAAGTCTGTTTGTTGTGAACACAGGTCTTAAAAGCATCCTGTTCAGAGCCAGATTATCCTTCAGTGGCGAGATGCAGTATGCAAACATGCAACCATGAAGATCCTGACTTTAAACAGGTATACAATCATGATCAAACAAATAAAAACCTGTGTGTGAGACTGTGTATGCAAATGCAGATGTGTAAAAAGGGCAGCTAAATTCATCCTGTTACTCATTAAGTGACAAATTGCTTACTTTTCCTTCAGCTGATTTTTTGTATTTTTCTCAGAAAAAGGAAAATACTAAATTTTCCCTTGACTTTATCTGTGACTACATCCTTCAATTTCCAGGCAAAATATCTGGCTCTCAAACAAAACATGAAAGATGGTTGTATTTCCTGTGTTATTATGCTTATACAGAGGGAGATACAAAGTAGATTTTACCTGGTACAAATTCTTAGGCAAGATGCAGAAAATCTGGATGAGTATATTAGCAGATACAGAAGGATCAAATTACAAAAGCTATGATGTTTTAAGAACTAATGAATCCATCAGTCATAAACTTCTGGGAAGTAAAACCCTGTCATATTTTCAGATTGAATTTCTTATAATCAGATGATTATAAATCAGGAGTGGACTGATATATATATATATATATATAATATATATATAAACTATGTATATAAAATACATGTAAATCATTGTGGACAGAAATACAAGTAGCTGGGTGGTTTCTTTACATGTTTTTGTGGCAAAAGCTTGGTTTTGTTGGCTCTTCTCTAGATAGAAATGGTAAAACATAGTAGACACGTCAAGGAAATTAGTTGCTCTTTGGGATACCTAAACTTTAGGATAATAGACATTATAACCTAGAGAAAATGCAAAACTAGGAAATGTAATTAATAATATTTTTTATTAGGATTGTAGCCCTGTGGGTTTATTATTCAACTGAAAAGACAATCTTTCCAATTTCAATAGGCAAAATTAGAGCTATCTGGACCCAGGGAGTTTCAGAACTTCATAAGAGGGACTGTGAAACCCTGAAAACCTGAAATTCCCAGATTAAAATTTCTAAAATGCTAAATTGCTTTAGGATTTCTCCTAAATCAAAAAGCATTGAATTACCAGTTCTGGTAAATTGAAGTCTATCTGAAATGGTTTTCAAAAGGTATGAGCTACACTACTAATAATTAATGAACAAATCTCCTGCATTTTGGGCCTGGAAAATCTAAGTGGGTTCTTCAGTTTAAGTTCTGCTGAGTTACTCATCTGCCACTAATATTCCTTGGCTCCCCACAGAAGGAGAAAGCAACAAAGCTTAGGAAATTTTTAACACAACTTGTAGTCCTCCCCTCATATGCTGTAAACGATCACAGTCATATTGAATCTTGCAAATTATATTTAATACACTTTTTTATATCATACACTTTTTTAAGCATAAAAATGCATGCCTTTTCTGTGGAGCTGTTCACAGAGGCTTAGTGTGTTTATGACTTCAAGTTTTGGGAGACATCTGGGAAGAGCCATAACAATTGCCTGTAGAGACCTATGTATCACTTTGTTTTTTTAAACATCGTTAAACTGAAAAATTCTTTCTGGAAACCCGTTCATTATCTAGTAAGACAGACAGTGATCTGCTCATCATGGTTTCTTGCTTATACCCTGAAATAGAAGAAAAAAATGTCACTCATTTGTATGAGGAGAAATCAGAAGCCTGCACTTGAACAACATCCAGTTGAGTAAAGAGACGAAATCACAGGCAGCTCTGAATCATGAGATTCTTAATAAACCTTCTAAAATGAGTGTACCGATCAGTAAATAACTTCTAGTGTGATGAATAATGCCTGCATTGTCCTTAGGACAAGAAAGCGTGGGAGTAGTGCACTGAGATGGAGAAATACTTCTCAGGGATATGACAAAGCTATGCAGAGCTGCAATGTGATATTTAATTTGATAGCTTTGAATAGAAAATCTTAAAGGCAGGCATTTTCCTTTTTTATAGTTAAAGACTGCCAGGAGAATTAGCAGAAACCTAAGAATCTGTTATACCTATCTGTAACCTATCTGTTATAGGTATTGTTATACCAGGAAGTGTTGCATATAGTATTGTAAACATTCATTTCTGTAATCAAGCCCATCAAAATATGGTTCACAATCAATATTAATTGAAGCATCTTTTATTAAATTTAATAAAAAGTATTAATTAGGTTGAAATAACAAATTTTTTTTTTAAATTACAGCAAGTAATAGTTTGCAATAACATCTCATTCTGATTGGGGATTAAGTCAGAAAGGCAACACAGATGACAATCAATATTTATTGCAATGCTGTTGTGGTAGGAATGGAAAACTACACTGTAGACACAACTATGGCCTCACACAGTTCACACAGTGGCAGCATCCCAGCCAGAGCCGCAGTGGAGAAGCCAACTCCAGCAGTTCACTCAGGAGCATTTACTTACAACTGTGATTATTTTAACTCTATAATAGACCACGCTTATCATAATTAATAATATCATAGAAGAAAAGGCAGTTAACTACATAACAGAATGATCTCAGGGCTACAGAACAGTATTTCACTTTAGATTCTCCACTTAAAAGTTTTTCCCAGTTCCCCCACAAGTTGCACATAATTCTCCCAGTAGATAAGATAGCTCCCATTTTACCATTTGCATTAATTGTGTGTAAATTTTTTCTATTTCTCTTTTTTGATCTTCCAGAAGTGCAGGAATTAGTGAGTATATAATGGTTATCAAAAAGTACAATTCTTCTTCAGTACATATCTGTAGTGTCTCACTTTAGTGTAACTTCTATTCTGGTTCAACCATAATATTTTACATATTCTTGACCCATTACTACCTTCAGACTTTTGCAGATGTATTCATTACTCTCTCAGCTTTTCTTAAGTACTAGCCTCTGTTTCAAATCTTCACAAATTAATACATTTACTTAAAAGAACACCAAAGGATAGAATGCAAAAATTTCAATTGCTGGATCTGCCTGCTTCTCTTCAAGTTGTTGTTCCTTGCTGGATAATGCAAGGTTATTAGGTGATTGTATCTGGACAGCATTTCCCAAAGTTTTGGCTGGAATATCCCTGCCTGAGTGGACTGCGATCTGAAGGACTGCAGCTGTAGAAGTTCTGTTAAGAGCTTTAACAGTGTCTCGGTTTGACAAGACAGGAGTCTGTTAAGGAAGGTAAAAGCCTTCAATGAACTGGAAAAGGTAAACCCCCTCCCTCCAAATTACCACAATTTCGAAATTAAAAGGCTCTCAGGCAAAGATATGGGAATAGGAATAACAGTTCTTTACTAGGAGAAATATATATACAAATGCAATTAGTACAAACAAAAACCACTGATAGAGTCAGGAACCTGGCCCCCCTGAGGAGTCAGGGTGTTGATAACAGTCCAGTTAATGGTAGCTGCAGTCTTCCTGGAGGAGCAGATGAAGTCTTGTTGAAGAGGTGATCCTGTAGAAGAGGTGTAGGTTCCCTCTGGTGAAATGTCCAGCGCTGGCAGAGATGGGCCTGGTCTTCCTCTGGAAATCCAGTGGAGAACAGGTAGTTCCTCTTGGAGAAGAGGCTGTCTGATGTCTCAGAAAATGCTGTATTTCAGCATGTATTCAGAAATGTATTTCAGAAAATGCTGATTTTATGCAGGTAGGGGTGCTTGGCTCCTCCCTCTGGGCGGAGCATCTCATAATGGAATGATGTAATCTTATCAGTCATGCAGTGAGTCATTCAATGGCCCATTAACAGGAGATACCTCCCCGGAGGGAGACATTGTTTTTGGAAGAGATAAGGAAAACTGCCTAACTGATAAAAGATATCTGTCCCACCTTTAACAGATGGCAAATGGAATATGTGCCTATTTTGAGAGCCAGGACAAACAGTTTTTATTCCTCTCTGTTATTCCACAGTCCTCTCTATTTTACTGAGTAGTTTGATGAAGATAAGAGACAGATTATGCCAGAGGCTATGCAGTCATGAAAGACTTTATTTAGAGACTTACTCTTACTTCAGTTAAGTAGGCCAAAATAAACTCTAAATACATAAAATCTGGTGAGGCCCTCCAAGATACCTTGGTTCTGAAGTTTTGACCATGTAAGTACTGACAATGCCATGTTTATTGCTTGGCAGTAGGCTGACAGGGGCACAGTCCTTTATGGCACCCAGCATGCAGCTTTAGGTTTTTGGTTTTTTGCTCCAAAAGTTGATTCATCTATTGAAAAGCCAAGGAGTGATCAGCAAGCCTCATTCACCCTTCGGTAGTCATGTATGGCCAGTGTAGAAGTCTGATGGAGCTTGAAAGAGGACTGTTCTGGACTGAACAAAGTCACACCAGCATTGAGGGCTGCAGTATCAGAGATCCTACACCTTCAGTATGAATGGAATCAAAGATGGCAGAGTGAATGCTAAAGCTGATATTGCCAAAGCATTTTTCTTGGTCACTTTGGCAGCAGTGTACAGGCCAAAGTTTACTTTCAGTGGAGGGATGTCCAATACACCTGGAGCTGACTAACTTAAGGCTGGAAGCACAGCTCTATCATTTGTCAGGAAGGACCAACTGTGGTAAAAAAGTAGACTGAGATGTGTTGCTCCAGCCAGTATCCAAGTCCCTGCCCCAGACCCCGTCAGTGGACAAGGGAGAGAATATGTGAGAAGCAACGCCCCACTTCTTAAAATTTCAAAAGGTTTATTGAAGCACAAGGGACTGAATAAGGAAAAAGGGACAGCACTGAGTGCTTAACTGCAGCCAGATGCACACTGCCCACACCTGTAATAATCCTTATATATGCTATTGACAAGCCAAGCCCCTGGTAAGCCAACGCTCCCCACACTCGTGCAGCTGTCACTCTTCTGACCCAGCTCCTCCTTCATCCTGCCTTTTGGAGTCCATGCAGCCTTGCTTCGACTTTCCCAATGGTCAGAGATCAACTTTCAACATTACAAAACTTATATGCAAAAACACCAGATCTTAACAGAACTTCTTTTAACCTTATAACATACATTTAACATTCACGAGAGCCAACATCCCACTATCCATTTATTACAGAACAGCAAGACCAAAAGTAAGAAAACTTTTGAGTTAAGAAAATAAGTCAAAAGTAAAACATATGAAGGTCAGAAATAACCACAAGTGATGCAAGAGCACTTACTCATCTCCTCCCCTAAGTACACCAATGCCCACCCAGTCTCTGAGCAGTAGTCTTCTCGGAAACAAACACCCATCCCCTCAACCCCACATTTTCCATCCTCTGCACCAGGCTTTATGACTGGCCATGACATGGCACAGAGTATCCCTTTGACCACTCTGAGACAGCTGTCCCAGCTGTGTTCCCTCTCAGCCTCTTGCCCATCCCAGCCTATGCACTGAGGCTGAGTGGGAAGAAAGAGAAGCTCATGGTGCTGTGCATGCACTGCACAACAACAGCCAAGATTTTCACTGGTGTGTTGTCAACCCTATTCTAGTCACAAACCACAGAACTAGTTTGTAATGCCTTCCAAGATCCATAACTTCACTCATGCAATTGAGGTGGCAGCTCAGTTTTACTAATTTGCCTATCATCATTGCATAACTCATGCCTCTTTGATCATGTGCTCATTTCTTTGCTTTATCTGAGGCAAAATGTAGATTACAGTGTGGCCTATACTCCTTTGTGTAATGCATCATAACAACACAAGATGTTCTGTTTCAGCTGGCCTTCAAATCCATTCCTTTTTATCTTCTAGTTTCTCCCTAGGTTAGAGGGCAGCATTTGAACTTAGCTTGAATGATCATTGTGCCGCATGTGATCTGACTTTATATAACTTTGAGTCTATTTATTTTGAAATTTGTCTACTACTCTCTCATATCTTCTTCTGTAGTTCCCATCTAGTTCCCATCACTGACACATTTTTCTTTAGTCTGTGAAGACAATATTTGCAGCATTTTTCTGACACGAGCATAAGTACTCTATTTCAAGTGCACTGTGAATCGCCTGCGGGACATGAAAAAAAGTGAAATTTTTGTCATTAAATGTGAAACCTAAGCTGTGAGTTGGTTCTTCATTTAATGCAATGGAAAACAATTTATCAGATTGTAACTAAAAATCAGTAGCTTTTTTCTTGGAACTCACTAATTATCTTGACTCCTACTGTAGAAACTGTCCTCAGGAGGAAAGTTATCTGGCAGTAGTCCACCACATTCTCCAGGTTTTCTCATAATCCTTTACAGGTCATAATAGAAAATCACCTCTGCCATGATTTCTTGCAAAACATGTTGTTCTTTCCAATGACCTGTTGCACCTCCCAGCCCTAATCATGTTTCATTATGCTTCTACTCTGAGTTCTTCTTACTTCTCCCAGTCACATAATGTCATTCTCCAAATAATTTTCCTCTTATAGTTTTCCATCTAATATTCCATCATTTCATGCAGGTAGTAGGTATTTTTAAATTTCTGGATCTCAATCTGCTTTTGCAAACATGTAATTTTTGCTTTACAACATCCCATTGGAATCTCCTTTGCTCTAGCATAAATTTTTGCATTGTACATATTAATCTCTCTCCTTGCTTCTACTTGTTTTCTTTCACCAAACATTCTTATTCCTTTTTTTTTTTTTTTTTACATGTATATAAAATACATGTAAATCATTGTGGACAGAGTTTACTTTTTACCATTCTGTGTCCCTAGAAGATATTTGTTTCCCAAATGTTGTTTGACTTTCTTAGTAGGATTTTTTAAAACTTTAATTTTTTTGATTGAAGCTGCAGATACTGTTGTTACATTGACTCGATCAGGACAGAATGTTCTAGGTGCTTCCCATTATAGCTTTGCTGATAACAGAAGATGTATCCTCAAGCAATAGCTGCAGGGCATTTTCTTTCCATGTGCTGTTGTCATATGGGCTACAAGGACACATTGCCCCTTCTGTCGAAGGTGGTTATTGCCAGCGCTGTAATCTCCAGCAAGCTGGTACCCTTAAATGTGCTCCTGCTTTTCCTCAAGCATTCAGATTCCCTTTAGAGGTCCCCTTAAGCAATGATGGTACACCAGACTAGTCAGAGTTATAGAACTGTCTCATGGGCAGAATGAGTGTGTTCAAAGAGGTCACTCAAAAGGACAGTTAGAATAATTTGATTAAGATATGTTCTGTCTTTCCCAAAAGATACTACAAATTCCCTGCTCTCTGGCAGGAGGTTGAGTTGGGGGAAACAAGAATCTCAACCTTCTATTAATTAATGTCTCACTATTAGCATCAGATAACTATTCACACAGTATTGTCAGCTACCCCCTTGCTCAGTGCACACAGGAAGGAGCGAGCCTGGGCTCATACCCACACCCCTGCAGGTTCCAGGCACCTGTGCACAGTCACACCCAGGGGTCCTGGTTTCAGCAGCTGTGATCACACATGCTGCCCTGTAATCTCTGTCCAGCTACAGCAGCTGCTTGGATGTGATGTGGATTACACAACCTGTGGTAGGTGCTGGAGGAGTGCTGGAGGCCACGGGCAGGTTCAGCAGCCCTTTGGTGCCCCACGCTTAACAGTTTCTGCAGGTTTCAGCACATACTCTTCCTCTCTCTGGCGTGACCTTTTTTTGTAACTATTTCTCCATCTCCCCACCCTGAGGTGCCTAGTGAGCCCAAACACACACACAGACACACACACACACACACATACACAGAGAGGAGGTCTTTAGACAATACCTATTGTTCCAGAGATGGATCTTTTTTAAAAGTGCATTGGAAACTAGAGACATACAGAAAAGCCACAGATAATAGAACAATTGTTTAAGAGTAATTTCTACTGTGACATTCTAATTTTACTTCGAAAGGGACAAGAAAAACTGTGGATTGACATTTTACTGCTAGTGGCAATTGACAGGGTAGGCCTAAGGTGAGAAAATAACCAGATGAAAAACCTATGTTATCATAAATATGCTGGGGAAACTGTGCTGGTGTTTCTGTGAAGCAAAGGAATGAATCTATTAGTCTGGTATTACTCAGTCGTTTGAGGGACATGGGGATTACTTTGTTCATTATTATCACAGAATCTATCCCAAAATGATTAGTTGTTGCCTAAGGTTTATTTAAAAGTTGGTAAATATGAGTCACTGGAGAAAAGCATAACAAGCATAAAATATAACAAACCAACAACATGCGTGAATTTTTGTCACATTTAACATTATAGAATGGCATTAGAAATATAATGTGGTTTTTACTTTGTGTATTTTCATAGCTGAGTGAAGATAATAACTTTTTCATCATGCATTACCAAGGAGATTCAGTGCAGTTCCAATGCTATGAAGATAGAAGGTACTATCTGTGTGTGAATGACGACTCACTTGATATTCGCAAGCTGGAAAACAAAGAGCCCAATGAGGACAAAAATTTTTACTTCAAGGTGTCATATTTACAGGAAAATGAACCTGTCTACCTTCCAGTGGCCTAAGTGCCCATACAGGTCCTAAGAAGATGAGGAAGTTTGAGATCAACTAATTTCTGTTTGAGCTAAATATTTACATTTTCATAATTTCTAGGTCAACAACGTCCTTTATTTCTGTACATTCAATAGCAAAAGAGGAAGGCCAAGTTTGAAAAACATGCTAACTGATCAGTCTCTGTGTCCTACCTACACAATTATATTTTTAAGGAAACATAATATATTCTGGTGTGGAAAAAATATACAGGGGATATTTCAAAAATGGCAACAATAAGGAACATACATGAATATGGTCATAAAATGCACAATTAGTTCTCTATGTGGTAAACATTTTACTTTTTAAAAACTGTCTCTTTTAAGCTCACCTGAATGTGACAAGAAAACTTTAAAAGTTGTTAAGTGCATATGTGCATACCCTGACTGACTGACTTGGAGAAGGAGGTAGAAAAGGTGTCTTGAGTCTATCTGAGAATAAGGGAAGATTCTGGAAGCTAGATGTCTCTGCACCTGCAGCTCCAAGTCAGCCCATATAGTCCATTGTGCAATTCAGCACCCCTCCAGCATGGCGGCTTTCTAAGGAAATGTACACAGAGCATCAGATGCACAATGTGCAGGCAGAGGGAGGGAGACACATTGAACTCATGGGCCATAACAGATGCCTGAAAACACAGCAGAAAATTGCTCTGGTGTATTGGCTTCCACTTCTGAGTCATAGAGGGAAATGCAATCACATGTTCGATTGCAAAGCGAAGTGCGGAACAACATCGGAAAAAGAATGATGTCCAAAATTACTGAGTAAAATAAACACTAGGTGCTTATGTGGGGTACACTGGAGGAGATATAAGAGTACCTACCTTTGAGCAAATGGAAGATGTTGACACTTAAATGTCCATAGACTATACCCTGCAAAGCATAACCTGTTTGAAATACATGAGAAAACAACCTGAAAGTTATCAGGATCACTGGGTGTTAAAATCTGGTTCTTCACTGCTGTACATGGAATTCCACTCTGATTTAGTGGCAATTTTCTGTGATGCAAGTAATTTGAGACAGTATGTGTATAAACGATGCACTTGTGCCAAGAGACTTAGTTGCAACAAAACAGCCTACAAGATAACACAACACTCACAAGGATAGTCTTGTCTAAGTATAATAAACAATGCACACCTGAAACAGGAATCCTAACATCAGTCAGTCAATCACACCAATGCACATTGCAATAAGGCAATTTTCTGTTGTAAACTAAACTCCAAAGGGATGTGAGACCTTAAAATGTCATGGCTTGCTTGTATTTTTCAAATAGCAAAAATCTTTATGTTGATTATAATGCTCATTGAAGAAGACAGCTTTTAAGTGTTTTCTAAATAATATTCACAACTTCTGGACCTGCCAAGAGCTCAATAAAGTTAGGGTGAAGAAAAAAACCCAAAACTCTAGGTATTAATTTCAGCATTTATTACACTAGAATCAAGTTAACTTAAACTACTTAAGATGTTGCACAAGAAATAGATTCAGTCATGTAGTAAGCACATTAATTTCACTATCTAATACACTAACACTTCATAGTCATACATTTATTATTGGTAGTGTAATCACCTCATTAAATTACAGAATGGGCTAGAGGGCAAGTTGATGAAGAGATGACAAGTCACCAAAGCTTGTACAAAGCACATTAACAAAATCAGCATTGTTGATATCACCACAAAAGTAACATTTACCTCAGTTAAATTTGAATCTGCTTTATAGTTAAAATTTAAATGATGGTTATATGCAGGATTTTGTACTTTTACCATCCGCAATCTTAAATTTTTTAACAATTCAAGGGAAAATAATCCCTTACGGAATACAGCAGCGGTAATTTTGCAAAATTTCACATTTGGTATCTAAGATAGTAACATAATTTGACTTATTTTCTCATAAAACACAGTAAAATCAGACAAATTCATAACTCCAAAAGTACATAGTAAAGCAAGTTAAAAGATTCTCTGCACTAATCTTTGCTGGAGTCTTATTTTGATCATAAAATCCCTTCAAACTGACATTTTCCAGTTCCTACTAATCTAAGCATCTTGTGAGCGGCAGATAAGTTTTTCATATGTGAGGTGGAAATCATATAGAAATTTTATTTTAAAATAGAAAATGAAAGCCAGTTAGCCTTTTAGAAAAATATAGTTTCTAACACTTTACAATAAAATCCAATATGTCTAACATTTGACTATGAAATATAATTAGTATTTTGTTGTTAAGAACAATAATTATATTCTTTAACTTTCATTTAACAGATGTGATAATTTTAAAATAATAATATAGATATTCTGCTCTTGTATTTCTGCCCTTCTAAAGCTGTGCCTTAAAGAAAGTACTGCATTTTGTTTGCTTAGACCAATGTAAAGCAAGTATTCTTCACTTATAACTTCTAGTATTTTGACAATATTTGTGACTTTCTACAATAAAACCTGTGAGAAGAATACAATAACTGTAAAGCAAGTTCTGTCTCTGTGTTACATACACTTCCTTCATTATAGGGAACCAAAAGAACTAGAAACTGAATTAGAAATTGTCTTTTTTCTTGCCTCTATTTGGCATTTTTTCAAGGCTATGTCTGCATGTGATGGTGTGCCCCCACTTCCCCCATTTCTGCTTGAGCAATGGCCACCAGTGATGTTTGTGGTGCATCTGACTGATAGATACCATAGCTCAGGGCCACAACTCTTGCTCAGCAGCCAAGGGCCATAATTTTTTTTCAACATTCAGTAGACACTGAATGTCTCTACAGCCTAAACAAATTATTACAATCTTGCATAGGTGCAATTGCAATACTGCTAAAACTTGTAACCAATCCAAATTATGCAGTTTCAGTTAAGATCTTCAATAACGCTACATCTCAGTAGAAGGACTCATTCATGCCTCTTCCCTGGTGTTAAATTCTCACCTTGCACTCACAATCTGATGTCAAGGGTTCTTTTTTCTTAGATAGGATGATGTGGTCAGGGTGCCATCACAGTAAATACAATACATGTGTATCTTGTAATTCCCAGCTGATTTAAACAGAAGAGTGAGGAGCAACACTCCCTTAAGTGTTGCTACTTTCAGTTATACATGGTATGAATTTTGGAGATGTATATAAACAGACATTATTTTAGTGTCATTTTGGTTTTGCTTCTGCTTGTCCATAATTTGTCTAACCAAAGAAATCATAGTTTATGTGCTTTAAGTGCGACTCCTCGTATTCCCTGTTAATACAAAGAGACTGCAGAGAAGAAGATGCTCTACCAACCACTCCCTTCATTGCTTCTGGCAAATTACATGGGCTAACTGGTGCCCAGAAACAAGACACAGGGGCTGCTATTGTACAGCTCCTTGAAGTCATCCATTTTTAGCACCATCTTGTGGTCTGTTGTAAACTGCTATCCACATTTCATTACATCAGCAAGATATAAAAAGTGCCCATTAGCTGAAAACAAAAAAGACATTTCTTCTTCCAAACCTCAATATTAATTTCCAGATTATTGTTGTAATGTGTGGTTTTCCCCTTCCCCCTTCTCCTCACCCAGAGAGCAGGCCAATACACAGATACCTGTCTGGGCCATTGTCCTCTTTATCTTGAGGACATTCCAGAAAGCCATCGTGTGATTGGTCAAAATTCAAAGAATGCGACAAAAGAGACAGGGCTCCTCAGGTGTCCATCTTCCCCTAAAGCCCACCCTTCTCCCCACCTGGTTGGGTGCCTACCTGCTCCTTCCCATGCCCCTTCCCCAGTATAAAAGGCTGGGTGACCACATGGTCAGGAGAATCACCAAGAGTCATCTGCAGAGTCACCAGGGATGAGACATCACGAGAGTCATCAAGAGTCAGCAGAGAGTCAGGTAGCAGATACCTCATGGAACTGGAATAAAGACTGAAAAAACTCTCCCTGGATCTGACTCCTTCTTCACCCTACTCTAGAGCTCTCAACTGAGGTAACCTGAGGTGTGAACCCCCTGCAAAGGGGCAACTCCATCTCTCTGCTTTCCCAGGGCTCCAGACTAGCCTGGACTTGTTCCATGTGGCTGCCTGAGCAGCCTAGCTGGCCATGGTTCCTCTGAGGACAAACCTCAGCAGCAGCTGCTTGGCCAGCATCTGGATATAGGGCAAGTCTGGGTGAACCCCCATCTCGGTTTAATCTATTGGGCCCACCCCAATAGATAACACAGAGCCTAGATCTCCTGTGTCTGGAATGACTAAAGGGTGCAGAGTAGCAGGTCAAGGAAAAAATCTTGCCCCCTCTATTTGGCATTTTCAAGGCTATGTCTTCATGTGATGGTGTGCCCCCACTTCCCCCATTTCTGCTTGAGCAATGGCCACCAGTGATGTTTGTGGTGCATCAGACTGATAGATACCATAACTCAGGGCCACAATTCTTGCTCAGCAGCCAAGGTCCATTGGCTGGGCTAGTTGAGCATAAGCCAACCCCAAGTACAGCTGGTGTAAGTCAACCATCCTCCTCCACAAACAAGGGACAGCCCATTGATCCTTCCCATGGGACAGCAGGCTGCAGCCAGGATCTCCCCTTGAGCAGGGACACCTCTCAAGGTTACTCCTCAAGCCTGAGAGATTCCTTGTTGTAACCGTTCCTTAGTACCTGATCAACAGGATCCTAAACTTTGAAATCCTACCTAAGTGATATAAAGGAATGATTGTGCCCATGTCATCATTCAGACATGGACCAAGTCTAGGACTAAGTCTGGATGCAGCTACATGTGAGCTCCCCTCATGAAAGGAGTTTAGAAAGCAAGGGGGTCCTTCCTGAACCTCATGGCTCAACAGCAGGGGCCCCAATAGTTCTGCCTGACCCTATCCTTTATGCAGTAAACACTTAAGAGCTCCTTGCCATCCAANAGCTGGCCATGGTTCCTCTGAGGACAAACCTCAGCAGCAGCTGCTTGGCCAGCATCTGGATATAGGGCAAGTCTGGGTGAACCCCCATCTCGGTTTAATCTATTGGGCCCACCCCAATAGATAACACAGAGCCTAGATCTCCTGTGTCTGGAATGACTAAAGGGTGCAGAGTAGCAGGTCAAGGAAAAAATCTTGCCCCCTCTATTTGGCATTTTCAAGGCTATGTCTTCATGTGATGGTGTGCCCCCACTTCCCCCATTTCTGCTTGAGCAATGGCCACCAGTGATGTTTGTGGTGCATCAGACTGATAGATACCATAACTCAGGGCCACAATTCTTGCTCAGCAGCCAAGGTCCATTGGCTGGGCTAGTTGAGCACAAGCCAACCCCAAGTACAGCTGGTGTAAGTCAACCATCCTCCTCCACAAACAAGGGACAGCCCATTGATCCTTCCCATGGGACAGCAGGCTGCAGCCAGGATCTCCCCTTGAGCAGGGACACCTCTCAAGGTTACTCCTCAAGCCTGAGAGATTCCTTGTTGTAACCGTTCCTTAGTACCTGATCAACAGGATCCTAAACTTTGAAATCCTACCTAAGTGATATAAAGGAATGATTGTGCCCATGTCATCATTCAGACATGGACCAAGTCTAGGACTAAGTCTGGATGCAGCTACATGTGAGCTCCCCTCATGAAAGGAGTTTAGAAAGCAAGGGGGTCCTTCCTGAACCTCATGGCTCAACAGCAGGGGCCCCAATAGTTCTGCCTGACCCTATCCTTTATGCAGTAAACACTTAAGAGCTCCTTGCCATCCAATCTGATTTAACAACTGTCACATTTACTGTGAAACTTTGTTAAATCACTGGTTTAGACCAAAAAACACATTGCTACATCTCGGTTACAAGTGCAGCGCATCAATCCATCCATGACACAGCAGTCCTGTGTTCAGTGTTGGGCTTCCCAGCATATACTGGAACAAGGCTGAGTAGAAGCAAGAGAAAGTGAGGAAGATGGAGCACCTGAGGAGGGAGAGATAGGACAGCAGTTTTTATTTACACTGGAGGTTAGAAGGAAACTCTTCTCCTACCTGCAGTGGGATTGCAGAGAAGATGGAACCAAACTTTACTTAGAGGTGCACATCAGAAGAACAACAGGCAGAAGTCACAAGTTATGAATTTTCACTGCCTGTAAAGAAAAAGAAAAACACAGATGATACAGAAATTGGAGCAGGTTTTGTGATTACGAAGTATTCATCTTCTAAATTTTTCTGGATTCAGTAGAACGGGGCTCTGTGCAACCTCACCTAATGCTGAAGGTAAGCCTCTTTGAACAGGTGGTTTGACAAAATTACCTCCACCAGCTACTTCCAACATAAAGTATCTCATGGTACTATGATTCAAAGGAAGCTTCTGTGTCTTGGAACTCACAGAGCATTTAATGCAAAGAGTGAAAGAATTCAATAGAACCTACATAAACACACAGATGGACAATATACAAGAAAAAATATATCCTGTTGATTTCACCTCAAGGCACAATGTTTTCAGGATTACATACAGGCTTGAGGCTAAGAGAAAATATATTCCGAGTCAGAAAAAATGTCATCACAAGTGAAACATTGCCTCTTGATCTCCAGAAAACTCAAATCAAAACACATAGGCTGTTTCAAAGTAGAAAATAGTATAAGGAATACAAGCAGTCATTTGGAAGATAAAAAGTAATTTCAATATGATTAACAGGAATATTTAAAAGTAAGTGTAATTTTACCTGATTGTTTCTGACATAGCTCTTGCAATAATTATCTTCTCAATATTTGAATTATCTCAGTAAGAACATTTCATTAAAGTGAACCCAAGTCTGTTGTGTAAGGATTCCCAACAGTGAAAGTAATGAATAAACTGCAATTTTGTTAAAGTAATCAGAATATACATTAGGTATTGTAACAGTGTTATAAACTAAGAGATCAGATAGACCTAGCTGCAAGTGTTGGCTAAATTTCACAAGCTGCAAAAATGACTATCAGAAAAACTAATTTCCTGCAATTAATGTATTTTTCTCTTACATATATTGAAGTTGAGGCTAAATATAGGCATGATATTTTCTCAAATGTTAAGATTACCTTTTTAGGCACTATAACAGCAAATCTGACATTTTCACTGCTTTCTCATAAAAATATTTACAAAGAGAAAGCCACAAGATTTTCAGTGTTCTGGTGAAGTTGGTGTCAAGCCTGGTGTCAAAGCAGGTAACAGAAGCAATTAGCACACATTGATAGGAGAAATGAAATTGTTGTTTAATACATCTTTCCTGCCAGTTTATTGACAAAGGGATTCTCAGGTGTTTTACAGAGAATAAATACAAGAAGTACATGAAAAAATGGGGCAAGAAAATCTAGAAAAATTATTTAAATTTGAGAGAAAAAAACACTAAAGAATTTTCTTCCTGATATCTAATCTAAACCTACTGGTTTTAAATTTGAAGCTATTGCCCCTTGTTCTGTCATTACATGCTCTTACCAAAAAAAAAAAAATCTCTCCAGGCTTCTTGTAGGCTCCCTTCAGGTACTAGAAGGTTGCAATTTGGTCTCCCTGAAGGTGCCTCTTTTCCTGCCTGAACTTAATTCTCTCAGCTGCCTCATAGGAGAGGTGCTCCAGCCCTCTCTCATTTTGGTGGTCCCTTCTGGACTCACTCCAACAGCTCCATGTCCTTCCTGTGCTGGGACCCCAGAGCTGATGCAGCACTGCAGGTGGGGTCTCAGCAGAGCAGAGGGGCAGAATCCCCTCTCTGGCCCTGCTGCCCACACTGCTTTGGATGCAGCCCAGGACACGTTTGGCTTTCTGGGCTGCCAGTGCATATTTCTGGGTTGTGTCCAGCCTCTCACCCCCCAGCACACCCAGACCCTTCTCAGCAGGGCTGCTCTGATCTCTTCATCCCCAACCTGTGCTGGTACCTGGGGTTGCCCCAATCCAGGTGCAGCACCTTGCTCTTGGTTTTTTGTCACAGTTTAATCCCAGCCAGCAACCAAACCCCCACAGGCTGTCACTCACTCTCCCACCAGTGAGGTTAGGGAGAGAATCAAAAGGGTAAAAGCTGAAGAGCTATGGGGTTGAGATAAAAACTGTTTAAAAGGGAAAGCAGAAGCCACACACACAAGCAAAGTAAAACTTGAAATGAATTCAGTGCTTCCCATGGGCAGGCAGGTGTTCAGCCAGCTCCAGGAGAGCAGGGCCCCATCACACATAACAGTGACTTGGGAAGAAAAACACCATTGCTCCAAATGTCCCCCCCATTTCTCCTTCTTCCTCTCACTTTATACACTGAGCGTGATGTCACATGGTCTGGATTATCCCTTTGTCTGGATTATCCCTTGGTCAGTTTGGGACACCTGTCCTGGCTGTGTCTCCTCCCAACCTCCTGAGCACCCCCAGTCCCCTCCCCAGTGTGGCAGTACCAAAAGCAGAAAAGGCCTTGGCTCTGTGCAAGCCTGGCTCAGCAATAACAAAAACATCCCTGTATTATCAACTCTGTGTTCAGCACAAATCCAAAACTGCCCCATACCAGCCACTGTGAAGGTTTACTCCACACCAGCCAAAACCAGTACACTTCCTTAAACCTCATGAGATTCCTAAGGATCTACTTCTCAAGCTTTTCCAGAGCCTTCTGGATGACATCTCATATTTCAGGTGTGCCAACCATATCACTCAGCTTGGTGTCATCTGCAAATTTGCTGAGGGTGCATTCAATCTGTTTGTCTGTGTCATAAATGAAAATATTAAATAACACTGGTTCCAGTATGGATCTCTGAAGGACACCACTAGTCACGGATGTCCATTGACCACAACCCTCTGGATGCCACCATCCAAACAGTTTCTCATCTACCTAGCAATCCATCTCCTTCCACTCTAGAAAGAGGATATTGTGGGGACCTGCATCAAAGACTTTACAGTAGTCCAGGTAAATGATATCTGTAGCCCTTCCCTTGCCCACTCATGCAGTCACCCCATCACAGAAGGTCACCAGGTTGGTCCGGCAGGACCTGCCCTTGGTGCAGCTGTGCTGGCTGTCCCAAACCACCTCCCTGTCCTCTGTGTGCCTTAGAACAGCTTCTAGAAGGGTCTATTCCATGATCTTCCCAGGTACAGAGGTGAGGCTGACAGACTGGTACTTCCTAGAGTCCTCCTTTCTACCTTTTTTGAAGATGGGTGCAGTATTTTCCTCTTTCCTGTTAGCCAGGATTTCACCTGACTTCCAAATTTCAAATTTTCACCTGACTTCCAAATTTCAAATTTTCAAATATCATGGAGAATGGCCTGGCAAATACATCAGCCATTCCCTCAGGACTCCAGGATGTATCTCATTGGGCCCCCATAGACCTCTGTATACTTATGTTCCTTAAGTGGACATGAACCTGATCTTTACTTACAGTTGGGAGTGACTTTATTCTCCCAATCCCTATCCTGCCATCCATCTTCTCAAGAGGTGTGGGAAGAAATGTTGCCCTTGAAGACTGAGGCAAAAAGATGTTGAGTACCTCAGCCTTTTCCTCATCTGTTACTTCCAGTTTTCCATCTGTGTTTATAAGAGGGGGTCACCTTCTTTGGCTGTCCTTTTGCGGTTAACATGCCTGTAGAAGCCCTTCCTGTTATTCTTTGTGTCCTTTGCCAAGTTCAATTCCAGTTCTGCCTCGGACTTCCTCACCTTGACCCTGCACAACCAAACTTAATCTCTTCAAGGTCTCTTCAAGCTCTTCCTGGGTCACCCATCCTAGCTTCAACTGCCTGTCTGTTTGCTTCTTTCCCTTCAGTCTGACCAGCAGTTCCCTACTCAGCCCTGCTGTTCCCTTGCCTTCCTTGCCCAATTTCTTGATCCTGTGGATTGCCAGCTCTTGTGCTTGGTGGAAGACTTCCTTAAAGATCTGCCAGCTCTGTTCCACTCCCTTGTCCCTGAGGGAGGTCTCCCAGTGGATCCCATTGGCTATCTCCTTGAAGAGCTGGAAGTCTGCTTTCCTAAAGCTCAGGGGCCTAGATTTGTTCCTCACCTGGCCCGTATCCCTCAGGACTCCAGCAAAGCGCGATCGCTGCAGCCCAGGCTCCCTCCAATCCTGATGTTCAAGATCAGCTCACTTACACTGGTGCCCATCAGATCCAGGATTGTATCCCCTCTGGTAGGGCTGCTGCCTATTCCTTAGCTCCAGAAGGTGTCCCTCATGCTTTCCAAGAGTCTCCTGGCTTGCCTGCAGCTTGCTATGCTGCTTTCCCAGCAGATTTTGGGATGGTTGAAGTGCCCCAGCAGGACAAGAGCCTGCGAGCATGATGCCACCTGTAGCTGGAGCAAGAAGGTTCCATCAATAGGGTCCCTTTGATCAGGGGTCTGTACTTAAAATCATCCACAAGGTTCCTCATTGTTGCCTCAATGTTTGTTGCCTCAGTCCCTGATTCTTACCCACAGGCTTTTGACCTCTCATGGCTGTTCTTCAGAGACAGCTCTTCACACTCAGTCTACCTCCTGATGTAGAGGGTGACCCCTCTGCCTCTCTCTTTCCTCACCTGTCTCTTCTGGAGAGCCTGTAGCCAAGGGATTTCTCCCACAAGTTTCAGTACTGGCACTTGTCGCATGAAAAGGGAGATTTTCTCAAACACTTAACGTTTGATTAGTCTGTCCGTGCCCTAGGAAAGCTGAGACCCTTGTGCCTGACCTGTCTGTCAGTGTATAGGGACCCTTCACTGAGCCATTCACCAGATTGGAGGCCAGTTCAACTGACTTGTTTAGGGTCACACCCCAAACAGAGACACCCTATCCTGGGTCTTCTTACCTTTACCTACTGCAAGTGACTGCCAGTGCCCTTGAAGGACTCACATTACCCATTTACAGAATAACACTTTTTATTTATGTAATTGTGACAGGTTAAGGTTCAAGGGTTGCTGGTGATAGTATCTGACTGCAAAAACATATTCAAAGCAATATAGTAATTCAAAGCAGTATACTAACAAACTTTAATCTCTAATAAAAACTGACTTGTGATGATGATTCAGCATGCACAGAGTACAGTTCTTACCCAACTGGCAGCCGTAAGGGGGAGACAACTGGTTTGGCCCATCAACTGAGATCCGAAGTTGCAATGGAATCTTCCCTAACTCCTCATTCTTGACTCACTTTTATATTACTTCTTTAGTTTTACATGAAGAATGACTTTATTCATACATCTTACTCAGTGACAGGTGGTCTTACCTTGGGGGTGGATATCTCAGTATAGTGCCTGAGGCAATTTTGGGCAAGGTCAGTCCTAGGAGAGTGATTTCACCACAGTTGCTGATTCAATAGCAGGCCATCTCCCTTTATCTCGCCCACCACCATGCCTGATTGTCTTTGGGGGCTTCCCAGTCCTAATAGAGCTCTGGAATACTGTTGGGTGTCCCTGAGCTTGGCAGCTCCCTTGCAGAGCCCAATCTGTCCCTCACACCTGGACTGACCTTGCGTGCCACTGCTGCGGTCTCACCAACTAACTAGACAAACAGAACAGATGAGACCCAAAAGACAAAGTATAGAGAAGGAATACACACAAGAAAAAGAAAAAGGGATAGCTGAAAGGTACAAAATATGAGGGGGAAAAAATACATTTTTGCTACTAATAAAATTAGAGCAGGATAATGAGAAGTAAAATAAGCCCCTTAAAAACACCTTCCCCCCTGCCTTCCCAGCTCTACCTCCTACC
>VXAX01004375.1:0-22908 GCA_013399835.1 Leptocoma aspasia
CAAAAAAAAAAAAAGTTATTATATATATATACAATAAATATAAGTATTTATAAACTATTAATATGATGAACAGATGTGTGTGCATCAAACCAAATCCAAACACTGATATTTTCTTGAGAACAAGGTTTTAGCACCTTACTGATGGTAATAACTCTTCATTTATTCTAAACAGAGGTTAAGGCCCAATCTCAAAACATGAATGAATCCCTTCCCAAAGCCCAGTGCTCACCACTGCAGCAGTTACATGGATCTTAAGCTATCCAAGCCCAAGTGAGATCTCTTTAACCAATTTGTGGACCAGCAAAATAACTTCCTTATCTTTTATTCTGGTTATATCAGTCTTGGACTTATTTTCTTTACTTATTTTGGAATATAATGACAAGAAAGCAGGTTGAAGATTTCATTACAAGATTTTGAGCCTGTTTGAGACAGACTTTGGCTGCTACGCTCAGGCGAGAAAATATAAACTCAAAAATATTTGGAGTGTGTTAAAAGGAGCCAGTAGTTATTTGAGGCTTGGGCAAAATGCTGAGAGGAATTATGGAAAACACGGGATGCATAATGCCCTACAAACTTTCTTAAATAAAACCAGAACCTGAAAACTAATTTTACACTCTCTACTTTGGATGGAAAATCCCGACACTAGATACATTTCTACTAAAAAAACAAACCCACAAAATTTGAGCATGAACTCTCATCCATGAGAAGGTGTTTTCCTAAGGAAAAGCTTCAGTGAGGTGGGAAGTGTACTTACATGATGAACTGCTTGGAGTATTTCTGTCAATAAATTCATTGAAATTTAATAGAAATTCAGTGTTGTTTTCTGATTTTTTTACATCGTTACAGTATTCTCTGAAAAACAACAAAACATCAGTCTTCTCATATTTTTTTTTTTCTTGTGCTACTAAAGCAGACAGACATTTAGAAGTCCAAGCAGGTTTGTAGAACTATTATGAAGTAGCTGGTACTACTGTGTCAATTGGCTGCCATGATCAGTATTTAATGATTACCACATCAATTATTCTGACATCTACAGGAAATAAGGTGTTCAAACGCCTGCCTAAGCATTTGTTAAGGCTTGGATTGTAAGAAAACTGCATGCATGAAATAGGGCATAGGTTCCCAGGAAAAAAAACCTGAGGAGTAGTGTAGGACATGTTAGGACATCATAGTCTGTACACTAAAAATATGCCCAGTGAATTTAAATTGCTCCTGGGTTAAACTGTACTGGAAAGTACCTGGGCTGCTGGTGAAACACAGCCACCCCATGCTCAGCTAAGGCCAGATTTACAGGTTAAGGTCCTATCCTCTGAGAAGTTTTAAATGCAATTTTATTAGGGTACAAACCACGTGAACATATAAACACTCTTTGTTCTGACATATGCAAAACAGATAAACAGTAAACTCCGGTCCCCTATGTAATGAAATAAAACAATATATCATTGGGCAATTCACTGAATGCAAGCAAGCAAAATAAAAGTCACTGGGCATTTTGGAGGCAAATATTATATGATGAGTGGCATTAAACAACTTCAATTAAAATGTAAAGAGTGTCTAGCAGTAAAGCAGGGGGCTCTCTTATTAAAATGAGCTTTTGTATTAATTTACTTCTACAAACAAAAGAAGTCTTTTCAAGTATTTCATATGACAAAGATATCTTATTGCCCTTTATTTACCTTACTATAATCCAGAAATACCACAGGCAGAATTTACCTTACCATACCAATATTCACATTTAAGCAGAGCTACATATCAAACAGACTTTGTTCTGTAGGACAGTAGGGATTTGCTGGAAGCTGTAATTGCTACAATTAATTCTCAATAAATGCAGTCTTTCAGAAAAATTAAATTAAACAGTTAAGCTAGGATACATTTTAAGATAGAAGACTTCACATAAATCAATCTATTAATTGAAATTGATCTATTAATTGAAATTTAAAAGTATACAGAAATTTGTCAGATAAAAAAAGAATGCAACAATTCTCAATTATCTTAACTGCACAGCATTTCCTTTATTTATTATAACTACCTTTTAGAGGAACTCAATTTTCAGGAAGTCTTTATCATACCAGGTTTCCCTTGCAAACATAATTTTAAAAGGGAAATAAGAACTACTGAATTTCACATAAAAAACCTCAGGGATCTAATGAAATTAATAATTTTTCAATTACTTAAGAGTTTTTATGTTCAATTAATTGGAAACTAACTAATTTGTTACTAATATTACTAAGTATTACTAATACTTAAGTAATAGAGGGCTTTGAAACCCTTTGGCTTGAAGTTGGGAAACATGCTGTGGTAAGTATTATGAAACCTATTTTAAAAATAGTTCTAGACTCTTAGAAGTCAGAACCACAAGAAATACCCAGATGCGAATGACTTTTCCATTAAAATATCAATATCAGTTTTTTCAGCTCTCTGACTAATACGAGGAGAAACCAGAGACTGAAGATGCTGTTTACATTCCAGCATGAACAAAGATTGATAGTTTTTTACCAAATGAAGGTTTATTGGTCAAATCTGTATTCTCCATGTGCCAATAATCAGATCAGATGCTGAAATAACACTTATTACTGGGAAATCAACCAACCTCGGCGCTAAAAATGTATAGCCAGCTTCATCAAAATGATCAAACTTCAGTGATTCCGAAACTGAAAAGATGAAGAGTAAACACCAAGTAAGTAAACTGGAATTTTTGCCATTGTTTCTCTTCTCAAACTGTTTGGCTAACTTTTGCATGCATCCATGAATTTAGAAAGAAATGTTTGAGACACTTTCCCCCTAATGGATTTTACGCTTCTCAGCATTTTGCAACATAGAAGAAATTACTTGATTATTATATACAATATACAACTGGAAACAGTAAGGTAATATCTAACAATTTATTTAAGGAAGACATTTAATTGGCAGAGCAACATGAAAACAAATGAGACATTTTCACTAGAAGTAAACTCTGATACAAATAAATATTTGACTCTGAGTTGTTAGAACACGAAGAAAAATACTCTTAATATTTTTGGGAATAAAGTGTAAAAAACTCAATTGTAGTAGCATCACTGTAAATCCTACTGAAAAAAAGATGGCTTTAATAGATGATATCACTGAACACTGATAGGACCAGACAAAGAAGGATTAGAGATTAGCAACATATTAAAATGTGCATGAAAACAGAAAAATACTTCACTTTTGTTTTTCCCACTCTATTGCTATGGTACCCAATGATCATGAAGAAAATCCTGAGATGAGGAATACAGAGGAGAATATCCAGTAGGAATAGAAATATAAGTGAAAAATATCAACTGCAGTAAACAGAAGGAAATTGAGCAACAAGAATATACTTGCCCTTTTTGGATGTCACTATCCATCAGAAAGAGAAAGCAGGGAAACAGAAAAAAACAGGGTAAAGCACAAGGGGTCACAAACCAATATTTTATTCAAACAGCCCCTTGAATAAAAATATTGTACATAGATTCAGAGGTTCAATTTACATACAGCTCTAGTCTGGAAAAAAAGAAGACAAACATCTCTGAAGACTGAAGAATAGGTTCTTCTCAGTTATTTCTCAGTACCTTCTATACACTGGCTATTTCAAGGGTCTGTTTTGCAGGTTTTATTGACATAAGTGCAAAACCAGATGCTCTAATCCATCAAGAGAATCATACTCTCTGCTTAAAGATTTAATTTTAAAGTACTCAATATTGGAAAAAGTTACAAAATAAATCACTGATTATTAGAAGTTACTATATTCTTCTTCATAATGGTAGAGGAGAGTGATGGAGCAATGGTAGAGAGTGATGTAGTGCTAACCAAGTTTTCTCTAAACTAACAGTGTGTATGCCTCTCTGAGATTTTCTGTGTTTTTTGAACTTTCTATTTAACTGCATATTTGTTCTAAATTTATCGTAACACCTGGATAAAGATAAAAAGCTGTGATTGGTATTTTGTGTACTGCCTAGACTACAGTTAAGCTACACCTAATAAAAAACCCCCTTTGAATGCTGAAAAGTATAATTTCCAGCTATCACTTTGGAATCTGTAAATGGTTTGAAACCAGTCTAATCTAAAGCTACAACGCAAACATCCATTAAAACTATTTGTAAAATGCAAATAAAAACCTAACTGCAACCCAAACCAAACAGGGCTTTCACATTGGTCTAGCAGAGATAATTTGCTACAAATTATACTGTAACTAAAATACAAAAAAAAAAAAAAAAAGTTTTATTCTGATTGTCTATATCACTATATTTTGCTAATAGAATGAAAAAAAATAGTAATATTCAGACCCTTAAAATGACAGCAATAGAGGATACACAAAGCAATGATTCTATAGGCACAGAGCAAGGGGTAGGGGTTGTCAGTGGAACTGACAGGTTCTGCACATATTCTATTTTTATAGAATATTTCTTGCACCTCAGATGTTACAACAGGTTAGAATCATTGCTGAAGATTTTGGGTACATCATGATAACATCAGTGAATTCCACAAAATTTATGAATTTCAAACATTGCTTTTTAAGTGAATCTGAGACTTGGCAACACCAGACAAAACCAGGGAATCTTTACAGTACTTACATCTGGCTTGAGTTATTGGTTCATCTATTTTGGCTTTAATATAATAAAAGCTGTATGATGGTAACACCAGTGCCAAGCTGCAACAGAAATGAGACGAGTAAAGCAATTATGTTATTTGCAGCAGTTTTCCAGTTTCAGCTTCTTTGTGTTTTGAAAGTAATTAACAATTGTGGAACTTGGACTGCCACGAGATGAGGCAGGCACACAGTGATATACCAGCCTTACACTTAGTAACAGACTCAAGGATGTTTATCCCAATCCTGATGGTCCCTGTGTTTATTTTGAATCTTATTTACACTTTTAAACACAAATGCACTTTTCAGCAGATAAGCTAGGAATTTCCAAATAATTGCAAATAAAAAATACACGATTTTTGTATCTTCCTCTGACACATTTAGCATCCCAATATAACATGTCATGGTGATCACTGGCTGCAAAAATATCACTTAGTACTGTGCTGATTTGCACACATCATATAATGAGAGACTCTCACTAATAAAACAATGATCAATATTCTCCAGGAAATGCATCTGGCAATATTTGCATTCACATTGCTTTCAGAATCCAAAAAAATATTTTCTTTATTCATCCAGTCACCACTAACAATTATTGAACACAAATGTGCAATAATATTTTAAGATTTGTAGAGCATTTGTAATATTTTCTTTTACATTAAACTTATTTTTGTTCAACATATGTAAGTTATTTTTGTAGCTAAATTCTACACATATGTAGAAGAGTTCAGTTCTAAAAATGTATGTAAACAGGAGGTATGAGTAATCATGAAACAGGTATCATCAACTCCCAAGTAGCATCCTTAATTTTTACACTTGGATTTCATGCATGCAGAACTGCAACAGTTCCCAATGAAGAACTGCAGAAACTAACATTAAAAATGTTGTACAGTTGAGCCATAAATGAGCTGACCTTTAATGACACATTTGAAATTTATACAAAATATAAGCGAGATTGCTGAATATTTAGTGATAGCGTTCTACCAATTCTTCTCTAGGGAAATCAGTGGCAGTGTACCTGTCATTAACAGTTACTGCTAGCAGAAATTGCTAATTAAAATCTATAATTTTATGTTTAATAGGTTTTCTGCAAGGATACTCTGAGGATTTATTGCTATATCTCATGCCAGGAAGCTCAGGCAGAATTAAGAAGTCATATAAATCAAATTTATGTCTCTAGTGATTGCTAGATGGCAGTCTGATAAAAACTTCCTTTTCTACACAGAGTATAAAGACAGGCAATTCAACAGAAAAATGGGATAGTGAATAGAAGATCCTAGGTTTATATTCTGTTGTTAAAATTTATCTGTTTGGTTTTACACTCAAATTAATGTTTGCATTCCCAGTTACTGTACATTTGTGCAGAAGACAACTAAAAATTGAGATCCAACTTGGCTGAGGACTACTGTAATTCACCATTACAGAAACAGCATTTTGGTCAAAATTTGACTCAACATTTATACCATGTAGTTTTGAACTAGAGTAGTTTAACTTTCCTGAGATTTGGGAAACCTTTAATTGTTTTGAGTAATGCTAAGGAATGTTTCAACATTCCTTCTAATGTTATAATGCTGTGTGCTTAAAAGAATTTGAAATAATATATACAGCAGTGTCACCTTAGCTAGTATAGAAAGTGTAATGCTAAAAATATTAACCAAAAAGACACTTAAATAAACAAAGGAAGTCAGTGAACAGAAATGAGTTACCTGTAATCAGTGCCATTCACAGCAGTCCATGTATACGTTCTGTTTCCTTTATCAATATACCTCTACAAAGAGATATTGGTGAAAAATTAAATTATTAAACTAAGGAGCTTCAACAATTGTGACCTTTCTTGAGAAATACTATGTAAAATCAAGCACAAATCTGTTGGATTTCTATTTACTATTTTGCTAAAATAATGGGTTGAGCTTCAACTCCTTTCCTTAAATATTTTCCAAACATACGTTTTACAAAATGATCAACCATATAATTTTTATTGAACATTAGCAAAATTTAAATTTAAATAAAATCAGATGAAGCTGACCTTTAATTTTCACATTAGCCAGACCTATGCAAACCATTATCTATGTGATTTAAATTTGATAAAAAATGTTTTCTCTTTTATGGATCATTTTGCAGTTAAACTATGAAAAGATAAAAAAAAACCCTCAGTTACAAAAGACTTTGTAGGTAAGTATTTAAAAACAAAAACACTCAGAGTCTGTCTTTTCAGGTCACAGCACCACTGGCTTAATGCATTTAAACTTGAATCATAATTATAGGCACAGTCTGGTAATTCTGATTGTATAGACACCCCCTGCTAAACTTAACATGTGTTTCTAATCTCATTAGGAAGGTCTTGAATTTGGAAAAAAATTAACATTGAAATAAATGTTTACTTTTAAATAACTTAATACTTTAGGATAATCTTTACCATTTGTTTCCTTGTGGTATGAAAAATAACTTGATAGGCACAGTCCCACAGTGTCCCACAGATTTAATCATGAATCCACCTGGTTGACATAATTTTACTCAGTTTTCCACTTTGAAAACTATAAGATTATGCCAGCTGCAACATATTATTACTTTACAATCAAATTTTTGTAAGTATGCCAGCAATGAAGACTGTACAGCTGTTGCACTGCAACATTGCAAACACTGGTGAAAGGTATCACAGGTATGCCTCTAGGGTCTCTCCCTATGGCAAAAGGATAGTGGGAAAATGACCATGGCTCTGGAAAAGAGGTGACTTATATCACATTAATAAATTGAAACCTTCTCATTACCTGGCTGTTGCTTTTTGGTACAGCATGACAGTATAAATAATTTAGTAGTAATTTTTGAAAGAAAATGAAAAAAAGATAAAAAAAAACCAGAAAGAAGATGCATATGACAGTGTCTAGTACCCTGATATATTTTATATTTAAGGTAAAAAGATAGTTGAAGAGATTCCTATCAAAGCCTATTTATACCTAATGTGTACTTTAGGCTAAAATTAGCTAGTTGAACCGAGTGCTGGCAGTCCCTCCAAATCAGGCACAGTGTCCTGGGTCACGCATGTGTACCTCCACAAGAGAAAAACAGTGCCCAAGGTGGGAGGGGAGGGAAGAGAAGAACAGGGCTGTAATTAAATCCTGTTCCCACCAGCACTGTCAGAGTGCTTGAGAGCAAATTGGCTGAAAGCTCCCTTCAAAGAAAACCCAGCAGATAACACATCCTCACTCCTCATCTACCCTTGCCTGGTTCCTCAGTGGGCAGTGTGAGACCATCCCATCCCCAGCTGACCACTGCCAAGGAACTCACACATGTTCTTGCAGCTTTTGTGACCCTGCAGTTTTCACTACTGCCCACCCCAGCTGCCAAATGTGGCAATGCTTTTGTTCCTATGGCATCTCCTCTGTTACTTGGAAAGCCCCTGAGGCCTTGGGAGACTCCAGTGCACCCCACCCACATTTGCTACAAGTCCAGTCAGTCTCTATGCTGTAGTATGAAGTCATCTCCCAAGACACTGCTGGGGCCAGCTGCAACACAAAAGGAAAACGATGCAAACTTAAACCAAAAAAGCAAAACAAAAAGAACATAAATTTTAAGCCCGAAGACTGCAACTGTCAGTTCAGAGCAACCGACCACATCAGCCCTCTTTATAAGAAAATATATGAAGCTATCAAGTGCTAAGTGATGCATGGCTCATGCGTGGCCTGTGGTTTAAAGCAGCTTTTTTCTGGTTCTAGCAGCTTGGAGCTGGGAGGGTGCAATGGCTGGAAGCAGTCATCATAGCCAGCCAGCTCTGGCTGCTCCTTTCTTCTCTCAGAGAGGTCTGGGTAGAGGATAAAATCTTGGCCCATGGTGCAAAGGAAGGTGAGGATAATTAATTTCATTGGCATTGAAACATCTGGGATCAAAGGCTTGGGATATTTTATTCCGACACAGATTGTGGTCTGGGCCGTGTGTAACTGGCACATTCTCATGCACCCAGGGATGTTACATCCTCCTTCCTGCCCAGATACTGTAACTGACTTCAGCATTTGCAATACTTCCCTCCCTCTTTCTTTGGGCAAAGAGTTGCAGGACCAACTGTTTCAGGTCTTTTGTAGCAGAGAGCCTGAGAAATGTAAAAACAGCCTGAAATCTCTCCAACGTGCTTGCCATTAATGCAATTTCTTGTACAACCCTTATTGTGTTATTGTATTTTTCTGACCTTCTAATCCTCCCTCTTCTAACCACCTACACGGAGCCTTTTTCACCCATAGACCTGCAAAAGCACTCCTTAAACAAAACAACATAAATCTGAGAATGTCCCAGCACAGAGTCTCTTCCTTCAGTAGCAGTTTATCCTCAATTCAGATGCCAGCAGGACTTTAGACTCTCTGACAGTGGGCCAGGAATGCCACTGTTCAGGAACGCCACCATGCTGTTTAGGATGCCACTAGTCTGTTCCTTAAGGGAACAGACTGGTGGCATCCTAAACAGCATGGGCTCCTGACACAGGTGAGGGGGCAGAACTGGCATCCACTGGGGCTTAGCCCCAGAAAACCTATTTTGTGCACCATTCTCCAACAGTGGAACCATTCAGGAAAAAACCACAAATTTTTCACACAGCAGGATTTACCCAGAGATTGTAAAGCAGTATTGTAAAGCTTGGTAAATTTAGCATTTTGCTGTGAGAAAGCATGAAACAGTAAATGAAGCAAGGGCACTGCTGATACTCGATATTCTTCAAGGTCTCTTGAAGAATATGGGAAGAGGGGAAAGCCAGTATGAATTAACTGCAAACAGTTCTTTTAAGTATTATTATAGTGAGCTTATATATATGGGTTGTGCAGCGTCTGCTAAATCATCTGATTAGATAACTTCAAAGTGACTTCTCTTCAGAGCAAAAGAGTTTTAAAAAGCTGTGTGGAACTGTAACTGTGGGCATACTCAGGGCAGAGCTGCTCCTTCAGCACAGCAGTCATGATTGCTTCTCACTGAAGCCCCCAAGAAGTAGAGCACCCCTGTAATGACCCATATCAAATTTGAGTATTTCCTATTTCCTAGGAAACATGTCTGCTTATTAGAGAAAACAGCAGCAAATGTTTATAACAGGAGTAAGTATTTTGGACAAGAAAATAAAGAACTCAACAAGCTGTTCAGAAAGTACATGATATAACTGTAAGATGAATTTGCTTATCCAAAAGAGTCTTCATTTATGGCACAAAAATGTTACTTTATTATTTTTTCTCACAATTTTCTTCCCATTCAACCACAACATAAACTACCAAACCCATCCTCACACATCTCCACAAGCAAATTAAACACTTTGTTTTGGAATTCATGCACAGAAGTAGGCTGGGTCCACTTCCTGTTGAACAGAGTGTAAGACCTCATCAACAACTGCCTGATTAATGATGCACCAAAGAAACCAAGAAACAAAACAATTCTTTTTTTCCTAAGTACATATTTTTTTTATTTTAAGCCAGTAAAACTAGCAAATCTGGAGGGAGAAAAATGGTACAGATTGTCATTACAAAATGAATAACCCAGCATCTCACCATTTCACATTATTTTTCTGCTTTGGTTTATTCCTGTAAACATAACTCTTTGGGTTCCTATCTTACCTCATCTTGGGACTTGACCAATGTTTCAAATGTTTTTTCTCCACTTTCTCCATCTATCATTTTTTTCCGAATCTATTGGCAAGGAAGAAAAGGAAAAAGTGAAATAAAAAAAAAAGATACAGTGTAGGTATTGCATGTCACATGACTAATCATTCAAGTGATCAAAATATGTCTTAAAAATACAGAAAATGCTAATGCAAATGTAAGTCACAACTCTTAAAAAAAGCTTTGTTTACAATTTTCAATTTTTTTCCAATTAGAAGTTGTTTTAACCAAATATATACTCAGTCAGTGGAGTTATGAAGCAACAGTTCTGGTAGACTTTGAATTGCTAGGCCATGCCATAAGACTCCTTGATATTGGGCACTGACAGAGAGAGAATGAATTCTGTGTGGATGAAAAGGAGTTTTGTCTAGCATTTCTTGTGCCTCCCAGCACATCTGTGTGATTCAGGTAGTAGCACTGATGCACAAAAACACTTTTGTACCACTTCAAGAGTGACTCCCCTCTGAAGCAGCCATTTCAAAGAAACTTCAGGCAGAGTTAAACAGATACCAAGGCAGGCAGATTACTGTCATTATAAAAAAAACAATTTCAGTGAAAAATAGTTTAAAAATGTAAAATGTTTAAAAGCTTTTCGTTTGATTTCAGAAATAACTCATTATTTCAAAAAGTTATCACTTCTGAATATATTACAAAATCAGAACTGAAAAATATACATAGGAATTAATTTGTTGTCTACACTTAACTTTGTTTCTCAATTCCCTTTCTTGCCACAGGAACAATCTTGCATTAATAAGAGATAGGGAAATGCTTAAAAGATATCAGGTAATACTTTAATATTCTATTAAAAAGTGTTCTGTTTTGAAAATTTTTTCTAGCTTCCTTCCCAGGAATTATTACTTCATGAAGAAGAATTTAAGTAGCAATCATGGCATTTTTCAAAATGAGATGAATATAATGCATTGCCCTTGCCTATAAATAATGCTGGTATTTGTCTAAATATAACTTCATCTCTATAAAGTCATCATCTTATGAAATTTAAAATTCAGATTTATATTGAAATAGGCACCCATTCAAAATCTAGAACATTTATTGCTTTGCAGTTATTACATGCTGAAATACTAGCAGCAACAGGTGCTAAAAAAACAGGTAATCTCACCTCAACTTTAATATCATTTTCCAATTCAGCATCTAGAAAATCCAGCGTAACAGGTTCCTGGGATTTAGGATTCTGAAGCAGAAGATATTAAATGATCAAATAATAAAATCAGAGTACTTTAATATTACAAACCACTCTAATCCCTTCATTTCAAATTAGCCTACTTTACTGGGTTTACTTACCCATCTATTTTAATCTCTTGTAGCCTTACTAGTGGACCTTTCTCATTTATTTAATTTTGTTGAATAGAGAGGTTAATTGGGTAGGTGAAAATCAAATTAATACTAACTGCCAGTGTCTGTCCACAGCCTGTCATTTATGGGTGGGGCTCATGCTGAGGTGCTTCCCCTTCTCCTGGTATGTCACAGACTGTACTGGTTAGGGAGGAAGCAGAGGAAGCAGAGGATGTGAATATCTCACTTGATATCCTGCCTCCAAGAAGAGAGAGAGAAATTTGGGAGAGTTTTCCAGCCAACCAGTAAACTGGGCAACTGTTCTCTGCAATTTTACCAAGAGCAGACAACAGACTTTCTGATATGATGTGGGAATAGACTATGGTTCAAGATTCAAAAAGGCAGCAATTACAGGAAATTATTTGGGGTTTATAAGAAACAAACTCCACTTTTATTGTCAGCGTTACAGGACTTCCCTGAACACCCTGGAGTTTCAAAAGCATTTCTCTTGACATCAATACTGTTATCTCAGTCTAGAAGAGGGAAACCTGTAGCACAGAAATACTGAAACCCAAGCTTCCAGACCTAAGGAACATCGATGATGTCAACCCTCAGCCATGGAGCACAGAGAACTTTGGTGACCTACATCTGTAAAAAACCCTGGCCCCACAGGGCCCCACTGTAGCTCTGCTGAACTGTATCAGACCACCCTCCAGCCTCTGCTCCTTTCTCAGTTGCAGTCTGCATTTACTTGGCCAGAGCCATCTTCCATATGTGTTGTTGGGAATACAACTTCTTTTCTGGCAATTTTGCCTAAGCCCCATTGACTTTACATTGTGTGTGGTGTAAAAATCATCCATGCTCATCACCCCGTAGTTATTTAATGCACCCCCTAAAAGCAAGTGCATTTCTTTAGAAATAGGAGTATGGGGATATAGTACTTAACCGTTTAAATCTGACAATTCAGAGCAGAAAATGAAAAAAAAAAAAAGAAAAAAAATTAAGGGATTTCAGCAATTCTCCTATACTGACATATACAGCGTAGACTAAAGTCCCTTCCTTGAAAATTATGATTATATTCCTCCTACCTTAGCATTCTCTGGCAAAGTTACATGACAAATGTACATGTGACTGTTCTATCAAGGAATGCAAGCATATTTCATCACAATTCATGTACGTACTGGAAGAAAGTAATATCCTGAACAACTGGTAAAAAATGCCTTCATATAACAGTCTGGAGTACTAAGAGCTTAACAGTAGCCCTTATTTTCAAGATTGCAATATAGAATAGTTCCAGAATACAAAAGATTATTTCTTCCTTTTCTTGAGGACAAAATGTACATGTCTCTGGCTATACAGAATCATTCTTGTTCTTAACAAGACCTACTGTCTGCTAAGAGAAAAAACAATAAATATATTCTCAGGAAGAGAATATATACTGAAAAGATTGCAGACAAAGATTCTGGGTATTTCTTTAAAATATTTACTGAAAACTTCAAGAAAATTTTTGCATTTCTATTTACATATGATTGATAAAACTAGCAACTTCAATATAATGGCATTAATGTATGCTCTCTACTAATTCAAAATTATTCAATTATTGCTATGCATTTGCTTTTCCCTCCCAACAAATCCACACTCTCAAAATAAATAACAAAAGGCTAAAATGTAAAAATAAATTAAAATTTACATATCTTACATGCAATGGATAATGAATAGCATGGTCAAACCCAAACAGCATGCATGAAGGCATTGGCATGGCAGAGGAGGCATTTATGAAGTTCACATTCCATTCCAACACACAAAGGAACAGAGAAGAAAATAAATGGTAAAAAAAAAAAAGGCAAAAAAAAGCCATCACATCAAATCAAGGTCAATATTTATTTCAAATGATAACCTGGGCTAGTCATAGTCAAGGAGTCCCAAAGACAAAATAGCAAACTTTAATTCTGTGTAAATTCAAATATGCATTAACTGTCTTCTTTTTAAGACTCATATCACTTCACATTTCCTATATTATACTTATTAATCACTTTTAATAGGCAAAAAAAACCTAACCATGTATAAATACATTATTAGGTGTGCCTGAGGCACAAAGATAACCACTAAAAGCTAGAAGAGAAATTTCCTATACTGGTACTTTAAATAGAAGACTGATTCCCCTTTACGTCTCTTTCCCCTAATAATGCTTTTACCAGTATTTGGGCTCCATAATTTTTATTTCCAAGGTTGCCATTTAGTGGGGTTTATTCCAAGCCACGAAGAAACAAACTTACAGTTCAGTTTGTTCTTTTTACCCAGTCATGCGTGTAACATGACTGGAATAAGCACACCACCACCACATTTACCAGCACAACTTAACAAACAGAACAGAAGTAAATCACTAGCAATGAAGCATGCAAACAAAAGGATTGCAATCCATTTTCAGCAGGACAAATAAAGGCAAGGATCTATAATTTCAATGACAACTCATGAAGGAAACAAAGAAAGAAAGAACTGGTGCAGCAACATAAAAAAAAGTTAAATAAAATGTTGCTGTGTGTTTTGGGAGGTCAGTATTCTCACACATTCTATGGATGACCTTCTTTGCTGTGTTGCAGGAGCCTAGCTCCTACTCATACCTGCAGTACTAATGAAGACAAAGGCTATTAGGCTTTTAAAAGAAGTGATGGTAAGAAGTCAGTAAAATCCTGGGCCACAGAGGTGAACTCAGGAGCATCTGGAGTGGATGGGAGCCCAGAGCTTTTCCAGTGCTGCACCCCCCTGGGCAGCAAGCACTGCCAGGCAAACGCAGCAGCAGCCAGACCATACCATGGCAAGGTGAGGAGCCAGGTGTGCTAAGAAAACCGAGATTATTTTATGATTCAGTGCTGATTTCTCCAGTGCACAAACAAAAAAACCAGCCCTGGGGTGGCCTTCTACACATATTATCAACACAGCCACCTGACACTTGGTGAAATCACTGACTTAAATCAGGATTTTACACCATGTTCTGCTGGTGTTTCTATGCAGGCCACAAGTTTTGTGTGATAGATTCCCATATGTGTAAGAAATCAAACTTCATATACTGTGTTTAAGTTTACTATTTTTCTAGTTACATAGTTAATCTATTCCTTTAATGATTTTTAAGGTTTCATTAAGTGTTTTCTGCTCAGGAATTGCATTACATAGATGTGACTAGTTACCCTGTTCATACTAAGGGCGGTTAATTCTGTACAGTTGGGTCTGCTAAACTGAGAAAATCCCACATAAATAGCAGATAGGACATATTCCCTACTCTGACTTCCCCAGGAAAAAAGAAACTGAACAACTCATATTCTGTAATTTTATGCAGCATACACTGTACAATAAAACTTGACAATAAAGTCACAAGAATTATCTTCTGATCTTCTCTTGAATTTGGCTTTATGCAAGCAAAGCCAGCACAAGTAGTCTCTTTTTATTTCCACTCTTCAAATTAATTTCAACATCTGAAGAATTTTTACAGCACAAACTCTAATTAGCACCTATTAGTAATGGAATGCCCTTCACTACAGCCAATAGCATGTTTTCTATTATTTAAACAGGAAAGGATGCAAGCTTCATGCTTTGGAAGCTGTTTGTCACAATAAACAGTTCTCTAGTTAGATTTTTCCTAGTAAGCAGGGCAGAAGCTTTCTAATTATATTTCCAGGTCTATGCATTCTAATGCACTAATCACCTCCATCCAAAGTTACCTGTACATTGGGTCTCCTTTTTCTCAATTTAACTTTTGGTATGCCCACACCAATTTGCTGAAGTAACAAAAAAGCAGTAATTTATATTTTTGCACCATTAGTAAACAGCCTACTTGTAGACTGTTTTCTCAAACGTTTCAAGCGTTTTCTCAACATCTGTGCTGTCCAGTGTGTGTTTACTACTGCAAGCAGAAACTACCCCTCATCCTGACCACAAATTCTGAGCTCTCTGCCAGAATTACACACAGTTTTAGGATAGGGAAACAAAAACCAGACATATGTTAATTTGAATAAAATTAACAGATAGCTCTCCCTTCCACACACTCCAACAGAATAAAATATAGAATGAGAATAGCTCACTTTTTGTTTATTTTTATATTTGATCCTAAAACCCAGCTCCTATTAAGTTTCTTAAATAACCCTAAACAGTAAGAAAGAATATTGGACCTCACTGAAGGCATATGGAGTTTTGGGACTATCATTAAATGGATTTTGATCAGAACCACAGTAAAAATAAAGAGAAGGATTCTAATCTTTAGAATAGATTGAGAAATAAAATTATTTACTGTTTTCAAAATCTAATTAAGACTAAGCTTGTTAGCACATGCTTAATGGACTCACTTCAGTGACTATGTTTATTTCATGGTGCATCCACCTGCTCTCTCCCATAACAGTGGGAAAAATAAATCCATAAAGACACACACACAAAGAAAATTTGCAATAAAACATAAAACTAATCACTTCAAAAAATGTAGCTTATTACACAAACATAAAAATGATTTAAGCTGTGTAAAACTATATTAAGCTGCATATTAAAAAAAAAAGACTTCTTGTTATGCTTTGGCATAATTTTCATATAGTTCAGCAAATAAGAACGTGATGGAAAAGTTTTAAATTGTTTTAATATGCTTTTGAATTTGTTGTTTGTTAACTTTTCTCAGTTGTGCAAACAACTTTACAAACTTCAAGACAATTTCTCAAAATATTGTGTTGAACCAGTTGTGATTTGAGGAAACAGATTTTCAGAAGGAAAGCAAAAGACATTCAAAAGAAGGAAGCACTGGAAGTCTAAGAAACCCTCACCTCTTCAAAGGTAAAGATGTAGTTATGTTTTATTTTACATCTATTGAAAAATTGCTGGCAAAGAGGGTTAAGACGTTGTTTGTTAATAAGTTAACAGCTACTGGGAGGTTCAACTAAAATTAATATGATATGTTAAAGAAAGTCCATGAATTCTAAATATATCTGTCTTTGTCGAGTACCTTAGTTTTAAACTGTAGTTCTTGTATCAGTCTGAATAGCATGCACCACCCCACACAAACTGGGAGTGAAAAAGTCTAGTCTGTGTAACTGTTAATAACAACAATAACAACAATAATGCAAATGCTTAATATTACATTTAGACATTATTCTACAAGATAAAAATTATTACTTATAAAACATCCTGTTTTAAACATACTCTAAATCAAAGTTTGAGCATTAGGGGAAAGCATTTCTGGACTTCCATATCCTTTTAAGAGGAAAACTACACAGAGAAACCACAACAATTAGTATCCTAATAATCCATCTCAGTTTGCCTCGATTTAGTTGGGATGAGCTGAGTTTTAACAAAGGTTTTTTTATTCTTCAATGTTGTGAGGCAAAACTGCAGGATAACAGCACATCTGAGATGAACAGGGTCCATGTCCGCCAGTTTCTCAAAAGTTTAGGTTTAAAGTAAGACTATTGAATTGCTTCTTTTTACATTACTCCTGTGAATGAAAAGACAATTTAATTTGCATACAAGGGAAAGATAAATAGGCCAATCGCCATCACCTAATTACTAATAATCTCTAATTAAGAAAAGATCAGTATGATGCAGATAATGATGCAGATATTTGCCTCTGAAGAATTCACCAAGAGAAATCATCAAAACAAAACTTCAGTTTTTTAAGATATGAAAATCAAATGCAGACATCCAGAAACTGAAGTCCTGCTCAGTTATGAAGGATTTTCCTTTTTATTTTTGAAGTGTCTTTTAAAATAAATCAAAAGGGATATCTCATTAATAGTTACAATCAAGTTATTCTTTCTCTTCTTCAGAAGCACATTTTTCTTTCTTGTGTTACTTGGCAAAAGATTTCAAATGTATTAATTACTTCACCAGGAAATTAATTCAAATATTCACAAAGCTGACTTCTCCCAGCTTAAGAATTAAATTCATCACTAAAATATGTAGATGAATTCTTAATTTCTTCTTCAGTCTTTGACAATTAAAAAAGTTATTTTAGCTTTGTCATTTATATAATATAACCTTAAGAATTCAAGATCCAAAGTTCACTGAAAATATGGAATTAAAATATGAGAATTTTCAACAAGTCCACTAAACAGAAGGTTATTTCATATGGAGAAACCTTTCATTAAAACCAAGATCAAACTTTTGATTTCAGAAAAAAAAAAAACAAACATCCATTCATGTTGAAATTTCTCATCAATGTCAGGGAGGCAAGTTATTTAAGAAGATACAGACAATGTAAGATTCGACACAAGGTAAGGACTAGAGTTAATGGATAAAGAGTCAAACTGAAATATTTGGTTTCTATTTTTCTGAAATTTGATGAGAGTTGTGTCCTAATCATATTTATAAAAAAAGTTTCAAGTTTAAACATGAAAGACCTTTCTCAAGTTAAACTACTAAAAATCTGGTGTTCTGGGAAGGGGTGCTCAGCTAAATCCATCCCAACTCTGAGATCAGGTTTCAGCTCTGGTAAACAGAAAATAAGCAAGTAAATAAAAAAAACAATTCAAGTAAAATAGGTTGTGTTTTCCTCTGAGTTTTTTGGCTTTGCAAGTATGGAAATTTCAATCTTTTAAATGAGAAACCATCACAAAAAAAAAAAGTGCACAAGACTCTTCAGTTTGCTTCAAGATTCTTCACAATAATTATACTGTTTTCACAATGGTATTACACCTACCACCAGTTGTTTGTATATTAATATGTATATTAAAAAACTTTGCATGTGTAAATATGCATTCAGAATATACATATTTTTATTTTATTAATAATCAAATTCAAAACTAGCCAAAGCTGGTGGATTTGGACGAAGTCATATATGCACCACAGATTTTCCTAACACCCACAAAACTGAGAATTTTTACTATTGCTGTCTCATACCTTCAGCAATCCTAGTTTCTGATTTTTTTTGACAGTATCCCCTTATTATAGAGAAGTAAATTAGAAGGTGTTTCATACCTTTGGTTGGAGATTTGGGTGCAGTAGCACATACCCATTAGGATCAATTGCAAAATAGTATCCATTTGGACAAAGCTGAAAGAAAAAAAAATGAGACTTAGCATTATATGGTTTTAAGTAATGAAGAAAGAGTAATTAATGGTTTTCAAGAAATGCTCACATTGTGGAAAACACACGCCTCAGGCATCATGAAGTATAAGATTACTAACACAGACAAGATAATTTCTTAATATTTGCTCTTTTAGGATCATAAACTTGGAGAATGATTTAGGCTGATGGGACCTCTGAAGGTCAGCTGGTACAGCCTTTCACTGAAAGCAAAACTAACTTAAAATAAAGTCCAACTTCGAACTTGGACTAGGTTTCAACAATTCTTTGAATACCTCCAGTGGCAATTCCACAACCTCTCTCCTTCCTTAATTTCAGTTGGAATTTCCATTGCCACACCTATGCTGGTAGCCTCTTTTTGAGGCAATGTTAAGGTCCATTTTCTCCAGAATTCCCGTTAGCTAACCCTTACCTTCCTTTCTCAGCCCAAATCTCTCTCAGCTTTTTCCTGGGTACCAGGTACTGCAGACCCTCAGCCAACTTAGTGGCTCTGCACTGGGCCTCAGAGTACTTACTGCACTGAGGAGATCAAATTTGGACAGTGTACTGATGCAGATGTTTACTGCACAGCTGGTTTTTACTGCCAGGGCACACTGCTAACTTATGTTCTACGTGTCCTCCCAGGTTCTTTCCTGCCCTTTGAGGCAGCCCGTGCCAGTCTGAGCTGTGGTGTGGGATTATTCCAGTCTAAATGTAGGACTTTGCATCTGCCTTCAGTCAAACTTGTGATGTTCCTTTTCTTCCCCAGCTTTTGTTTTCCACAGCACTAATTATTTTCACAGAAATTCCACAGCTAGGTGTCTACGTAAATAAATCAGTCATACCAAGTAGGGTACAGACACTGATATTAAAGAAATTTTCTATAAAGAGTGGTCCCAGATAAATGGCAAATATTACCAGCTGAAACGATTGTGTACTCTACACTAAGAACCAAACACTTATCTAAAAAGCAGTGCCTTAAGATACGGGAAGATAATTCCTTGTAATATATCCCCCAATGTAAAAGCTGGCTTTAACACAGTGCACCCTGATGGACAAATCACACACAAACACATAGATGGCTGGACAGAAAACCACTAGAAAATGTACAACAATAGAAAAGAAGATATGAAAAGAAGCCTGCTGGTATTTTGACTCCAATCCAGTCATTGCAGTATGAGTTATCAAAGAGCATGTACAGAAATCACACATTAAACATACATTATGAGAAAACACCAATGCAAGCAGCTTACCGTAAATCGGGGCGTCAGTTTTTTTATGTCCTCCAAAGAGACATCGACCCCCATTACTCCAAGAATCAGCTGATTCTGGTAAAATTCCAAAATGTTGGTATGTATTAGACATATTTACAATGCAGAGTAACTGCAACAGTCAGTAAATTTGTACTTTTGCCTTCATCTCTTTTTTGATAGATAATTTGAGAAGTTGCCTATTTAGTTATGGGTCTATTCTGAATATTTTAAATAATGTCAAAGTGATCCAAAATAAATTCAGAATTTAGTATAGAGTATGAAAATTATTTCTGAAGATGGATACTTTCCCAGATGAATAAATAATATATGTAAGAACAAAACAGCTGAAAGCAAAAGTGATGCAATAATATTGCCAGTTATGCAGATACTAAACTACCAGCACCAACACCGAGCTACTTTTCATGCTAAGGTTGGGCAGTTAGTAAGTGAGACCTCAAAACAATTAACTCTTTGGGCTATAGTATAACAATGAATGAAAAATATTCCAACACAACAAAAAACCCCAGTAAGCATAAGAATCATCAGCATTTGAAATCAGGGACTCAGCCACTACAATTATTTTGCTTATAATTTATTTTCCTACTACAGAAAAAGAGGGCAGTCATTTACATAGTGTGACCTGAATCCCTTCTCTGTATTAAATAAATCCGTAAAATTTCTTGGAGGAGGTATCTTGCAGCCTATAAATACATTCAGGTAGAGATACAAAATTGGGCAGATTTGAGTTCTCTTCCTGCTCCTGTGTACTAGATCACGTCTGTTTTACTTCTCAGAAAGACATCCTTTGATAATCAGTAGTTTCTCACTTTAAACAAGACTTGGACAGTTCCAGGCATTGTCTTGTAGATAAGATTAAGCGACTTTTTTTGGTTTATCGCTTTGTTTTTAAAAGGAAACTAAGAGAACTATTCTGAAAGTAAACTAAAGAAATGTCAGTGATCAAACCCTCATTGATTCATTCTGAGTCTATGTAGTAGCTGAGAAACTGAATCAAATAATATTTTGTCTAAATTTCTGTATATTTTGACCTGAATGGAGTACACAAAAAGTACAGTATTTTGCCACACATTGTTCAAGCATATTCCATGTCTGTGTTCTGTTTTGCAAAGATGACACAGATTCCATGTCAGACAGTAAGAGGGATGGGCAATTTTATTTATTCAACATCTAGAATTTAATCTAAATATACAGTGCTCTTTTCTGTTATCGTTGCTAATTATATACTGATTTATATTCTTCACATCACTGCCTTTTACCCTGAAATGTCATAGCCTCAGAGATTTGCTAGAAATTTATCTGGACATTATTTCTTAGAAAGGTCTAAATAATATCATCATCTACTTCCCATCTATTGAGCACTTAATGCATTCCCACTGCCACTAAGGCAAAGGGATAGATAGTGGAATGTCACACCCTGAAACTCAGAATGACAAAAAGGGTAAAAGAATGCACTGCATTTTCTTGTTCCCAGGAGGTTATCAGGCAAGTAGATATGACCCCTTTGTTTCTGATGTACAAGACAATTATACTGCAAAATGTTCTATGGAAATACACATCTTTCAAGGCGTTTAGCAGTAAATTTAATTTATATAACTGCTGCTTTTTTCTTTTTTCTTAAAGGAAAAGCTTACGATTTTCCCATTTTGTTCCCTTGTTAGATTGAAGACAGGCAGAGTTCCTGTAATCACAAGTCCCAGCTCCTAAAAAATAACCAGTAAAGAAGGGAGAAAAAGACATTTTAGTTAAAAAGCAAATGTTAAGCCATAATATATTAAAACAATGGAAGAATGCGTGGAGCTAAACAATTACTTTCAGTTTTTGTAAAAAACAATTTCAACTTTGTAAAAAAACCAAAATAATAATACTTTACTGACTTGATGAATAGAAAGTTGAAATTGTGGGGTTTTTTTGTGTCCACATATTACTGGGATTAGTATATTATTTTTTAAAAATAGATGATGGTCAACAACTTAGGATATATAAGTTTCAAAAAACCTAAATGTTATGAAAACATATTTACAGCTACAGTATCCATTATGCATAAAACTATGGATCATGCAAAGGAAAGGAAAGGAAATGAAACTTAAAAATAGTAAATTTCAATTTGGAGTGATGGTATTTGTTCTCCCAAGTCACCTTTAGTGCAATGGAGCCCTGCTCTCCCAGAGATGCCTGAACTCCTGCCTGCCCTTGGGAAGCAGTGAATTAATTCCTTGTTTTGTTTTGTTTGTGTGCACGGCTTTTGTTTTCCTATTAAACTGTCTTTGTCTCAACCCACAAGTTTTCCCTTTGCTTGTCTCCCCAGCTTCACTAGTGGGGGAGTGAGTGAGGGGCTGCATTGGGTTTGGATGATGGCTGGGGTTAGACTACAACAGGTAGGTAACACACACAGGAAAAAAACTACAGAAAAATATAACAGGTAATTCCCTTAGTTTTATAATCATCACTACTTTTGAGTGTTGTGCAATAATTTCCATCATGGGTTTGGCAAAATCAAAGTCTCCTCTGGTCCTGAGGCAACCGAGGCAAGGAATTTGCATTTATTTGGGAAGATATATGAAAACTGTTTTTCCTTTAGTAACCTTCACAAATCATACTGAAAATAGGATCCAGAACACCATATGTTCAGATAGCCAGGAAAGTTTTGTTTTCTATTCCAAACTGTCCATAGGGAAATTTCTTCCTTTTTTTTTTTTTTTATGTGATTGCTTGGGTTTAATTTCAAACTTTTCCCCTTCTTTTATGTTTACTCTCCTTCTATCTAGTTTATTGAGGAGTCATATCTCTTTTCTCCCTTTGTTTAGTTTGAAAAAAAAAGCTAGAACACTATATGAATCTACTCTGGTGTAATCTGTTCTCTATTTTCCCAGTCTAGTAGCACCTTTTTGAATTTTAAACCATCCTTCATGAACTTACATTTGTGTATCAAATGAAAGGTGATGAGGTCAGAGTTAGTAAAGTTACAAGCAAAGTGAAGTGGATTTTGTAGGAAAAAAAGAGAAATGGGGATGAATCAGTAGAGAAGACATTATTTAGAAGAAACATAACAAAACAGGAGGGGGATGTATGGGGGATAACACAATCTCCCCCGTAAAAAAAA
>VXAX01004375.1:22963-80460 GCA_013399835.1 Leptocoma aspasia
AACAAGTGTGAATAAATTTTACCTAACTGGTAAATCTAAAAGTATATGAAAATTCTGGAAATATCTTGAAAATGAAGCCAGAGCAACACAGAAATAGAATCTGAAGGAACAGGGCTAGAAAAGAGGTATGAATTGCTACAAATACATCAAATTATTAAAGACAGTCTTGAAAGCCAGACTGAAAGCTCCTCTTCAGAATTTTATAACCTGAATTTATGCACTCATGCGGCCTCATGTAATTCACTTTAGTCTTAGCCACAAAACAGCCACTAGACAGTAAGAAGCCAAATGATAGCAATGAGTAAGCAGGAGAAGCAAGCAGGAGAACTGTAAGCCCTACATGAGGGAATCTTTTAGGGAATTTAAGATAACAAACCACTGTGACAATTTAGACACACTCTCTTATACAACCAAGAATCAGGAAAAGGCTTCAGAGGGGGTTAGGTACATCTATGCCTTTATGGTCTCAACTGTGATGAGGGAGTCCACAAATCTGAGCCTTTACCTCAGTACTTTACCTTGTGGTGTCCTACTTTATTTGCATATAATTACGTGTATATATGTATGTGTGTGTCTGTGTACATACACAAATAAATGTATGTGTAATTATATGCTCACAAACACACATTTGTAACACATGAATGCAGAAAACCTTGAAGGAAAGACTGAACGAACCCACTGAGTATATAAAGTAACACAAGAGATGCCTGCAGGTGTCACTTATTTCACTTGACTAAACAGATCTCTATTCCTAGTTACAAATTTATCATTGGCTTTACAGCAGGATATGTACAGAGCATAAGAACTTTTGTCATCTCATCCTTTATGCTTCCAGTAAGTACCTCAACAATAAACAAAAGAATGTTAATGAACTTCGGGGCATTGAAATTCCAATGAAATACTAGTTCCTCTGTGTCATGCTCAGTTATACTGACAGTAAAAATAATATGTTGATAAAAAATTTACAGAAATGCTGACTGATGGGAAGAAGTGCATTTTGACATGCCTTTAGACGACTACATGAGCTTGGATAAATACGTGATTCCAAACGACCATTCTGCAGTAATTTTTGCCCTGTTGCTCAGAAGTAGGTTATTCAGAGCAAGAGATTAGATTTCTGCTAACAATACTTTTCCTCCTGTAGTTTCCTGAGTATGTTTGTTTTACAAGACTAAAGTGATAAATTCAGCAGGAAGAAAGTTTTTAATGTATCTTTTTGTTTATATATCCACTATTTACACTGTCCAATCAAAGGTTAAAGAAATCATTACCTTGAGCAAAGAAGCAATTACAACAACCCAAGTTCAAATTTTGTGCAAATATTTAATAATATTGATAGATTTCATTATGCCTGGAATGTTCTTCGGAAGGAAAAAAAAAAAGAAAAATAGTAAAAACTAAGAATTCTAAGAATTACTCATCAGAAACATAATTAATGACCTTTACTGCAGTAAGTAGAACACTGAAAGCTATTAGCTTTTTTTTTTTTTCCCTTAAACAGTGGCCTACACTTTCAAGTCAGCAGAGAATAAACTGTTTTTCCCTATTGAATTTCAGGACACTTAGAAGGATACTAGGTGCAAGTAAGACCAGCACATAGGTCTCTTCCCAGAGGCTGTTGTATTGATGTGTATAGATGTTAGAAACACAAGAATATCATGTTTGGAACTGTTAGAAATTGGATTCTTGGGAAAGCAGACCCATATAGTTACTGATTTTCTACAATTCTTACTTTAGTAGAGATAAATACAGATCATACCAGAGCATCCAGATAGACGTTTGTCCATTGGACTTGTTTGGCTTGCTCTCCAGCTAAAACCATTGGTCTTCCCAAAACATCCAGATATTCCTGTCAAAAAGTGTAATGAACTCATCAGAAGGCAATTATTAGATCAAAGAGCACAAACAATATTAAAATAAACAATAATTAAATAATAAAAATTAAAATATCAGAGAAAAAAAGGAAATCAAGAGTCACCATTAATACAGGAGGAGCATTTATTTACTTCTTAAAAATTGTACCACAAAATTGAATTCAGTCTTCAGTTTGCAGTATTTACTGAAAAGGTAATTCCTATATTTCAGTCCCAGTCACACAGACCTTACGCACTCATAACCACCGCTCTTTTCCCACAAAACGAGAATTACAACTGTTTTTATTCCAAAATAATTGCTAATGACATAAAGAAATTACAAGCAGATTACAGAACCATCAGCCCAGAAGAAAGAGTGGACAATGGAGGGTGAGTGGTGTAACATCTGGGTATGTGAAGCTCCTACAGCGACAGTTTGCATAACTTCTATTGGAATAACAAAAATCAGAGTTATAAACCCTTTTCCTGCCTTCCTTCAGTTTGTGAGTATGGCTAGAGCTGGTGATCTTATGAGATGTCAGATTTCTGGAATTATTTGGCAGTGGATGCCATCAAATGTTTTTCAGTCCTCAACTTTTTCTACTTGTCTAATCTTATTTAGGGATACATCTTGCCAGACACTGTCTGGAAGAGTTTAACAGAATCAAAGGCTTCTTATTCAAGCCAAAAAAGGATTCTTATTTTCTGCCAAAAAATGTCATGCCTGGCCTTGGAAGGACAAAGAACTGCTAGGATATTTCTCTGCTATTCTGGACATGTGAGTACCTGGACTTTCAGACAACTGAAAAAAATAATTGTTCTTCTACACTGTTCATCTTCAGTTTGGATCTCATCATATAACCCCAGAGTCCTGTGCTTTTATTTATCTACATGCAAGTCTGCTAACATGTTCCTGCATCCTTTTTGAAGGAAAGAAGTGCAGCCTCTTCCAAAAGGGTTGGACCCATCCAGATACCTCTCCTGTAAAGCAGGATTGTAGTGTAGCACCCACATGAGTTCAGATGCTCTAGCAGGGCTATCCCCTCACACACATCCACAGCCTCCTCCACGTCATACAAGCCCTTTGGATCATGCAGAAAGTATGGCAGAGGGTGAACTATGAACGCCTAGACACATTATAAAAAAATACTGCTTTCATAGAACTTTATAATAAAATTGCTGTCGTGTCTCAGCATCAGCCTGAGGGACCATGTAAGGCCTGGAGGAAAGCTGAGCCAAAAGCAAGTCCTTGTGCAGAGGCCAGCAGGACACTGAGCACTTCAGACACTCCATGGGGTGCACGTGGTCAGCCTGCTTGGGAGGATGGCAACGTGGCCAGTGTTGTGACCAGCACACAAGCTGCTCTGGGCCAGCTGGCCAAGGTAACAGGGGTAATGTTTTAAACTGGTTCACTGCAACCACTTAAAGAAGAAGTAGAACATTTTAAGAGAATAATCCCTTAAATGTTGAAGACAGCCTTAATTTTTTTCTCTTTTCTTAATGTAGTGTATCTTAAAATTTAATCGATCTTAGCAGAGGCGAAGAGCAAACATATCCAAGAACAAATATTACTCCACTTTCTGTGTGTTAAAACTGCATCTGGATTTGGCCAACTCACTTACCTGGGTGTTTATTCTTATGGCTCCAATAGATGGGATTTCATAATAATAACCTAAAATTTGAAACAGAAATAATGTCATTTTACCATAGTAGATTGCTGGCCTCTTAATCTTGAGGAATTTCATTTAGCTTATAATTTCTAGTCTAAATTTTATTAGAATTATTTTTTATGAATTAAATACTTTTTAGTAGATGCCACCACAGTGCATGGCCATATGATGGGTCACCATGTCATTCAGGCCAAGGTAGTTACTCCTAAGTAATGAGAGTTATAATTTGTTTCTTTTGGCTGTTTTGTTTACGGCTGTATCATACACTGAGTTTGTATTCATGGAATCCCAGTTACTATGATGTGCAAGTATATTTAATGTTCATTTTAATATGCTGTGGCAGCAATATAATTATATGCTGAATGCATATAGGAATGTAAAAATAGCTATGGTCTGCCACAAGAGTGAATTCGTAGTATAAAAATATAAAGCACTCTGTAGAATGAAAAAAAACTAATGGGTATTTCTCCTACATAGAGAATGTACATCAGAAATGTCTTTATTTAGCACTGATTTTATTGCTCATTTGTTTGAATTAAAAATATTTAAAATACTGTCCATATAGTAAGACTGAAGCCGGGTACTGAGATCCATCTTCAGTCCAAGAAAATTTTAAGTCGGTTTGGAAGGAAGAGGCAGAGGATTAGAGAGGTAAAAGTATTGATATTAGTAGTTTCCTTTGCTGTATGCAAAATCTTTTAATTTAGGAAAAATGAACTGCTTCTGTGGATGTGCAAACAAATAAGCACAGGAATTTTGGACAGAAGATTATGATCATTTTGCTTCAATAATAAGATGACATAGGTGGTCATGCTTTAAGCCAGCTGGTCCTCATTTGTTTTAAAACAATGGAGGTCACATGTACACAGTATTTTGAGATACAAAGATGTTAGTAAAAAAATTCTGTTCAAAACACAAAGGTCACATTTCTGTTATTATCTGCTCTTAATGAAGCTGTAGTTTCTTCTGCATGACTTGTCAGCATGCTAAGGGTTTCATGAGGTTATGACACATATGTATGCTTTTCATCCAGGCTATGGATTCTTCTAGGTTTTGGGGTGGTATTTTTTTTTTTTTTTCTGTCTCTATGCCTTTCTCTTATCTTTGTTACTTTTCTGCCTGAGCATATCTTTATTTCCTTCCCTGGCAGTCCTAATTTTCAAGACCTTTTGTAATTCAGCTCACCTCTCACCTCCTGCTTCTCACCAATTTGTAAAATAGCTTTACATTTTCAGTCAAGCCTGGAAACTGCTCTTTTTAAAACATAAGCAAATATTTGATAAATTATATATTTTCTACTTATCTCTATGCTTTTCTATTACTTCTTTTATATTTTATGATATATCTCTATATCTTATGCCTTGTTTTACAGTTGTATTATAAGGTATCTGAGATCCATCATTCTCACACTCTTAAAATGTTTCTGAGTACATTTTTCATGTAAAAATGTCATGTAGAAAACATTTTACTTTTTTACTTCCACCTTTTTCACTTTTTCTTTTTGTCCTACATAAAGAAAACAGGATAAAAATAGAAAATACAAGAAGCTCTCAAAAACTAAGAAATCACAGCAAGAATAACTTTGATATTTTCATTTAAAAAGGGAAAAAAAATTCTAAGTATTTTATCCCTTGTAAGCTCTGGAGAAAAACAAAAAGAAATGTAACCAGCCAACTAACCAAGCAAAATCCCTTTGTCCAGACCGCTTAATTTAAAACAGCTTTGCCTAATTTCTTATCTGTCATCAGTTCCAACTTTACATAGATGGCTATTACAACAAATATTCTCAAAACTGAACCATAATGGCTTATTATTATTAAAACTACTGTGGCAGTTTTCATACAATATAAAGTTTTAAATAAAATAATAAAGAAAGAAATAAACCAGTTTCTTGTTTACATGTGATTTTTTCAGGTATATATTATGTAATAAATTAACTTTTGGAGCTTTTGATAGCAAATACGATGAAGCTAAAAATCAAGCTGAAAAATCTGCCATTTTTAGAGAACAACAAAGATATCACCTATCCAAAGCTGTAGTGAAGATCAGTTTAAAAGAAATGCAGAGTACCTTTATTTTCACAGGCCATCCACTGTATGGGTCCTTTGTCATAATTGTGTTGGCCAACAGAAAATGTGAACACACGTACCTGTGCAAGTCAAAAAAAAAAAGCATGTAACAACTATATATAATTTATTAGTTGTGACCTTCAAGTCAATGATACCTGTATTTTTCATAAATTTGAATAGAAAAAGAACACTATGAATTCTCCATTTTTTGTACCCATAATAGATATGAGAGACGTAAAAAATAATAGATTATTGTATTTTATGTATTCCTATTATTTCTTCCATGAAGTAGAATCAAGGAGAGTGCTCTTTTACATTGCCTTCATACTTTAAAAGTCTTACATTGGTGATTGTTCATGAAGTATTTAATTTTTTAGTTTTGTATTCTAAGGTGGTAATTATAACTCTTCAGATTTTGTTAATTTAGTTGTCAAAACACATCTATATTAGGTGCTTACCAATGACTTAAAAAGAATATATGCTTGGCAGTAGAATGCAAAACAATGCAAAACAGGACTTTTTAGGATATAAAATATGAACTTTTCGGATACTACACAAAGCAAAGTCTCATTTTGCTCAGACTCAGTCTTCTTTATGTAAAACCACTAAGTTAGTTCAACAGACTTTGACTTCCATGACTTCCATGGTTAAGCTTCTGATCTTTATCCTTAAGCTCTTGATATTCATTTAAGTATTTTTTTAGCATAATCCTACTCTTTTTACACAATGCTACTCCAATCTATCTCAGCAACTGTAAGGAATTATGGCTTCAGAAGAATCCACCAAAATCTCTCCAAGTAAGACTGAAAACTGACTTTTGAGCTGAAATGATTTTCCATGCAAATTTTCTGATTTGAATGAGAAAAATTTAAAACCAAAACCTGGTATTGCTTTAAAAATACTAAAAATCATGCTAGACACACAGAAAAATTACAAATACTATTTTTCAGCTTCTAGTTGAATATTTTGCTCTAAATTTGAATGTTTCTGTTAAAAGCTGGGAAAATTGTTTTCCCAACAGTTTTAATGAGCTGCTCACTATATTCATGTCCGTCTGTTCAAGGGTCGGACAGCTTTTCTTTTTTAGGCATCTCTTTCTTTATGGATCTTTACCACTTCAACATACAAATCATAGATCACTATATGAAATCAGAATGAAAATTCCTTTCTATGGATTTGATGCTTAAAATATACTACAATTACTTTGCATTCAGGCTGTAAGTAAGTAATAAGGTAATGTTTTTGTTAAATAATACACTCTAAAATTGCAGAGACTCCTTGTAAACTACTGATCATTGCTAAGCTTTTTAATGACTACTTATAAAAGAAATTCACCACATTATTTAGCATGTGCAATTAGCACCCAAATATTCACTTCCCAAATAGGTTAAAAAAAATTGTGTGACATAATCAGAGCTCAAGTATTAACCAAGAGCTGTAGTAGCCAAGGCTTCACATCATCCATCAGCAGGTAGCAAATGGTGAAACTTTATTAGTGTTGACCCCTATATGCAAGAAGGGCAAACAAAGCTTTGTGCTGAATGCCATTGTTAATTAAAAATATGTTTTGATCTGCTTTATCCATACAACCCCTTTGTTTCTGCAGTTAAAAGGAGAATTAAAGCAACTATTCCGCTGCACTGAGCACTGATTTAAGAGGTTGTTGTGTAGTTTAAGACTACTCCATATGGGGTCATTCCCCACTAATAAGTCAGGCCAATTACATTTCTGGTTACACAGACAGGTATAGGAATGACTATGCCTGCATTATGGTAATTTTTTTTCCTCATAGTTCATATAGATAAAGACAGCTGAAAAATACCTTCTATTACCCTGAAAATATCAGAATTGACAGTGCAAAAATGACTTCACCTGGCATGTTTACATCTCATTTATTAATACTGTACTGCATTTGCCATTCCCTTTTATTCTTGACGTCTTTTAAAAAATGACACCTATATTTCTTCTAATAGATCTTTCTGCTTCTAATTAATTAACATCTATTTTTTTCTTACCTGATTATCACCATGTTATTTTATATTTGGCACCTCTCAGCTCACAAGATCCCTGCCTACTATATTCCTGTTCTTTTTGAATTCACACTGCTCCCAATTTATTGTCCACTAAACACTTGATTCAGAATAGATTCTTCCCAAAAGCTATGGAAAAACCCCACTGACGGTCACTAATTAGATACTTGAGAGACCTGATGTTTCTTCTGGATTAAAAGCTACCAAGCCATGTGGGTTCTCTTGTGTGTGTAGAAAACATATGAGTCAATTAGACTGGGCTGTCTAGCATTTGATCTCAGATGTACAAATGAAACACTGAATTGGATTCAAGTTGCGAAATGCTATGTAATTTACGGAAAAGCAGCAGCGTGTTAAATCTGCAACAAATCTATAAAGAATTTAGAATTTAAATTATTGACAACAAGCAGGAGACAATATATCTGATTTACTGTTCCTTGGATAATTAACAGAGATAAAGAACTGCAATGAAAATTGGAGATTTTAATTGTTACTTGGTTTGGCAAGAGGGTGGGATATTCAAAAGAGTATTCTTTTTCCTATTGCCTCATCTGGAATTGAGTAGGATGATAGACCAGCTGGAAAAATGAGTCAGCAAGTCAAATTAAACAAGCCAATTTTAGCAAAAAAAAAAAAAAAAAAAAGCTCTGTGCTAGATTTTCTGTGACAGGACCCAGAGTCATCCAAAGTACTGAGATGTACTTGTCTACATGTTTTCCTTATAGACATCTCTCCAAAGAACACAATAGGCTATTGAATTAATAAAAAACAAACAAAAAACCAACAAAACAAACAAAAAACCCTCAAAAAAAACCAAAACAAAAAAATACCCAGCAAACATTTAATTACTTTTAATAGGGAATTTATGACTAAGAATACTTTAAGCAACTGGATCAGACACAATGGGTATGAGCACCTCTCCCGTTGCCTGTCCTTTAAGCCTGGTTTTAACCAGCCAAGTGGGTTTCTGAGTTGAAGAAAAGTGCCAAGTAATCTTTGATCCCCAGAAGTTGTTTTCCATCACAACTGAGGCCTGGTTATTGCTTCTCTCTGCCTCTCTGCAGCCTCTTGGGTTCTGTGTAAACTGCAGTTCCCGTGTGGTTTAGCCATGACAGTTCCTCTCCACCACCCTCTCTACAGGATAGACATTTGTGTTCCCAACCCATTTCCTAGGGAAAGGGCAACCTTGCCTCAAGGCAGATCTATTTATTCTCTTCATAAAGAATCATAACTTCCAAAGCAGTAAGAACTAATGGAAAAATAAGAGAAATAAATAGGAGCTGTCATGCTTTCTGATTTTTAATGGAACTATTCAAAGTAAAGTACTTCTAGAACTAGAGATGGGCACCAGCCTTTCCTGCCAGCCCATCCAGGCACTGTCTTGAAAATGTTCGGAAATATAAAAGTCCTAACTTTTAGCAAGGGAGTTCAAAACTAATTCTCTGCATTTTCCTCATTGAGACAGGGAGAAAAAAAAAATTCTTTGTTATAATAATTTACAGTATATAGTAGAGAAATATACTAATTAGCAACACAACTGAGTGGCACAGGCTGCCCAGTGAGGTTGTAAATCTGCCTCCCTGGAGGTTTTAAACTCCAGACTGAATATGGCCCTGAGCAACCTGGCCTGATCTTAGACTTGATATTGAACTAAAGACCTCTGCAAGACACTGGCAACCTGGATTATCCTAGGAACCTATGAAGGACATCAAAGGAATACATGCAAAAATCCAACTCCTAAAGAGAACAAATGATTGACAGAAAAGAATGCTACAAAATAGAGGAAGAAGTACTGTCTAATTATAAAAATTCATTTACTATTTATTTATATTTCTTCCTAGTGGAAGAAGATCATAAGCACCAAGGTGAGTAAAAAAGATTTTGACTGCTACAGATTTTATGGGACAATGGCACTCAAGAGAGTTGTGGTGAAGACAAAAATGAAGAGGCACCTATGAAAAGACTGCTTTCCCTACATTTGCTTTTTATGTATTTTATTTCTTCATTTTGCCGTTGAAATAAAATTAAGAAAGATTATATTAGATGCTTCCTTTGGGTATATCATGTAATGAGTATTACAAAAAATTAAGACTTGACGAAAGCTAATTCAAAGGGGTAATTAAACACAAAGCACTTGCTGTTTAGGCTACTGCCTATATGTGTAGACAATGTAAAATCACTGAATCACTGAATGTTTTGGTAGGAAGAGAACTCAAAGATCATCTCATTCTAACTCCCCTGTCATAGGCCTAAAAGCACTGCAACCACTCTGCATGCCCCTTAGAGTCGAAGAAATGCACAATTTTTGATAAATTACTTGTCTTGAATTCTGTGCTACTGGAATGACAGAGCTGTCAGTAAGACCTTTTGTGCATCTTTTCATTTCTCTGTTTAGGAAAAGATTAACTGACTTTTGGAGATATATATGTCTATTTTACCTGATACCAAGAAAGCTATACAATTAATTCACTCAATTGGATGCAGGCAAGATGAATTCTGTCATTTTATGCCTAGCATGTAAAAAGACAAAGAGTGCACCTTTGTCTACCACTAAATAAATAAATAGACTATGACCAAAAACTGAGCTCATCAAATCATTCAACTTTGTTTTTCATGATGACAGTAGAGATTTCAGAACATTTTACTCTGGCCTTTATAGCTGCAGGTAAAGATTCACAGATAATATTTTTTCCTATACAACAAGAAAAGCTGTGACAAAGGGGAATAAATAATTCAGTAATTCCAGCATGACCCAGGAAATTATCTTTCCCAGGAATGGGTTTACAGATTATCAGATATGAGGAAAAATTGTTTGCAGTTTATATTTAATGGTTACACTTCTGAAATAAAAGGACAACCTAAGAAGCCTAACATTCTGAAAAAAAACCATAAAACTGCTTTTCTATTTTCCATTATGCATTCTGTCTTCTAAATCCCTTGTAAGAATAGCTTGTAAATCACTTAATCATTTTTGTGTTTTGTGGCATAGACCAGGGAGATGCTATGTAGTTTTTAAGCTGCCCCAGCAAAAACTGAATGCATTTTTTTCCTTACATTTTTTTTATCTGTGGACAGAAATTTGAAGATGATTTTGGATTCTGCTGTGAGTAACTGAGAACAGAAGACATTTATGACCGATTTGAAGTGAGAACAGAACTTCAGAGGACAATCTGAAAACACAAGATACAAATTAGGAAACCACCTAAGATTAGCCAATAGGATACACCAAATACAGAGTGTCACCTAAATTCTGGATAATAATCTGTCATGCTGAACTGCCAGTTCAGGACTTCCAGGGACACAGTCCTGAACCATTTAGGTTAGAGCTGTAAATGTAAAGCAATTTTTTTTTTTCTCCTAGAAGAGCAATAGAAGTTCTGAGTTTAACAGCAGGGGCAAGACTCACAACTGTGTGCTAGAGAACAGTTTTAGGATTCCTTAACCCATCTTTTATGCATTACATAAAATGGGGCACAACCCTTTTTCTTCTCAGGCCAAGTGGCAAGTGGCACAGCATGGCTCATGTCTCTGTGGCTACACCATGGTGCCATCCTCCCTCCCTGCCTGCCCCCCATCTCAGGTCATCTCATTACAGAATTTTTTGGGAATAAGCCCTAGCTCATGGTACCGCTGAACACTGACATTGCTGCAAGAATTGAGTGCCACAGGCCAGGAGCCATCCTGCTGGGTCTGTTAACAATTGCAATTATGGATAACAGTGGACATTTCTCCAGCCTGCACCTTGGCCCTGGATTGTTTATTAGTATGGACAGAGCTGTCTGGTTCACTCCTGCAAGTAAGGCTGGTTTTCTTGTGACAGAGCCCTAAGGCTCAGCTTTCCAAAATTACTGGGACAGTGGTGCCTCTAAACTTATAAATGAGAGTTCAGTACTCACACAAAAGAGGGATGAGTTCATGATTCTCAGTCTGAGCACATTCATAACTTCCCTGGCTTTGAATGCCAGGCTCAAGAAGGTTCAGAAGTTGGAGATTCAGGCTTTTGTATGTAACTGTCAGGCTGCTGAGGCATTTTGCCATGAATAGCAGTTGGGAAAAAGAAACAGAGATGACCTAAGCAGCAGGGTATGACACCTAGTCAGGTGCCAAAGTTCTGAAGTTTGAAAGGTCTAGAACTCAGAAAGCAGAATTCACAATTTATGTCAAATTAGGAAATAAAAATAATGCCATCATACACCAGCAGATACATATCAATTTATATTTTTGACATTTACGACATTAAGATCTTTCCCTTGCTGTGGGTACTCTCCAAAAGTATGTGTAGACTTGGGGTAACTGAGAAGAAAAACCCACATGAGAAACAAGGAGAAGAAGAATTTAGCTCTCGAATATTTAAATGCAAAGATAATTGCAGGCTGGACATCTTTGAATTTATAGACATGAAGAAAGTATAAATCTATAGGACTTGAAAATCCATGTGACACTACTCAAGTGTTTCCATAAGTGACCTTCTATACTCTGATTCAGCAAGGCAGGTAACTATGCAAGTGTCACCTTGAAACCAAAGGAACAATCTTTTAACTGAGGCATGTGTTTAAAGAAAAATAGAGCAGGTCCTTGGAAATACTATTTTAGACATTTATCCACAACAAATAACTTCTTCCAAGCTTTCCATGTGTATTTGTGATCTTCCCTATCATTAATATCTTTCATTCTCTACAATTAAACCTCAAACTTTAAACTGCAATGCTAGCTTATTAATTCATAGTCTAATTATAGTCTGTGTAATTATAGCCTAATAACAAAAAGAAATAATGACACTCTAAAAATCAGCTCACATTACAATCTAATGCTAATCCTCCTTCTATCTTAAAATAAAAATTACACTTATTGCATATAAGGAGATTATTGGAGAATCTCACTTTCTTTGGATATTATTCTATACTGAAAATATGGGCCCTGAACCATTTAATGGTGTTAATATATTGGGAAAATAGGATCAAGAACACTGATGCATGGTGTAGTTGTAAGCAATAATTCTAGGAAAGGAATTAAAAACTGAGCATTATACCTGAACATGTAACACATACATACAATGAAAGATGCATGTTCATGGGAGTTGTGACCACCATGAATCCATGAAATATGTTTTGCTAACTGCAAAGTGTTCGAAAATGACAGAAGAGTTAGGTTTTTTTGTTGTTTTGTTTTGTTTCTTTTTTTTTTCCCCAGCTTGTTTCATTCCCTCACAAAGAAAACATATCTACATGAAAATGGGGATATTTTCTACTGCAGACTCATGGTCAAAACACCACTGTAGTTATACTGAAAAATTTCAGAACTAATGTTCTCACAGAGCTGTAAACAATATATTAATTCAGTCACACTGTTCTACAACTTCTTAGTGCCACCTCGTGGAACCACAGCAGCTCATTCCTTACTCACAGAAGGGCTGCGTGCGGTGCCCCTTCCTCTGCTGCCACACAGCTACAAGAATGAAAGTGCAAATTCCCTGCTGACACCTGCTGATCTACCCCTGCTAAACTGATCATAATTAGATAGAATGGACCACTGATCATGTGATTCTTTAATTCTTTACCTGGTTTAGACATAATCTTCGATGGGTCCCAAGTATCACAGGAGTACAAGCACAGTTTTGTATGCTCACAGTAAGTTAATGTTGGACTATTATATAATGATGAGGAGACAGTGTCCTCTGTACTGCAGTCTCCTCAGGTAAAATGAAGTTCTTGATCTCAGCATTTTCTAGGTGTGGGTATAAATCAGCTCTGTTTTATTAGCTTTGTGTAACATATTGCTTAAGAACAGCAACAAGAAAGAGAAAGGCTGTACTCCCAAAAACACCAGCAGGATTTCACATTGATATGCTTGAATTTTATGTTTGAGAGTCATTTGCCTATGTGAACCCTGCTAAAAATGAGGCTTTGGTCCACTCTCCAGCCTTTAGAGCAACTCTGTCAGCAGAGCCCACATACAGGCACAGAAGCCAAACCATTGCTCCTTCCCTCTTCCCATTTCTTTGCTGCCACAGGAGCACAGGTGCAGTCCTAGCACTTTGTCTGGGCACAGGCCAAAAACCTCGCAGATTTAACTCAGTGAAACCTATAAATTATTGAGTAACTGTGCTGTAGATGTAGCTCAAAGGCTGTGGACACATTGGTTGCTTCTCCCAGGATTTCCACCAGAAGGGCTGTCTTCATCACCCCACCCCACCTCAGAAATCCCTGTAAAGCACTCAGTTGCATCAGGTGATTTTCTAGCTCCTCATTCTGCCTCCCAGACCTCAGATAAAGAACATACTGGCATCTTTTTAACAATTCATCTGTTGAATGTTTTACTACTCATGTTCTATTTACCCAGCTGATCTATTTGCTTCTTTGGGGAAATTTTCCCTGTTGAAACGAAAAACAATTAAATTCCTCCTTTCCCTAAGCTGCTTCTCCCTGACACTCATCATTTAGCATTCTCTGAAGAAAACTGGTTTTTTTTTCTGAGAATTCCTTGTAAATTTGGTGGTCCATATCAGGAACCAGACAAGGGAGTTGACAAAGTAATTCCCACTGTCCTCTGGATTAAAAGCATTTTAGGCATTTCTTTGATAGTCAAAACAACATTTGGAGGCAGCTGAGCAGCTGGAAAGGACTGGATTAATTAGAGAGATATTTACAGTTCATATTGTGACACTAAGCCCTCTTTTCTTTTTTTTTCATTGTCCTTGTAAATCCCAGGGAAGAAGTATTACACATATCATCCAAGTATTTAAAGGAATATTTCAATATGCCATTTCAAATTCTAATTTTAATCACGTACTTTGCCTTTTTTTTCCCACGCAAATAGTCTTGTATATTTGCTTCCTCAATTTTTTGCTCCCATTTACTGCATTTCTTGTACAGCATGGAAAAGTGACTGAATCTTCACAGTTGCAAGTGCCAAACAGTTGTACTAGAAGAGGGAAAAGGGTAGGTGGGAAAAAGAAGGACCCTCAGAAACCCTTATTTCCAGCAGAATCCATTTACAAGAAGTCTCCCTCTCTGGAATTATCAATTACCCAAATTTCATGTCTCATTTTATAATTGGCTGATGCTCATAGGAACATGAAATTCTAAATAAAGAAGGATTCAGTAAGCTTTAGAAAGGATATGCCACCCAAAAAGGTGAGGGGACTTTGTCCATGCTCACATACCGTTTCTTGAAGGCTCACCTGGGAACAGAATGTTCCCAATATAATCTTAGAATCCAGAATAATCTTAGAAGAGGAAGATTAAGGGATAAAAATGCTGCAAGCTTGGTTCACTTTCCTTTTCTAGGTGGGGAAAAAAACCCTAACAGCTACTGTACACTGATGGAAACTGAGCAGTGCCAGACAGGAGGACTGTGCTGAGGGCAGCCTGCCCTTGCCTCTGCTCGCAGGTCGGCCGTGCCATTCCTGCCCTGAGCAGGCAGTGACGATGCTGCCTGTCAGCAGCTGGCAGGAGCCCGAGCAGGGCTGGGAGAGAGAGGCTCCTGAGCAGTCACGGAATAGAGAATGTCCTTCACAGTTCATGATTAATTCAAGCAGTTCATGCCCACTCGCTGAACTTCTTGCCAAACTGCTCCTGAAATCTCAGGCCTGTCTGTGAGAAGCACTGGGTGCGTACAGACAGCTGCCACCTATCCCGTGGGCTGTTAAGGATAAACAGAAATTTAATCATGACACAGTTAACTCACATGCCGAATGATATGCATTTTCATTTCTTTTCTAATCAGCTAAGTAAATTAAATTTTCAGAAAGAAAATACAAGTGATTTTCCCCTGCAATCCACAGGTAAAACAGCCTTGAGGGGTGGGGTGTCTATAGCCTTGGTGTATTGAACAGTTTGTACCAGAATGTTCCTAGTAAATTTAGATTTAAATTTTGCATCCCTAATGGCTGAAAGAGAAGAGCAGAGAAAATGTACTCTAATAAATCATACTTTATGTGACAAAGTATAAGCCATTTCTCAGTCTGTAATGTGATATAAAATTACTTTAATGATTTTTGACAAAGTATTTTTTTTTAAAAGAAATAATGAAAAAAAAAGGGCTTCAGCCCTAATTATAAATATGCTTCTTACAGAGAAATTTATTATAGCCTCAGAGGGTTTCTCTTTGTTTCTTGTTTTCAAATGAAATAGCATCTACAGACTAAATTTGCAACTAAAAGCATTGAGGTTTTTTTTCCTGTCTACACATAGAATTGAGAATACAGTATTGTCAGACCGCATTATACAATTCAAAGTAATGGCTTAAAAAAAGGATTTACAAATAAACTAAATTCTTCCGTGTAAAAAATCCATATAAATAAATTCAGAATTATTAAAAAAAATACACTTGCAGCTGGCACTCCAGGTTCCATGGCCATTATGGATTAGATGTTTTCATTTGCACGTCATTTAGGATGGGATTATGAAGGACAGAATTCCCATCTCAGCCTCAGTAAACACTGAATACATCACTTTGAATTTGATACATGTGCATAGGAGTTCAACTGAAATTACTGACTTCAAACAGAAGTTGAATATAGAAACAGGAATGGAGATACATAATAGGATAATAATTCAAAGACTGCATATAGGAACTGATTCTCTTCTGGAAAAAAAGAGAATTTTTAAATGTTTTTTTTCTCTATTTTTTAGGACTAAGACCTACAAAAATGTTTGTGAAAACCTCAAAATAAATAGAAGCCCATATTTCCCAAACCATGCAAGTACCAAATTGCAAAATCAGTTTCTTATTCTTCTATTAAAGTCAACCTATTCTTATAGCACATTCACTTCTGCATATTAAATTCTACCCAGTACTGTGCAAAGGATTTGAGAATGTAACTGTGACTTCCTGAAGATATGACAGAGCAGATTTCAGCCTATTCTTTGAGACTCATCAGGATTCTGAATCCAAGTCACTTTCTAAGCAGTGACTGGGGTATTTTCTGTTTACCAGCATACTCATTCCCTACTTGTAAAATTACTATTTCCCTTGCTTTTTTTCAAAATAATGAGTGTATTTTTTTTTTGCAAAATGCTTTAGAAAAAGATCTTCTAAGTGACATTTAGTAGTTCTTACTCTGGATCAGACTTCTCAAACAGAGCTCCTTCATCTCATGTGATGATGTTCTCTCCTGAAAAGCAACCCCTCCTTACAACATCTGCATCAATCTTTAATACTCTACCCTGAAGTTGCACAAGGTTTCTACTTGTCTGGGTGAAATGTACAGTTCATCTACACTTGCACTCTAACCTCTCATTTCACATCCCTTTCCTCTGTTACGCTTCTTGCATATATAAGCACATACTTCTTGCTATCCAAAAGGATTGTAACTTTATTGTTTGAAATTTTTATTTCTTTCTTAACCTGTCATCTTTTTGGGCTGCTGCATGCATTCAGCTTGTGCCACCATCTGCTTGTTTCAGCTGTTCCCTTATTCTCTTGCCCCCTAAAGAGACTCCTATTCTGTACTTTCCCTCTTGGAGCCCAACTATAAACTCTTTCTGTCCACTTTTTCCACCTGTGCATTGGCAAACCTTTCCATCTACTAACAGACAAACTCTCAACACCTGCCTACGAGGTGGCCTAAGCAGCATTTAGAAACTAAGATTTCTATCAAGTTTGAGAGTCACTAAATAATAGTTAATTATTTTTAAAATTTTATTCAGTTGTGCTACCTTAGTTATGTTGCGTATTCTACTAAGTGGATGAATTCTGCAGTCAGAATGTCAGAATTGTGTCAGATAGGGCAATTTTACATAAAAGCATCTCATAATCTTCATAATCATATTCATACTTTTTCTTGCATATGTTTTGGCTTCTCTATCTGCAGAAAACAATTCTTAGCTTTTACATTTTCTTCAGTCTTTGTATTTTTAAATGAGGGGGAAATGTGAGCCTCTCTTATGTGGCCCTTACAGTAAAACAACTTAAAAACTTCTCTGTCTCTGTTCCCTGCAAGTGACTCATCACAGTCAGTTTTTACTTATTGCACCTCCCTTAATAAACATCAGAAGTATAGAAAAATTATTTATAACTGTAAATATGTAAGGTCATGCAGATAAAAATTATAATGTGAGACATAATTATTGAATATCTTGTAGCAGGTTAGGAAAATTTCTTATTCTAGAAGGTGCCATGAACAGTTAATTTGTATTTGAATTTTAAGGGAGAATTATCTGTAAATCTAGGAGAAAGAAAATACTTTGAGTGAAGGATCAAGAAGTGATTTTTATTACAAGGAAAAGAAGGTTTCATAGCAGCAAAAAAAGGATAAGAGACTGACTCCAACAAACATAGTGAATTAGCTAGTTTTTAGCTAGTTGAATGAGTAATGTAGGAAGATAATTTAAAGAATGAAGGATCAAAAGAAAAATGCCAATTCAAGAAGAAGAAAACATTAGGTATACAGGAAGAAACAGCTTAACATAATGTACAGTTAAAAAGACTTAGAAAATCAAGCACAGATACTGAGACTGAAGATGAACTGTTACAAAGAAAACCTAACAAAACATAAAACCAAAAAACCCCAAACATCTAGGGAAAAAAGATTCAAAATAAAGCAAAAAACCAAATATGGTTCAATAATATAACACAGTTCCAAAATGCTAAGTTATGCTTTATGATATATTTACCCAAATGCTGACATGAATTAAAAAAAAAAAATAAATCTCTGTTCTCTTGATACCACTTAAGTTTCTCTCACTGTTCAAGAGCGACAACGTGCCTTTATACACAAAAGGGGTGTAAAGAATAAAAAATGAATATAATCTAAGATACACATTTGATGAATCTGAAATAAATCAGCTTGCTTAGTTGAAAAGATAAAAGCTGGATAGCAAACTATGACAAAAGTTTCAACATAGAAATTGTTTCCTAAAATGGAAGAGATATTATTATAATAAGAATTAGTTGGTCTTATTAAAGCATGTAAAATGAAAAGAAAAAGAAACCCTAAACCCTCTAAGCCTACTTTGTCTTAAGGAAATGTAGGAAAGCTTTGTAAACAGGTAGCTGTTGAAAGAGAAGAATGTAAATACCTAAGGAAGCTGTGGAACTGGATACTTTAAAGAAGAGGTTACATAAACATCATTAGGCATGGCCTAGGCATTAAAATGCTTGTTGCAGAAAGTCCCAAGATCGCCAATTCTTGAATTACAGAAGAACATGATCAGATCACAGGGCATTTCACAGCAATTGCAAATTCACAGGAATGAATGCACAGATAATATGTGGGGAGGCTGAGGCAGGACAGACCCTCTGATGTCGAGCCTCAAACACCTATGCCATATGTAGCATTTTGTTTGTATAAATAAGCAAAATGCAGTCTGCTTCTCTTGCATTTGTCCCAAAACAAACATAATGTGCTTTCTATATTAACTGATATTCCATCCTTGTTGCCTTGATTAATCATTTTATGCCATCTGCAGCATCAACCTCAATGTGATGCACTGAATCAATTGCTATTACTACAGTGTTTGGAAATGAAGATCAACAAAAATAGAAGTATCAAATAGCCTCCTCCATGCCAAATTTGAAGGAAACAAGCTGCCAGTTGGGCTTTATGTAACAGATACACATGACTTTAATAAAACCGATAAGGTTACTTTTCAACAAAGCTATATTAAAACTTTCATTAGTCTTCTGCAGTTCTCAACACCTCCGGGTGGATTTTTATCTTGTATGGGAGATAAAAATGCCACGTGGCAACCCAGAACCATGCTCATAATGAAACAGCAGCATAAAGAGAAACTCACATCAACAAAGAGATCTGTGTGTAGACACATGCATGGAAAGGTTCTGCAAGCAGATCTGCCTAACTGAACGCCCCTCAGCCCTGCTGCACTTTCTGCTGCACCTCTCTAAGTCTGCAGCAACCTCACCCAGGGGTCCACACACAGAACAGCACAAGGAATGTGATGGCTGAATGGAAAAGTGAAAAAAGTAGAAAAAATATAATGGATATTACTTCCTCACTGAAGTCTCCAAGAAAGGCTTGGTGATGTTTGGTGATGTCTGAAGATAAAGGAGTCAGAGAAAGATAGTGTAGGAAAGGTGGGCAGACTGTTGTAGCCCAAGAGCACTGGCAGGGCATGGACACATGGTAGCCTAGCAGGTTAGCTGAGAAGGTGACTGCTGAAAGAACAATCTATGGATATTTTTGAAAAAGAGTATCTTAAAAATCACTGAACTCAGATTCCTAGTAGGGAAACAGAGCTTCACAACCATCAGGTAATTATGGTTCAAAATCTAAGTTTATGGGGAAAAAATGTGTGCCTGATATTGTACTAAAAAAGAAAAAAAAATCAAAAAACCAAACCAAAACAAAAAAAAACCCCTAACCTCCCCCTCCCCCTCAAACTGTTATTGGATTTATAGACTCAAGACTTATACAGCTCAGTATTGTGCAGCTTGACTATTACCAAAGCATATTTGGGTAATGAGTGTCAAAGGAGGGAGACTAACTATACTATAGTATATTTAAATTCATTATTGTCATGAAATTAATTTATGTTAGGAATCCAGAAACTGGGACAATAGGTTTATTGCAAGCCCTTAATTAATAAGTGGAGCTAAGAGGTAAAAAAAAAAAAGGCAATTTGCCTTTAGAATAAGATGCTTCTTCTGTGACTACTCTAATAACAGTTTCCACTTTTTACTTTGACAGGAAAAGTAATGGATTATGGAATTTTTGAGTTCTGACCCAAGTTTCACCCAGAATATTTTAGGTTTACCATTTGTGCATATTGTGGTACATACAATAAACTAAAATTAACAGCTGGAAGGTGACACATTCTTAAGGCAGCAGTGATTAGGAAAATGCCTGGGGAGCCATTTTAACCAGCTAGCTGAAGCTTTGTTCAACTATTAATTTGATTACTTTGTGTTATATCCTGTGTCACAAGTCCACCACACACTCAGAAATGCAGAACCTGTTGGGGTGCACTCTGACAGCTGTTCAGTTCTATTGAAAGCTGACACTAGTGTTGTGAAAGATGCTGTTTCCATTTTAAGCTCTGTAAGTGACCATATAAAGTTACATTTGGTCAGTCTGATCCCTGATCAGAATTCCACGGCTACCCAAAGTGGAATTATGTCATGGGCTTCTTCAATGGTCCTTTGTAGTCATCTAGAACAATACATACACCACTGCCTAAATTAACATAGTTTTCATTTTAGTTTAATTGACTTGCAGCTATGCACTAACGTATTGAAACCAAAAAAGAAAATGGTTCCCTCCACCGGTAATGACAGTAGGAGGCTTGTGTTTATAAAATGAAAGTTTTACAAGTCCTTTCTCATAAATATTTCCTTTTATCATTCTATTGACATGCTGAATGTGTCCCATTTGGAATAAGTCAGTGGAAGCTCTGAGCTTCCCAGTGGAGTTCCAGCAAGCTGGAGCTTTCTCCCATAGGATGTCTACCACTGTAGTAATTCTGTGCCCATCACATACAGATATTCTTAATGGAACTGAGTTGTTGGAAAACTTCACATAATTTCCTCTAAAATGATACTGTCAGAAAAAAAACTATAAAAATGATGTTGTATTAATTAGGGAAGATAATTCTGTGAGACTGAGACCTAAGACCCAGTTTATAGTTCTGCTCCTACCTGAGGGGTCAGACTAATCCTGCCTCCCTGTGTCAGGTCAGTTCATCCAACCCACACAAACCTCTGCCACACTATGAAACTTCAAACAACTAAAAGTGCATGAGGTATGTTTAAGGTCTTTTCCTACTCACATAAGTTGAGCAATCTTTCCAAATAAGAGATTCCAAGGGCCAAATTTGCCCCAAAGATCTGTGATTTTCTATTTTCAACCTGAATTCAAAATTCTCACGATAAACGCCTACAGGGCACACACTTCAATTAAATTTATATTGCTATCTTCAGTGAAGCCATCTGTAGGAGGAGTGCAAATAAAATGAAATTTAGCACCCTCATTCCTGAAATTTAGAGCATGTGTGGTATTTTACACATTTAATGTGAGCACCCCAAATGTCACCATAAAGGTAAACATGCCCGTTTTTAAATATCAGGCTCAGCATGTAGCTGCAATATGTGACAATAAAATCTGGCTTTATAAAGGGAAAAAGGCATGTAAAGGTGAAGCACAACTGTGATTTTCCTCTTCAAACAGATAAAATGCTCCTCCCCAAATGTGTGTTACATAAGTTTTATAATTCACACTGTATATTATTTATACAGACAGAAAGCTATTTTAAATATATCTGTATATATATGCTATTTCAAACAGATTTAAATTTTGTATTTAAAAGGACTACTTTTCAGCCTCTAGATTCTAGGCTGCTCTTTTAGTAGTTTTCAAGTGTTTATTGCATTATTTCATTTAACTTGAAGGTTGCAAAAGGACACTGCAAACAAGTGAACAAAATCATGTTACTTGACGGGCTGAAACTCAAGCTTCTTACATGGCATGGATTTACAAATTAACTGACGTGAAAAAGAAAATACTTACAGAGCTGAAGCAATTTTGCATCAGGAAGATGGAAACAAGTATTAATAGATTTGAATTAATGGTATTTTGTTAGTACAGGAAAAAGAAAGTAAGTTTACAACTCAGTGGTGCCTAAGTGACTGACTGTGACATAAGACAATAAAGATTCATCTTTTATACGCTTTATGCAAAACACAAAGACAAGTGATCAAATAAATGCAGAGCAGGCAAGAAGATACATATGCTGATACATATTTATACCATGAACTGCTTCTACTGTAAAACAGAGAAAACTTTTTAACACCTTAAATTGAATAGTCCCTCTACAAACTATAAATATCAACATAGCCTGAAATTCACTGGATATTTATGAACTAAAATATAAATAAACTGCAATAAAGACAACAGAAACTACACCCACATCTCTTCAAAATATCATCATTTAATATAAGAAAGCAGCCTACTCTGCAACCTAAGAAGGTAACACAATATTTGTGATTATGACTTAGCAAGATTAAAAGTGTATGTGTATTTTTCATGTTGGAACATGTCTACCAACTATGCTATTCTCCACTGATAATGAACTAACATTAAGTTCCATACAGAGGCAACAACAAAAGAGCTCACATGTCATCATTCTGGAATCAAGTGTAGGCTTACTAAGGAGAGCATTATCACAAGCATATTTTGTGTAGTCTTGTTTTTAAAAATATTAGAATGTTATGAAAGATGTTGGGAGATCTCATTGTGACTCCTCAAAAATAATTTACTGGTCCAGTCTCATTAGATGTTCTCCAACCATAAATTTCCCTTCAACACTACAAGGATTGTTAGTGATTGAAAGTGATAAGGGGAAAGCAAATGGTTCTTCAAATTACACATTGCATAAACTTGGTACTGCAATTCCAATGTCACCTTGGAGAAAACCAGTAAGGACTGATATCTAGCAACTCAGTGCTTCATTAGACAAGTGACTAAATGGAAGTGTTTACTAAGATTTGAACTTGCAGATGCATAGACTATAAACAAATGTAGAAAACGTGCCTTGCATTGCACCAGCAATGCATTAAATTATATATGACAATATATAGACACACAGTGACATTATTACCATTATACATTTGCTGTATACAATAAAACCCCCAAAACTTCCTTCACAAGAGGTAACAAGAAAGTGCCTGTGTATAGTATTTTATATATAACATTATACATAAAACCACCCCAACCCTTGGCAATGAAAATTTACAGTATTAAATGATGCACTAAAATAACCATTTAAAATTAGTAAATCCTGCATTTCATTTATTATAATCCACCATCAGGCTTGATGTGATTAAGATCACAAATCTCAGCACTCTATATCTGTTTTGTTGTTTGGACTGAGTATTTTACTACGATTTCCTCCTAACACAGCAAATTAAATTAAAGAAAATAATGAGAAATGAATCATACACCTTCCCCCTTACAGATGTATTTCCTATAGCTGATGGCTGCTGTTGTAACATGATAAAAGCTACCATATCCAAATTTGAAGAGGAATCTCTGCATATATTTTCAGAGTACAGCCATGCGTGTCATGCATGGCTACGACTTCCATTCTCTCTTCTAATTGCCAGTTTAAAAAGTACTTTCAGCTCAGACACAAAGCTTAACTAAACCCCACCACATCATTCTACTGAAGCACTACTGCAAAGCAGCCACAAAATGATTAATCAAGGCCAGTGATTGAATCACTGGTCAAGGTACAAATCGAACACTGCATTTCCAGCTCTACTTTCAAAAGGATTAATTCAAACATATGAGGATTTCCAATGAAATGCTTCCACTGCTTCATGCATATACATCCATGGCAACTGTTGAAGTGCCTTCATGGATCATATTCTAACTTTTAGCTGCTTTTTTGAAAACAAAACAAAAAACAGCTCACAAAACCCCACAGATGTAGGCACATCCCCAGGCACTAGAAAAGGTAAATGCTTAGTTGCAGTGTGAATCCAGATCATATTCCATTTCTACTTAGGATGTGATTAATCTTCTAATAATAATAAATAATATTTTGCACTGAAATTTAGTAGGAAACAACTTTAAAAGCTGCTATATTTCATGCACACACCCCTGCATTTTTAAATCTTTAAGTATGCAAAAGCCTGACCAGAAATTTGATTAGATTCAAAAATTAAACCCCAAACCAGCACAGCTAATAATCCAATTTTATCTAAACAACAGAACTCATCCAGGGATTCTCATGTCAAACCCGTAATTCTGCTTGAACCACAGATCAAATTTCATCAGCAGAAAGCCATCCCACTTCTTGCTAAGACATTCAAAGGTATAATTAGCCTCACTGGGAAAAATGTGGGTTTGTTCCAGCCCGAATCTATTCAAATTCAGATTCTAACCTTGAGTTCTCATTTTGCCTTTGCCTGGCAAACAATAAAAGCACATAGAAGATATTTGCAGTGAGGAGACAGATACACACATATACAGCCTATCATTTAACTACCTATGTTTCTGCTGGATAATTCAGGGATTACACTAATGCAAGAAAAGTGTCAATAGAAAGTTGAGTTCTTTATGGCTTACAGTACACTTCTGCATCACTTGAGACCAACGAGTGACAAAGTGTGGATAAATGCATTGTATGATTTTTCAAATAAGTATTATAGATTGAAAAAGCATTAAGTGTCCTAAGAATCAATACTAATAAGTTTTTTTTAAGTATCTTATACATACACCAAATCTTCTTTCAGTTCCATATTTAAATATTTCTCTTTGTGCTGTTGTATTTCATACAGTAAAATTTTTCATACATCACTTACTTTTTTGTCTTCATTATATTTGTGGAAAATTTCTTGTGCTCTTTCTTCACCACCATCTGTAAACAGCATAATAATCTTATTGCAGTTAGCTCTGGAGACACTGTGCTGTAGGAGATACAAACAGAAGAGTTTTTATATTTCAGGCTATAAGGAATAACAACTATCATATCTGATGGCTTTTATAGCTACACGCTTACTACTTTAACATGGTAATGTTAAAACATAAAACATGTTTTAGAATTTCATTCAATACCCCATTCTGAATGAAAAATAAAATAAAATAAACCAAATCCACTTTTCAGTTCTGTGATACTTTAATAATGAGTCACTTCAGATCTGGCCCAACAGAGTGGAAGAGGGATTTGGCAGTTCCTTTCACCTCCACAAACACAAGGGGGGCTCTTTAGCTCATACTCATCACAACAACCCCACAGTGCTCCTTGACAGATGTTCTGCATGAGAATTGCACAGTGAAGATCTCAAAATATTTTTTACTCTTCTCTTTTCTCATCCTTACTTTTTTTTTTTTCCTTATCATTATTTTCCCTGTGGAAACTGGGGAACAATGGACCTGTAATGAATTACTGAATAGGTTGATTTTTTTTCTGTTGGACTTCTACTCACAAAATCTTTCCAGCTCACTGACCACTTGAATAAAACTCTGTTAATTTAAACATCCTATAGAATATCCACCTGATAAGCCTTGAATTTTTAAAAAATATTTCCTTAAAATGAGCTTCATTTTTCAAATATTTAATTCTTTCATGTTGTTTTTTAAATTATTAATACTCTCAAGCAAATAGCTAATCTTTAGAAAAGTAATTTAGAGTAAGGTTTATAAAATATACTGTAGCCAAGATATGGCCACCTAGATTATTAAAATCTCTCTATCACCTACTTTTCCAATTATGTTGCACCTCAGAGCTGAAAAATGGAGCATGTTCCATTATTTCTGGAGAGCAAGCCTGAAACAGAATTAAGAAGAAGCCCCTCTGACTCCTAATTCATCAAAGTAACTAGTAAAGCCCCTGAGAAAAAGGCTGTGTGTTTTGCAAAGAAATACAAACACTGTTCCACAGCCAGATCAATAGAGGTGAGCATGAATTTTGGCTCCTCTATATTCTCTAAAAGTTAAGAATCTAGTCGAAGCAAATAGCTTATTACTTCTGCAGTCATTCCTTGCCCTTTGTGCTGCATACAAATGGTCCCAGTCAGACACACCTTGGTACTTCTGAGTAGCTGGATGTGACCGAGTAAAACCCCTAGAATCCAGTGAAACAAATTCAGCTTCTCCTTCCATGAGCCTGAATTTTGCTATATGGATTTACTCTGGAGTCAGGAAGATAAATAGGAGAGTTGTCCTTACAAAGTCCCCAGTTCCCTCCTGCTTTCCTCTTTGTGGCTACGGAGTGACTGTCACCAGGCTGGTCAGGTGTGATGATCCCACTCCCCTCTGCCACTTTTCATTCTACTCACTGGTCTAACTCCTGTTCAATATTCAGTGAAGAATTACTTCTTTTCCTACTATTACTACTTCAAATTTACTAATTTGGAAAAAAAAAAATCAAACCCAAAGGATCAAGCCTAAAGATTCCCTTACATGTAACAACATATAAAACCTGCCTGAAATCAATACCTTCTCTCCAACCTCATCAGCACACTGTGTTTCAGTTGGAATTAAATAATTTATGACCATTTTTCTCTTGTGAAATATAACTTGCACGATACTGCTTTGGGCTGCAATTCTCTCGATATTAAGAAAGTAATAAAAGTAGGGTTGGATACCTCATAAATAAAGAAATTCACCTACACTTACAGTGATTTAATATATAGATATCAGAGGGATAAGGAAGGGGGCCAAAATTTGCTCATATTATGCAACTTTTCTAGGGATTTTGAAAGAAGCATTACTATGGGCAATGGGAACTTGAGCTAGGCTTTGATTTCCCTGACTCAATCAGGGCTTTTCCGTGACTTAGCATGCACAGTATCAGAAGAAAACAGTTTTCTCTTATCTCCTCCTTACAAAAGGGCATTTACTTATACTACATTGTCCAGACACTAAAGTCATGTCACAGAAAAAAAAAAAAAATCCAAGATTTTGGTCTCCAAACGTTATTGGAAACCTGAACATGAATAAACTCAAATCACATGATATTACCCCATCCATGGAACTGCTTAAGGCCAGGCTGGATGGAGCTCTGAGCACCCTGGTCTAGTGAAAGGTGCCCCTGTCCATGGCAGGGGTGCTGGAACCAGATAATCTTTAAGGAATTTAAAACACATCTTCCTCCCCCAACACTCCTTTGGTCTACAACGGAGAGATACTGGCTCAGGGAGTGAATCCATAACAGGTTGTGAAAAGCTGATGTAATTTCATCATTTTTCTGAACAGTTTGCTTTAGCTGTCCAATGGGCCACAGCTGAATGGGAATGTGTTGTCTATACAGGAGCTTCCCAAGGACAAGAAAACTTCTTAGCTTAAACCACAAAAGAATACAAGAGGAATTGAGCTACGTACTAATTTTCATCTCTTTCTTCTATTTGATACAGGCTTTATATTTTTTCTTTCTAACAGGCAAGACCTGATCCATTTTATACTGTGTCTAAAATTGCTCTTGTTTTATACAAGTTTCACATCTTTAAAATTAACTCTTTAAGTGGCAGGTTGCAATTATATCTTGTGACATGACACTTTAGGAATGCATTTTTCACTATTTTTTCTTTAAGAAACCATAAGTATTACAGTATGAGGGGAAAAACCCTCTTGAACTGCTGAAGCTGAAGTATGATTTTGAAAGAAGCAAGTTAACATAACAATAAATAATAGGAAAATGCTGTATGAAATTTATGGAATCCAGATTATTGTTAATCACATGAATTATACTGAAAAACCTTAAGTGTCTATTTCCATTTAAGAACACATCAAACAGCAATTTTTTCATGGGACCAAACATTACTTTGGTATACTGGAAAATCGTTTGAAGTACTTGTTGTCCAGAAACAGTACACACAAAATTATTTTGAAAATTTGAGCAATACTACATTTATATGGACCTTAAAGCACTTGGACTATTTGAATTCATAAATATACAACTGGCAACTATCCCAAAGCATATTTTTTATTATTTATTTAAGCCTGTATTATACCACCATATTATATTGTCTTGTCACCACAGCTTTGGGCTAAACCCATCACCAGCCCTTTATTCTTCCTGCTAAATGGATTTGGCAATATTTGGAGAGGGTGAGTATATATCCAGAACCTTGTGCAATCCACAAAGTCCAGCCATAACTTCTAGTCCTGCAGAGATCTTGGGAGGCTAATCACACTTCTGCCTCCAGCTACAAGAGAGACGGTCCCACTTTAACACTCATCTCTAATTACTTTTTAAGTAATACTTTAGTCCTACAAAAAAGTCCACTTTGAGGCTTCCCCTGTGTTCAGCTTTTGTTAATGTTGCCTGTACACAAAGTATGTACCTGGTGCTGCACCAAATGTAATCCATAACTTTAAGCAAGTATCAATGTTGTGAGGAACATACTTGGCAAAATTTTCTTCCTGATGCCCTCTGCATAAGATGCCAACATGTGCACAAAAGGGGAAAATGCCATCCAGCCTGGCCCAAAATGTCCAACAGACTTGGAAATATTGTTTGTGGTTTTATATAATCATCAGCAGAGGACACCCGCTCATTTCCCCACCACACGCCTCTGCTAATCTGAATAGTGGTATACTGAGAAAATTCCCATAAAAACATTGTATTTTCTTTTCCTCCATCAAAATTTTACAAGGTTATAATTTTTTGCATCAGATCTAGACTTAAACTGCATACACAATGTCAGGGAAGTGTCCTGAATTTCAGAATCTGGCAGATTAGGGAAAAAAAATAAAAGTAAAAAAACCAAAAACCACAAACACAAACACAAAACCAAAAACAAACCACCAGAAAAATAAAAAAAAAAATAAACCAAACAAAAAAAAAATCCTGCAAAGCAAAGCAAAGCAAAACAAAACAAAACAACAAAACCCAAAAAAACCCCACCCAAAACCAGTAAGGATATGAATACATTTTTAACTTGTTAAGCTAAACCTTACCTGCTTAAAGTGATGCAGCTTTATTTAAACTAAGCTTTAAGATATAATATGCCTATTTCAAGAAGGTGAAAAGTAGAACTATTTTTTAAAACAACTGCATGAACCATTTAAAATTTACTAATAAACCCCAAACATTTGCTATAAATGGGAAACATTGCTATTCAAAAAGCTAGCGCCTGGTTAGAAAGCACAATGTATTTAAAACACGAAAACAGCACATTTAATTTTTTGACAAAATTATTATTTTTATACATGAGTACGATGAAGGAATTAGAATAGTCTCAGTGAGTGAATACTACTCTTAAGGCATCATCAGGTGCCTAGTATTCCTCTATTAACTATCTAATTTCCTCCCCTCTATCTTGCTGAAACCATGGTAAAGTATTTATGACTTCTAAAAAGTGTGAAATTGTAGGTTAATTTTACCACATCATCTCCTAGCAAAGCTCCTAAACATTGGTAGCAGATGATGTGGTAAAATTGAAATAATAGCCCAGTAACACAGATCTTTCCATTTTAAAATTAACTGCAAGTCAACCACTACCACAAGTATGTGTCAACTGTGAATCACATGTTAAATGAAAAACCAGCTGAATGAATGAAGTAAAACAGCACAACAGATTAAAAACCAAATTAATTCCAAAGTCTTAGCAACCTGCTGGGAACCTGCAATAAAAAAACATTGGGATAAATTTACTTGCTAAATATAGGTGTGCACTTCTACCATTTAGTTACACCATGAAGGAGCATACAGCAGCCTGCTGAATATTCCAGTTCTCCTTCTTCAATTGACAGCAGAGAGATCATACTTAAATACTTACATTTAGCAGCTGTTCAAAAGCATAGCTAAAGCCTTTCTTGTAGTCCGTAATTCCTTTAGCAGAGATTTTATAGACAGCTTCTTTCAGTTTCTTCTTGTTCCTCACATTAGCTTGGACAAGATGATTAAAGCAACTGACATTCTGAGCATTATTATTAAACTGCAAAATAAATAGAAATAGCATTAAAGACAGTTAGTTTTCTTTTCTGTGTCCTGTAGCAGTAAAGATTTATGTTTTCTAGATCTTTGTAAGATAAAGATTGTCAAACCTAGAGTTTCCTTTTCTTTATACTGAGAGCAACCAGTAGTGACTGAAAATTCCAAAATAAGACTAAATATTTTAAAAAACAGGTATTTGCTGCTTCACTCTGTGGCAATCCAAAAAATCTACTACAGTGGAAAAATTCCCACAAATTTTATTTCAAGTTTACATAGAGAAACAAAACTTAGAAATGCAGAGTTGAGGAAATAAAAAAATAACATAGATAAAGATATATTTTACCTTTTTAAACCCCCTGAAAAATATTGGTTGAGTTATCAGGTGACTTTCATATTGCATTAATTAGTTTGGTGGTTTACAATGTAACTTGCAGATCAGATTCAACTGGTATATATAAATTATGGAAAACAAAATACTCTTGGATGCACAGGAGAGTATAGCTGCAAGTATGAGAATACTGATGATAGCAATAGAGATTTGTGTCTTGAGAAAACACATACTTCTGCTGTCTTCCTCACATATCCATCAAGACTACTCCCTGAAAAGTAATTTACATGATATTCTGATGTTATGTAAAAATATACACAGAATTTTTTTTAAGTGAAAATGTCTGCACAAGTGGAAATCAGTTTAAGATTGCTTTTAAATTTGTCTCTGTATAAATAAACATATATTCATGTATACTAAAATACAGACCTTACAATTTACATTTCAACTGAAAGCAGATTATTATGCCTCTTCCTGATTATGGATGTTCAGTGAAAGTAAACATAAATATAATTTTATGCTGTCAACCTGGTGCAGCCTTAAAATGCCTTAAAAATCAAGCCTCACTGGCTTAAGTCTCACTTACTGCTAACTAGCTCAACAGTGCTCTGCAGATAAAAGGTCACAGGTTTCAATAAATGCTTAGCGACTTACACCTCTAAAATAAACCACTAAGTACCAGACACAAAGTACAGAGAACTGCTTTCAGCAGCAAATACCAACCTGTAACTGTACGACACTTATAGCAAACAAAACTTAAAAAGGATAAAAGGATTAATAATATTAAACCATTTTTAATAATGTCTAGTATTTCAGTTCATGTTATTAGGGGGTTACACTGTATGTTCTTAATGTATTTCATATTGCCCAAAAAAGAATATTTTTGGGACCAAAAAACCCCAGCATGTTTTGCTGCTTAAGCAAAACCATGAGATGATCACACAACTGTAACCAGTTCACTTTGATGCAAAACTCTGACACACTCAACAGTGCTTCCAATAGAAGTTTCTTATAGAAGTAAGCAGTAAATCACCTAATGATTATTGGATACATAAACCATGTGGGAGTGAAAACAGTTATTGTGCTGTGGAACTATTTCAGTTTGCCTCAACCTAAATTTATAGCCATGATAGGAAAATTACCAACATAAAGTAATTTAATAAAGACAAGCTCTGAAAACCAAATTTTGAGCTGGGGTAAAAGTACAGAAATTGTATCTGGAAAGTTAAAAAAAATAAAAACATTTCCTAGTAAGCAGCTCTGCCCTACAAAAGTCAATTTCATCTGAAAAAATGAAATGAAAACACTCCTCTGCTTCACCAGTGATATTATATAGAAATTATTTAATGACCAAATATAAAAGAAATCCTAAATTCAATCCTATGACCTGTGCATGCCTTGTCTTGGCTATAGCAAACAGCAGTTTAGACATTCAAGTGAAAATTTAGTGACAAGAGAAAATTTCTCCCTGGAATGTCACTAACATTAACCTGACAATCTAAGTCACTTGCTAGCAGTCCTGAAAATATATCAGGACAATTACTTCTAAGAAGGTCAGGTATCCAGCACATGGATTGGTAATTATGGCTATAGAAATGATTTAAAAAATATTTTAAGGAATACTGGTTCAAACTGTGCAGGCAGCTGATGAGGAACCTGTGCTGTACTACACTTACACCTTAAACTGTGTTGCACGCTACTCACACAGGCTGTAAAGTGAACAAAGGGTCAAGCCAAAGCATTTGCATCTGTAGGTGCACAAATGCTGAAGTAAAATGAAGGAGAGAAATGACACATTTGTAGCATGCAGAGTTACATCAATCAAAGTCTGTAAATGCTCTAATTTAATTAAGCAAATATATGAGCCAGCTGTTTGCAGAGACATCAGTCAACATTAATGTTAATGCCAGTCAGAAAGGCAGATGAGCAGAGTTTTTGATTAGATGAAGGAATCAGTAGATGGAACAGCAATCCTCCAGAATGAACATTTCCCTGTTTGCTAGGAGATGAAGGCAAGGTTCAAATCTCACTGATGAAAATGCTCAAAGAGAGAAAGAAAATTCAGGGGTGAATTTAATTAATCTGAACTCCAGTAAAGTACTGAGGTAATGGAAGGATTTCAACTGTAAAAGCCATCAGGACATCCTTAACACTAACTTTCCATATGTGACACACCAGGACCATTCAAAACTTAGAGTTAGCCAAACTGAGCCAGCTTTTAGTTATGCTCATCTGAAACATGATAGCAATATTGGCACTATAATTTTTTACATATTAAGATGTGTAAACATTTACACATCTTAATTTACAAGCCAAAATAACTGCTGTAAGCCTTTACTCATTACTGGCCACATTGTCTGACCCCTAAGTACCATAATAATACTTATTTCAGTTCACAGGTTTTCTAGAAAACACAATCACTTAGTATTTAACTGAAGAAAGAATGTATAAGCTTTCAAAAACCAGTTGCCTTTTCAGAAAGTCCATGTTCTTACAAAATCAAATCCTATCAAAGGTGAAAAATTAATGTAATTACAAGCCATACTTTATTGAACCAAGGCCTCTCAGTGTATCTATGTGAAATATGTCAGTTGAGTCTTTATCAGCCTGGCATTCCCCTTAATTACTGCAGTAAGTATAAACATATGCAACAAAAGTGCTATTGGTCAAAAGAAAATAAATGGATTTTTTTATGATGCCTTGGGCTCAGCGATTCACTTACAAAACAATATACGACATTTAGAGGAAATCCATTCAATTGTGAAAATGTAAAGCCATCCTATAGAGCCTGTCACCATCAATGACAGCTTCTATTTTTTTGTGTGTATGAAAAGCTTATTCCTTATCTAAGCTAAAATAAGAGAGGCTTGCAGCAAAACAGTTGTAAATAATGGAAAACAGGATAACCTTGAGCTTTTTATTTTAAAGCATCACAAAGTATTAATATAATTAAATCTATCTTGTAATTATATCTGCAAGGTATAGGATCTAGATGCAGTTTCCACAGGATTATTTCTCACTACCCCATTTATTTATATCCTTTTGCAATCTCCCCCTTTGGGACGTCCCAGAACAATTCTCTGTTCTGAGGAAATTAAGACCTTCTCCTCACAGGTTTGGGCAGGAATAACTAAGCCTGGAGCACAAAAAGTCTCAAGAGAACTTGGCCTCATTGACCTCAGACCACCAGTACAATCTTTGGCCATATATGGGGCAACTCAATAACCTGAAAGATAAGAAAACCAATTCCACTTAATATGAAAGTCCAAATGAAGGGCTTTGAGCCTAATGCTGCTTGAACTTTGTCATTCTGGAGAAGGTCTGAAAGAGAAATACTAATCTGACAGTCTTACAAGGAACTTTATCTTCTGATTCAGAAAAGGATCAGCTTGTGAAAACCAAGTGGAAAAAAACAGTTAAAAATACAGAATTGCAGCAGAAGAATTAAATGCTTGAGACCTTTCCCCTCCCCTGGGTTGTTCCACTGAGCTGAGGGCTCCTCCAGCCACATGGACCTCTGCAACCCCAGTGCCCCAGGAGCTGAACTTACAGATAATAATAGGCTGTCATTCTGAAAAACCTCTTCTAATTCTGGAATAGTTACTTATGCATTGCTAAAAGCCTCCTCTTTTATACAATCTCATTCTGGAAATCCTTCTAATAAAATTACTAAAACTGCTACCACAACGTGAGGTTATTAGGGAATTCAAGGGAAGTGAAACAGAAATATTGATTTATTTTCTATATCTGTTCCCACGCTAAGCACTTTGTGGATATGCAGAATAAAGAACGAATAACATGACCCTACAGACAGGTGTTTTCATTAAGATGGCAGTATAAGGCAAAAGAAGGGGTGGGGGCATTTTAAAAAAAATAAACAACAGGAGAAAACATCTGAAATTAAGAAAGAAAGTATCAGAACTCAGCATGAACTCTGTGATTCAGTTTGAAAAGGAAAAAAGCATCTCATTACTGCAAAATGCAAAATCAAACGTCAATAAATTGAAGACTTCAAAAAAACGTTTCAAGTTTTCGTCACTAGATGGCACTAAAACAAAAAAAGTTGAACTGGTCTTAAGCGTTCCATGAAATGTGTGATTTTACATTTCTGGTGTAGGACATTGGTGCTTTCTGTGACTAGCATAAAATTTTCATTTCAACTAAACTAATAAAATATATTTATGTTCTAAATGATTGAAAAACCACAAACATTGAAATCTAAACTTCCTTCTTAGAGGAAAATTTCCACATCTTGAACACAAGAGGTCCTAACTCTAGGAGGATGAAAATTATGGAAGAGCTGTAAACCAGCCTACTTTCTAAATGTCCTCCTGTGCCTCCAAAATCTGTAGAAGCGATAACACAAAGTATGTAGGACCAGGTATTTTTAAAATTTCAGATTTTCCCCATCATCCTTACCTACTGCCTCCCTTTTCTGTCAGTTCATTTACTGACATCTATTGATTCAACATATCATGTTTAATCAGAATTTTCTGGAATTGCATTTCTAAGTTAATAATAATAATAATAATAATAATAAAAAGTCAAGCCAAACCAAACAAAAAACCCCCACAAAAACAAAAACAAAAACAACAACAAAAAAAAACAAACAACAAAAAAACCCCAAAAAAACCCAAACCAAACCAAACCAACCAAACCAAAAAAACCAACAAAATAAATCCCAAAAAACCCACAAAAAGAAACAAACAAAAAAACCCAAAACCAAAACCAAGACAACAAAAATAAAAAAAAAACCCAACAAAAAAAATCCTAGGAAAAACCTCCCTCTCCAAAATTTCTGACATGAAATTATCTGCACGGAAGTCGTGCATTTTTAAACATTCATAAATGTTTATCTTTTAAAGAAAAATCATATAAACTTGAACCAGGCAGTAATTTCTACACTTAAGCTTGCTATAGAGATAAAACACATTTCGAATACCAAAATCCCAATTGAATAATAAATCAGTAACATCCTTCCAGGAAAACTGAAATTTGAGGGAAATATAGTGAGTTTGCTAAAGACTTACTGAGATACTACTGCTGTTGACTTTCAATCTGCTGACGTTTGTTGCTATGCTACTTCTACCTCGTGGCTAAATCAGCTTGGTGACCCAGTTGTATCCATACGTATTAAATGAGCAATAGTGAAATAGATCTGATTTCACCAGGCTTTCGTTTTGTAGCTAAATCCGGCTTTGTAATTTTATTTTCCTTTTTTTTTCCCCCCCCTGCTGCTTTAGGCTTGGTAATAAGATTTCAGGGTTAATCCCAAGAATAACTGAATCTTGAATAAGGCCAGTTAGAATCTGTATTTGAGCAGTAAGAAAATACTTTAAATATATATCAGAACCCATTTAGAGAACAGTATGAAGGCAATTGTCAAGTTTTATTCCCATGTAAATTCTCAGTACACAGAAAATCTGAGGTAGTTCAGGCAATAAAGGTTTGTAATTTGACATGAGAGAAAATAATATGTGATATCAAAGTTCACCATTCATATCTTGCTATAGAATAACTTATTTCTCTTATTCTATGACTTATGTACAGACAGTCTTCAGTAGAATCCTACAGATACATGATAGAGAAGATATAAGAAACTTATTCAAGTACTGAGAACACATGCATTTCTTAAATTGTATATCAAATATCAATGAAACAAAATTAGGATTATATAGCAATTTGTTCTATTGGCATTTCCTGAGATTTCAAATGTATCACAAATCTTTTCACTGTTAAATGTATATATGTCCATCATACACCAGAATTAGCAGAATTCAACAACAATAAAACTGTTAGGTCAATAAACAGCTGTTGAAAAAATATTGCAGAATAACATAAGATAAATATCAGGGAAAAGACCAAATACAAGGCCAAAGTCTGCTCTCAGTCAGCTTTGTTAACCTTTATAACCAATATTATTATCTGCACATAAATTGATGCAAAGCTCCCACTAAGTATCCCAGGATTAATGTTCAGACCATAAAGCAGGATGCTGCACTGCCAGTCTCAGTCACAACGCAGAATGCCAGTGTTGGCTTACAGACGAATTTGCTTAGCAAGATGAAATTTATGGCCTTTTTATGCTGCTGCAGTTAAGTTAGCATGTATTATTTACTTAAAATCATGTGTTTCTGACTTCTACTGAAAAATTCAGTACTGTAAACTTCAGCATCTCCAGGGAAGGCTGGCTGATCTAAACCACAGCACTGCTGCAGCCAAGCAGGCTGCCCCCCATGGCACTGCTCCCCAGATGCACTGGGGAAGAGAGCTATAACAGGAAGAATCTTCCTAGAAAATTATTTTGTAGGCGTTTTCTTGTTACCACTTGACAGGGAGAATCTTCATTCAGTCAAATTCAAGTTGTTTAAAACATGAAGGACCCTTGCCAAAAAGATGAATCATGAGAATGTGTCAAGTTGGAAGGGATCCATAAGGATCATCAAGTCTAACTCCCTGCCCCATGCAGGACTACCAAAAACTAAACCACAGGACTAAGAGCATTGTCCAGACACTCCTTGAACTCTGACACCCTTGGAGTAATGACCAATTCCCAGGGGAGCCTGTTCCAGTGCCAGACCACCCTCTCAGTGAAGAACCTTTTCCTAAGGTCCACACTGAAGTTCCCTGACATTCCTCATGTCCCCTCACTGGTCATCAGAGATAAAGTTTTAAGTATTAAACTGTTACCTATAGAGTCTCTTGATATGTGAGGCTGCTACCCAGGGTATGAAGAGGAATGTTTAATAGGTGCAAGAAGTTACAAGACAGACAGACATTTTAGCACCAGCTCACATGGCAGAGGGACAGCAGGGGGCTACAGGATCACCTCTGCATTCTCACACTTGACTCCAATGGGCATGTCCCCCTTTTAGGGCAGAGCACTGTGCCTGGCTGGGCAGGTGCCTGGAGCTCCAGAGCAGTGAGGAGGCTGCAGCAGCACAGTGCTCACATGGGAGATGCTGCTGCTAAGGCAGGAAGTGAGAGACAGGAGGGAAAAGTGTGAGTTTTCAAAGTGTGAGACTTGAGAACTCGATCACTATTTCACTAATGCTTTGCCTAAGTTAAGAGATCCTTTAGATTTACTCCAAACTAAAACCCTGCCACACCTAATTATTACCTAACAAATAGATGACTGTTATAAAAGTATATTTTTAAAAGGTGGATCACAGAACAAATAGCCTCCACCTTGTTTCCAAACTTCAGGACAGGCTGCATTTTCTTCTTTTTTCACCATCAGGATGAGTCATCTTTCTCCAGAAGAATCATTAAAGCCAGCCCAGCCCATGCCAGCCTCTTCTGAACTGGTAAGGAATGAGTTTCTTGTTCAAGAAACCATTCTCCCATACAAATTTTTAATGATATTATCACAACACTTCCTGATAGTAGTCTACTAGTTGGAAAGCTGACTCAGCAATGCATTTTTGGTCCAGGCTCTGACATGCCCTAAAACATCCCAAGATCAATGATATGTCTGACAAAGCAGGGGCTTCTTTAGTAAGATTTGTGGTTTGCTGAAAATTAAGAAACTGGAAAGATCCAACAGATTTATTAGCCAGTGGAACCAAGAGGTAGAGCTATCAAATCATTTTATATACCACTAAACTACACATTTTAAATACTACTTTTTACACACTACTCATTTTAAATACTACTAATATACTAGAGAGCTCAGATTTATTCTGGAAATCACAGACCCCCATGCCATGTGTTGTTGGAAGTCTGACTCCCTGACATTTGACAACTATAAGAGGAGACAATAAAAATGTGTATTGATGCCCAAAGCAATCCCTCAAAGTAGGAATGGAGGTGACTTTTCTAGTCATCTGGAGCTGTCAGCTATATTGTACAGTAATAAATATACAGTTTCCAGCAACATTCCTGCTCCTGACATTCTAATGTAGAATTTGAGCTTCTAATTTCCACTCCCTTTGGCTCTTCATGCACTCAAGCACACTATTCCCTAGAATTAACACTTTGTGACAGATACAAAATGAAACAGATCTTGTTTTTAAATTTGTACTCTTCCTTTTCCAAATCTTTCCATGTCTTTTTTTCTGTCTTACCCACATTTTGAACATTTTCCTTCCACGGCAAGCTAAAGTTACAGTTAATACTGTAAAGTGCATTTAAAGTTTGCACAGGACTTAGCATGGAATACTTAAGAGAAGAACCCTTAAATAAGAGTAAGGAGATGGAATTAGTTGGTTTGGAGATGAAAAAGTTGGGTAAAACAGAGGTGCTCGTCCTAGAGGTCTCTAATAGTGAAACTCATATGTGTGTTCACACAAATGCTTTGCTTTTGTTTGTGTTATCAGTGTGGATGGCCTGATTTACATATATATATATATATATATATGTGTGTGTGTGTGTGTGTAGACACATATATCTGTTATGTGTGTATGTGTATATACATGTGCTCCACATATATTGGGTAGTTGGGAAGACATTTGTTGGGATGCAGCACAGAGCTGCAGCAGCCTCAGCTCTCTTGGGGTGTTGAATCTGGTATGATAGGCTTTCCCCTAGCAGGTAAAATAATAGATGTATAAACAAATACATTCCAGAGTTCAGATGGATTGGTTATTAATTTGTAATTCTATATGAAAAATAACTTAATCTTCTAAAGGTTTGTTAAGTTTATTTGTAGCTATGTAAGGCTCAGTTTAAATGAGAAATTAAAAAAAACCTGTTGAATCACATTCTTTCTTTCTAAATCCTGTAGCAATGTATCAGGTATGTCCAGATGGTCTTTGAATAAAAACATGAGTAGCTTCTGTGTGGTATCAGTCTGGCTGTAGTGTTACAAAGGCTTAGTAGTTGTGCACAGTTCAGAAGTGAACATGGCAACTTGCCTTCTGGAGATGGTCCTGGGCTGAGCTGTAATTCTCAGAAAGAAAAGAATTGACATAATTTTTATGTTATATTTTTTAACACTGTTTTAACAGTTCTTAAACACTGACAATATTATTTTAAGCCAGAAGAAACGTAAGCAAGTACCACAAGGAATATTATCACTGGGATGGAAAAGTAACACTTCATTTTCACCTCTCTGTCATAGACTATTCTGTATTTGTCTGATTTATGTAAGTATTTGCCAGTTGGTCTTATTGCACAGACAATATTGTAGGGCTTGTTAAAATGAAGTCAAAAAGAAATTTTTACTTACACCAAGGATAAGAGAAAGCTTAACTACTGAACATGTCTTTTGCTAGACAGACATGGAAAAACTGTTAAGCATACAGAGAAAAGAAAAAAGTAATTGGTAGGTATTCCCTGTTTGCAATAATGAAAGCTTTGTAGTATTTACTGGTTTGAATATTTGTATCACACAAGGGTCATGAAGTACTTTCCAGTCCATTAATAACTAAGGTGGATGATGAACAACTACTTGGGACAAACATTTAAGTTGGAAGGACAAAACAAAAAGAAAAAAAAAAACAACCAACCAAAATCTTTACATATTCTTGATTTAAGGCTAAAAGGGGCAATGAGACACTCCAATCTGACCTCTTGCATACTGTCTCACCACCTACCTATCATTGATCATTAAAATTCCCATGGCTACTTCTGCAATAAAGCATAACAATTAGGTAGGTGTTTGCTGGAAGTGCATGTTCCAGAAAGGCATTACATATTGATATGAAGACAAAAAAAATCTTTCCTTGGAATTTTTAAAGGCATTTTAACTAGTTATATGACATTCAAATTTATTTTGCTTCAACTAGTGCTTCTTGCAGTGTTTTTACCTGACAGGTTTGAGAATCTATGGATACAAGAGTTTCCCCAGCAACAGCACTTCTCATCTGTGATGACATCAGTAATGAGATTATTTATTTCTGTGCCCCAGAACAACCCAGAACAAAAAAAAAGCTCGAATTCTGTGAGTTTGAGGGCCTCAAACTCAGCTTCTCAGATGATGCACTCAGGTGTGTGACAAGATGCTTTCTAGAGCCAAGCAATCACCTGTAAAACACTTTCAGTCCTCAGAGAAGACACCTACAATATTTTTCGTAAAATCTGAACCAATTATTTTTGTGTTACATTACTGATATTTTCCACATATATGCAACAGTATTCAGCCACAACAAAGGAGTCATACAGTCAAAATCCGAGTTCAAACACTTATAATTTGCCTTGCAGGATAGTAAGTGAACCATCAATCTATACACTATTCAGATAAAAAGTTTTCTCTAGGCATGTCACTGAAGCTGTACAAGCATTTCTAGCTCATCATGTCAGATGAAGATTGCAAGAAGCTCGAGTCCTAGTGGTCCCCCACTTTTTCTTTTTCTTGACAACAAACTGTGTAATTTGCTTTCCCTTAGGACCAGGGTCCCACTGAAGTCAATCTCATTTCAAAAAAGTCAGCTAATATAATATTCCCCCTACTCTAATGTTCCTCTCAACTCCAGCCCCATCAGAAAGACAATTTTAAGAGATCTTCACTGACTCCTTTCTTGACTTTCCTTTTGGAGAAAAGGTAAAAAGAAACATAATTCTACAAGCAGATAAACATTCCATGATGCTGTTTATACTACTGTAATTCCTGCTGCTAAAAATATTTTTTCTCCAACTTCTTAATAATTCCTTGGTTTCCATAATTTCCAAATTTTCTCCACTGTTATTTGCAGAATACTCATCTTCATTACATTTGCTAAACCGATCCTCCAGAAATACTTCCCCTACATTTATTTCCATAGATACATAGCCTTGATCTACCTGTAATTATTAGCAATGCAGAAACTGAATACTAGATTTTGATCGTAACTTCTCTGAGCTTTTTTTTTAACCCTGCACCTACAGTGCTTATTAAATATACCTGTATGAAAAAAACCACATTTTAATTCACTTGCTCCTTGAATATGGAAGATGCAAGATAATGACCTACCATTAAGGAATGCTAATGATTTTCCATTAAGGAACATTGCTACCAAGATGTGTTTATCTGCAGCTATCATTGTTCCTCTTTTCTTGAAATGAACCATTCAATTTAAGGGAAACTGCAGATCTGTTAGATGGATTGCTGTTAAGATAATCAGGAAGCTCAACACTCAGATCCAAACTTGCCCTTCTATCACTTTTCAATGACTGGGGAAAAAAAACCCAAGCCATGTCCCCTGCCAAAAAAAAGGATTGCTTGTATTTGTTTACTGCCTCACACAGCTATGATGCTGAGGAGCCTGTACACTTAATTGCAGCTACTGTGATTAATTACCTGAAATGTTTCAGGATTAAATGACTAAGAGGGGTTCTTATGCAGACATACTTACTATAGAGGGAACCTGATTCTCCATTGAGTTTTTTATTTGTCAAATAATGAAAAAGATGGCAGGCATCTTCATATTTTATCCTTAGTATTGTCCATTAAGAAAAATGAAAAAGTAAAGAAACAAAGAACATTGGCAAACCCCATCATACAGGGGTCCTCATTTCCTCTAGATCCACCAACAGAAATATTTCAGTTCCACTGATACAATGATCACGTTTAATTTCTCCCTCAGGTAGTGACATTGTTTGGAAAAACAAAGCTAACTGAAAACACTGAAATTTTCTGGGCCAAAATTCAAAAACACAGTAAAAAAACCTTTGAGTATGCAATTTAATTTCAGGTCCAGTAAAACATTACATTGAAATAATAAAGGAAAAAAAGTTTAAGTTATTTCTAAATAAAATTCTTCAAGTTTTTGCCAACCAAACAGAAATATACTCCTACAAAGCTAAAATTTCTAGCAAAGGTAGTATAAGCATGAAATGCTGCCTGGCTGTAGAATCTAGCAACCTCGTCCCTCCACTAGGACTTCAAGCTACGGTTTCCACCCATGGCATGTTATTTTGTTTTTATAATAAACTTAAGAATGTAGTTCCCAGAAGGAAGGAACATCTCCCTGTATTTAAGATAATATAGGTGCAATATGAACTGCAGAATACAGGATGGTTCATGTAGCAGAAAGGAAAAGGAGCTCTTTGATATACTGAAAAGACTTTCAACAAACTTTCTTTTCCCTCTGTTAGCATATTTAAATATTTTAGTTAGGAAGGTGTAAAGATTTTACCAACTTAGGAGTAAGAGAGACAAAGTAAACAGGTTTGCAACCACTGAGTTGTAGAATTACATGAAAAACTGGTATTAAAAATTAGTGGGAAAAGAGGTCCATCATCCACAGATTTTTTTTGTATCCCCAACAATAATTTCATAGTCTGGGTGCACAGTTTTTCCTTTGAAATCAAGTCATATAGAAATCACCTTCCCTCTGAGTTTACTCAATGTGCAGAACCGCACAAGAGCAGGAGATGAGCTTTCAATTTTCCCAGAATATGATTCTGTTCTATCTTGTATGCTCTTGACATTTAATTTCCAGTTCCTAAGCAGTAAATACTAGTTTGGATTTTTACAAAGGCTAAGTGAATTTAGAAAGTACAGCTGCTCCTGACCTTTAACACATCTGTTGCTGTAAGGGAGGTTTCTCCTTTGTGTGGTTTTCTGCACCTCTGCAGATTTGAAATACATTTCTTCTGCACACTACCCACAATCACAAACAAATTACACTCTCTGTGTCAACATCTGAAACCAAGTCAGTAAATCACGACGTGCTGGGATGGAATTGCTGCCCCTATCATCTACTGCTCGCTGCTATCAAAGCCTCTAACCGGATTAATGAGAAAACAGCTGTATTACTCATACATTTAAGCCCTTTCAAACAGCAGGTTTTCTCCCTGCAACAAAGCACAGCACTTCAGATAAGGAACATGCAAATCCCAAAGGAAACCATGATATATTAACCCCTGGCTATCTTTTTACAATTTAACAGTTCATTCAACCTTTCTTTCCCTGGAAATAAATGCAGGATCTATATTTATTCAGTAGAACTAATTTTTTTAGCACATCTACTTTCAAGTTTGTTTTTTTTTTCCCCCTAAGATTTCCTCATATACAAGTCATTGTCACTTTTAAATGGTGATTGACGTGAGCTTAAATCCATGTCTTTCAGTTGTGGGCATGAATCATCGTGCATATGGGCTTTGTGGGACAACATCTTGGCAGAGGTTAGCAGTGAAACAGCTCTCTAGTTAACTCAAAACCCCAGACCAAAGACTCCATGGTTATTAAAGATAACAAGCCATAAAATAACTGTCACATTTTAGGCCAAAAGATCCATGAGGAAAAGAAAAATTGTAGATAACTTCCAGTTAGTGTTAGTGTTCATATATCCATATGCTAATACTGTATTAACTGAACATTTTCACCTAGCTTTTTGGACTTTTTGATTAGCCTATCATGTCAAATACTGGGATGCTTCAGGAGAAAATGTTCTTAAGCAAAAACATGCAATATATTAAAGAAATTTACAAAAAACATTGAATAAACGTGCATTTATTTCACCTCTAACAAAGTGTTTAGGTTGATATTTTGCATGTTGAGTTTACTAAGAAAGCACTGGAGTTGTACTTTAGGTATACCTACACCATTATGAAATATTTTGTGAATCAAGATGATAGAATCATAAAATTGTTTATGTTGGAAAAGACTTGAAAGATTATCTAGTCCAACTGTTAAACTGATTCTGCCAAATCTTTAAAAACCAAAAGAAATCTTTAAAAAAAATCTTCGAAGACCAAACTTCTGTGTTCACTTCTCTCACTTATAGAATGCCTTTTAGTAGTACAACCATTTGTTTCTTATCTATAGCATGTGATTTCCTGTCTATTAGAGAAATAAAATATATGTTGTAACACCTCCACAATTCCATTCACAAATCATCTGAATACATGAAAACATAGGTTGTACAAAAGTAATTGTAATGTTGAAAAGTTTTAATAAGGACAATTTTAAATTATAACGCAACAACATCAAATAGCACTTTATGAAAGATTTAGAGATGCCATGTTCTATTATGCACATTTCTGTGATGTGCCCTCCACTGATGATGAAAACAACATGACAAAAGTGTCCTCTTTGGTTCTGCAATCAAATTTCTGATGTGAACCTCTAAAGTTCATTCAAAGGGAAAAAATGTCCCTTATATATTATAAGTAACAAACCCCTAGGGAAGTATACTGTACCAAAAAATTGAGGATTTCTGGTCCTTTTTTGACACAAATCCCAGTCTTGAGGCCTCATTAGAATAATAGTGAACCTTAGCTAATAAAATACTCACAGCCTAAGGAAGGCTTAGCATTAAGATACACTATTTCTGGTCATCCTGGAGCAAATGTAACAAAAGAGTTGGAAAATATGTGTAAATCCAGAGGTAGTAGGGGTCCAGATTTTCCAGCAGTGAAAGCTGGCACAGCTCCACTGAACACAGTAATCAATTTCCATCAGTTGAGATTACAAGCTTTTTTTTTTAAATCAGTGAAACTAAGAAGATTTCAACTCCCCAATATCATTACAGAGAAGATTATTTCCTTTAATAACAATAAAAAAATACATCAGGGCTTTGGGGTTTTTTTTCACTGCAATTTAGACCAAGGAAAATGGTCTTATCCACTATTAAAAACTTTAACAAATGAAACACCATTGAGAGTAAGCACTTGTCTGCTTCTTGCAGAAAGTTCTAGCTAGACTGTCGGCAAACCATGAAGCAATAAGGGGTTTTAAAAAAAGATTTCTTTTAGTTATATTTCAGGCCTTTCTCCCTCAGGCTGACTACAACATGACTCTACAAGTTGAAGACTGCCTCCAAAACCATTCCAGTTACTCATCATTGAGACTCTCTCTTGTTATTAAGAATATGCCTGTGTTCTCATCCTAAATCCATGGAATCAAAACTCTACAGCTGAACAGCTTAATAAAAAAAAAAAAAAAATTAAAAAGCTTTGCCCAAGGCTATAAGATCCAAGATATTCACCTAAAAATTGAAAATTTCCCATATGTTCCTCATGGATTCTTCCCTTTATTTTATCATTTATTATGAGAAAATTTGTTTTGCCACCCATCAAGTGGTGAAGAACTGTAGAACTTCTCAGAAACATTTATTGGGCAGGTCAGATGTATGGCTCCACATCTACTGTCATTATGCATCAAACAACATGAGCAATCCAAATATCTTCTGTGTAGAAAATCTGGGAACTGGCAATTATTTCAAGAGAATTTTTATATACCAATCTAATGAGACAGGTTTTATACAGACCATAGAATTATATTGGAAAAGAGAATTTGGCTGTGCAGGAGTTTATTTAAATTACTTTTGCCCTTCACTCAAATGTATATGCAATATCAAATCTAGGACATCCATTTTATTTTATAAGAAAACAAATACAATATATTGTAAATCTCGTTGCAGCTTAACATTCAAGTATCTCACATCTGGTATTAAAACCAGTTTGCTTTTGGCTTTGTTGACAATGCAAATTTTGTGGAAAGAACAGATACTCACTGAAACTACATTCACAAAGTCATCATCAGACAAGGTCTCCAACATCTCAATGACCGACGTGCGGATCAGCTTCAATGTCAATCCACTGACACTCCCACTCCTAAAGAAAACCCACAATAGAAGAGTTCAATTCAGCAAATATTATGTAAAACATAAAAATACAATACAGAGCACCCACCAGAACTCTCGCCAACTTTCACACTAAAATTTTCAATTTAATTCCTGAATTCTCCAACACATCATAGTGTTATTGTTCATAATTATTAAAGTAAGTCCAAAACTGCCATACTAAGTCCCATTCCTGTGCCTCAGATGACATCATAACGCTACATCCTTTACTTGTTTCCTTTTCAAGAAATCTGAGTTTAACACCTTCAGCCAATGCATTATCTAAAGATTTTATACTCCTACACACAGATTTACAGCTCTGGCTTTGCAGAGACACAAATGACAGCTTCTTTGATTCAAGGCAAAAACCTTAGCTGAAGTGAAGAAATAACAAATGTTGATAAAACTCACTGGTGATATGAAAAGCACTTCACCACGTGTAAGAGCATTAAATGCAAATTCTATGCCTGAGAAGCTTTTCAGCATAAAGCAATCTGACACATCAGGTTCAATGCTCCCTTCAGTCCCCGACATTGCCTACACCACAGAAGCCTTGCCGAGGCAGAAAACACACTTTTATTCATTTCTTTCCTTGCTTTCTGGCAATTTTTTACAGTAACCGAACTTGGCAAGTTTTAAATCTGTATTGTAAAACACACAAAGTCCACATACATTCTTATCTTTCAGGTGCATTAAATCATTGTCACGTCTGTTGTAATGCTGCTTCTTCTAGTAATTTGTTTTTAGGTTTGTGCGTTACAACAAATCTTGTCATGCACATGAGAAATGATCACTTGATTGATGCAGTAATTAATAAGTTGAAACCAGAAAAATATTGAAGTGATTTAAATAAACATTTCCTTGCCTCCAGTTTAAATAACTTTCATGTCTGATTTGGGCTTGCATACAAGGACCCTTTAATTCCCTCTCTATTCTGCAGCATACAGAGATTTGTTCAATGTGTCAAAGTACTTTTATCCTGCTAATGTCAATATTCAGACATTAAACACTTACGCATCCACTAAAATAAGCATGTCTTTGGGAGATGCAGCTCCCTGGATATACCTGAAATAAATAAATGGTATGAATTATACAAATTTGCATAAACATTTCTTTGTGTATGATGGAAGACACTTTGTCATCTCTAAACTCAAAGCAGCTGAAACAACAAAATCCTCCTGTTGTAGCTAGTACAAAAACAAATGTGTTGTTATTTCCTCTTTTGCTGAGTCGCCTAAGTAAATCTAAGTCTAAACCATATTAGGGTAGTCTGGACATCGGATATACTAATCAAAATTCACTGTTTTCATGTAACTGAAAAACAGGAATGCTATTTCATAGCTACAGTTCTTGATGACAGATGAATTATTACTCAGCCCAGCTTAGGCAGAAATACTTAGTCCTTTGGAAAAAAATATGCCCAACTATACCCTAGTATCAGTATGCTTTATGTCTTGAGAGGCTTACATAAAAAAGTCACGAGAAGTAATCCCACAGCTGCCCCGTCTTTTACACATCTAGTGATTTTATTGCTGGTCTAAACAACTGAGGCATATTTTAAAATATTTGCAAAAGTCTGGAAGAATGTATCAGTCTAATACTCAGGATTATAACTGATTTTGGCACAAAGTCAGAGTTTTTAACTGTCTTACACCTATTTAATTGTTATCATCCTAAGAAAAGTCTATGTAATCCAACAGTACAACAACTGTAGTGGACATTCCATAACAAGGAGTATAATTGGAAATTTTTTTATTTAGAAAAACTAAGAAGTTTTAAAAAGAAAATAATATCAGATATTATTTTCTTTTTTATCTAAACATATCTGTTTAGATATTAACAATATCTAAAAGTAAGTACCATTAAAAACATACAGAAAAAAAGATTTTTACAGTAATACCTAGAAGGTAAGTGATGTATATGTATATCTATTAAACCTTTTAAAAAATGCTTACCATGGTCTTCTGCGTACATCATACAGATCTATTTTGTTAGGAGTTCGACTTTTATCTACCCATGGGGAAGCTAAAAAAGAAAAGAAAAATTGTATGGAAGAATATAAAACTTTATCTCAAGTATTTTAATTACAGCAATGTAATGAATCAGTATCACAGACTTTGCACTGTATAAACATCAACATTTCATATGGATAAAAAAAGAGTCTGTATTTGTGTAATAGGTTGTTGAAATGATGTATTGACACCCTTATACATATTACCATATAATACAATGCAATAAAACTACACATATGTATATGTATATCTATATCTATATGTATATGTGTATGTGTATGTATATGTATATATATATGTATATATACGGCCAAGTGTGTTGAAGAAACAGGCACTGACTATAATTGACCACTGATTTCAATGGAACCAAAAATTCAACCAAAACACTACAGATAATGAAACAACTTTTTAAACAACTTACTCAGTTAAAAAAAAAAGTTAATTGTTGCTGGATATAATAATGGTATCTCAGTTATGAGCCTAAATAATTGGACACTGACTCAAGAGCTTTACCTAAAAATGAATATTAGAAAAGTATCATGAAAGTAGCATACTCTCTGAAAAAAAAAAAAAAACCACAGATGTAAATATTTATATCTCTGTAAAGAAAATGCTAAGAATGATTACCTTTTTCAAGTGTTTAATCTAGGTCTTACCATAATTTTCAGCATGAGCACAAATTATTTCCTTACTGGAAAATAAAATGAGCCTTTCAAAACCATGTGACAGCTTAATGAACACAAATAAAAATGTGAAAAGTTACAGGGAATGAGATAATGTTCTGCAATTTGTTCTCTCACTGTATGCCAAAAGCCTTGGGGCAGCTATTCCTGACATCAATCATTTTTCTGTCTAGGAAATAAAGAAAGATATGGGCAGCTCCAGAATTCTTCTTGAAAAATCATATACCTAAGACAAAATGGAAGAATTAAATCTCCACCCATGAATAAAAGAAGCCATCAGCTTTGAGTAGCTGCCTATTTTTGATTTTACAAAATTAACCCTTTCCTAGGACACTAAACCATGAGTGAGCCTATCACTTACTGGAACCTTCAAGCTGAGTGTAACCCACGTTTAGCAGTACACATTTAGCCAGCCACAGAGAACACTGTGTAGTTTTGCACACCAGGAGAACCTCAAAATCTATACCAGTATTGTCTATGACTTCAGACTAGATCACCTGACAGGTCCTTTGGGACCTGACAGGATAAAAGTATTTGAAATTTTCAGAAAGGAGAGAATTTAATTTTTTTGAGATGGATATATGTCAAAATTCTAACTTAAGTATCATTAGTTAGACACACACAGGTTAAATTCAGCAGTATTTTATGAGCCTACAAGGTTAGCACATGCTCAATGATGGATTTTTTTGTCTCTGTCCAGGCTATTCTTTCCACAGGAATTCCATCTGAAAATCCATCTTTAAGATACGTTCCCTGAGACATTGCAAAATCTGCATGCAGTGTTCATTTAAGTTTGTATTATGAGTGGTTTAGGTAAAATAGCAAATATAAATCAAGATTTGATTGACCAAGGCTGCCATATCTTTGCCAAAACATTCAGTCTTTTCAGTGACACCCAGTAAAAAGGCTACTTTTTATTGACATTTATTGACACGTATCTTGGACAGCCTTCATAAACAGAGAATCATCTCAATTTATGATCTGGATTTATTTCAAAACAACAGAGAAAATTCAATTTACACTGGTAGTGTTACTTTATTTCACACGAAAGTTAAGTTCAACTCCTTAAGTGCATTCTGTAAAGCAAAAGGATGGTGGTTCAAAGAGAATTTGAACGCAGGGGCTGAAGAAGGGCCCTTCTAACATCATCTTCACATACTGCTGTGACAGTGAATGCTGACAGAGGTAATCATTTAGGACTGAATAAATGCTCTACAGACAGAATGGCAGAACGGCCCTTTAGCTAACATAAATTATCTACTGAAAACCATCATAGGAACATTTAGCTAGAATTCATCTGATATCACAATCTTCACATCCTACTTTAAACTACAGGGTAATTTTTCTAAGTGCTAAACTAACATTTACAGAACTATGGGTTAAGATTTTGTTTTAGCTGTGCAACAGAAGACCATGAGAAATAATTCAGCTACTTTTTTCTGCAAAATTTGAGAGCCAGAAATACATGTTAGTGTAACACCACCTGACAGATAAACACATCACATCTTGAAGGCCAACACCAGTTCTCTCAACAGAAAGCCCTTCAGAACCAGGGCCTTTAGACCAAACAGCATGTGGCAAATCTTTCAGAAACATGAAGAGGAAAAATTTATACCGACTTAAACACCTAATAGCAAAATTTGAAATACCTGAAACTTTCCCTAGTATTTCCAAAAGCACCAAACGATTGTATAACAACACTTGAGGGGTTTTTAACTGGAATAAAAATCACAACATATTTAGAAGTTCCTTTTCTTTGGTTTTGTTTTTTAAATATGGAGAGGATGCTCAAAACTTCTAGTTGAGACAGTAAAATGAAGGATGTGAAGACAATTTTTTCCAAACTGATCTACAGCAGAATTCCTTCGGTTAAACCTTGAGCTGCTAAGCCTTGGACTCAGCTCTACCACAGCTTTTCAGTAATAGCCTGGATTGCAGTGAGGCCCAAACTGTCTCTTTTTGGCTACATCTATGTCTATCTTTGGCTACATCTATATTAGCAGGTTAAAAAGAAAAATGGAAAAGAAGCCATTCACGAGAACTAGGCTGAAAACTACAATAACAGCACAATTACACACAAAATAAACTGAGCAGAAGCTACTCAGCACACTACTTACAGCCTATCTGGTCCTCCTGGAAATTATGAGTGAGATTGTGAATGGTAACACATTCTTGTTTACAACACAGTCTTGTAGTAGACACAGTGGTGAACACAACAACTAAATTCTATTTTTGCTCATTAGCATGGCTCTTGCAGTACACACACAGTCCTGGAATGACTGTCAGCAGCTTCAGGGTGATCTGGAGAAGGTCTTTAAAAACACTATTTAATACCATGCTGTTAAACCACTGTTTCCTGTGCCACGTGTCAATAAGTTTTATTTTCCTACTAATTATTTTCTTTCCAGAAAAATATAACGAGCTTCTACATGCTTAGGTTTCCATGACTGCATGATTTATCATAGGATATTAATGGCTGCTGGATCATACACTAATTAAGATATATAATGTATGATGAGAAAACTTGTTCTATTGATATTTCTGATGGTTTCTACAACAATTTACATAATCTAGTAGAAAGTCTCTGCAAGGCTCCGGCTCTGTATAACATAAATCAGGACTCAGCCCTTAGTTTCTGAAATTTCATTCACACCAAAGAAGTGCTGAACTCCCTCTTCAACTCAAGAATTAATATGACTAAATTACCCATTCATCCTGGTCTCTATCTGGAATAACACTTTTAATTTTAGATGGCTTTGAATGGCTTGAAATGTATTCACTGGTTTTAGTAACATTCTAAGTATTTATGGATATTATTAAAATTGTCTTTAATAAGAAACTGAAATTGTCTTACAATATTTGAACTCCAGTGATCAATTTTAACTTATCCTGATTTAATACTTTTAAAACAGCCTTTTTAAAAGATGATATATATAATAATACTTTCTATGCAAAAAATAAGCAAGTATGCATTTATAATTATGCAGGAAATAATTAGAAAGGATGGAGACCAATGAAAGAGATGTGTTGTTTTTTTGGTCCATATACAGAGAACACTATAAAGCCATTTGAGGAAACTGGTTTATATCTTACTGACAAAAGCTATTATGTGGTCTAAAATAAAAGCAAAATGAAAAACACAAAAAATATGATTACACTTTTCCCTCAAAAACTTAAATTGATCAAGTATTTTGAGATTTACAGTTTTGTTTCTATAATCTGTTGTTTAATGCATTTTTACAAGGCGGTTTGGAACCCGGTTCACCAATATCTTCAAGAAATCAGCCTCACCACAGTTTATTGTTACATGTGACTATCTTTAAACTATGTCAGCACTGCACAGTTCTCTGGTGCATACATTAGGCTTCACTCATGTTCCTTTTTGATGATTTTCCTGTTTGGCATGTGGACAGATTTGATACTTTATAAACTATTTATGGTTTGATATCCCTCCCACTTCTGTTTGCATTATTGGGATACAGGACTGGATACATTTCAAGCAAGAGTAAGCCATGCTTTTCTATTATTTCTGCCCATTTAGAGTAGAAATCCTCAGATTTGCTGATTACAAGCAGAACCAATTAATGGCCTATAGAGACTGTCACAGGGTAGAGCTTAAATGAAAATATTTGTTAGGAAAGGCAGACCTTGGCTAGAACCTCCCATTCTGAATCCATGAGATGATTCCAGAGGCATAGGTGAGTGCCATGAGGGAAACTCTCATGAAAGTTCTGCCCTGTTCTACTGGTTAGGTATCCATGTGCAAGGAACAGAGAGGCAGAGATGAGTTATTAACAGTTTTACATCCCTTTACATTATTAACACATTTGAGAAAAGAGGCTAAAAGCTGATAATAAGATAGGTAACAAATACTAATTATCAAATCCCAGATTGCCATCTTTTTATTTTGACTCAAACTCCAAATTTTATCTTGAGATCTCTCAAATTAACATTCATGTGGATATTCAAAACAATCACAACCACGGACCATTCAATTCCCTGAGCCAGATTCAGCAAAGTCTTTCTCAGATGGAGCAAAGGTACAAGGTACAGCATATACTTTGCTGATATTTCATAATTCTTATAGTGAACTTATGTGAAAGAACCCGATTTGAGATATGTGATAGCCCAGACTATTTGAGAAATGTGATACTCCTTAATTTTCTACTTAGAAAGAAGTCAGTGGAATTTCAATGTAGCAGCAGCACTTTTGTAGAATTCCTTAGCTGTTTTTCAGTAAAAGGTGAGACCAGGTAACTAAAAATAAGAAACAGCCATAACCTTAAAAGCCCCTAACATTAATAATCATAAAGTGTTTTCAACTGTTATAATTAGTATTCAGGATATCTGTATCATAATGATAACTTGGATTAATTCTGGTTAGTACCATCTCCTCCCAAGACAGAGATTGCTACTGACCAACTCTGTGCTACCACACCAGATGTCCAATCAGGACTGAATGCACCCATTTCCTCGTGATTTTCTTCTCCTAGTGACTGAAAATTGACAAGACATTAGAATGTGTTCAGGTAAAATCCAGCTAAGATAGACAGGTCTGTGCAATATCTCCTGTAACTTTCACAACATCATCACAATACAGAAAAGAAAGGACAATAAGCTTGTGGCTTTTTAGAATGTATTACCCATGTGGTAATGGGTAATTATGTTATGGGCAATACTGCACTCAGTTTTATCACTAATCAGTTAAGCAAAGATTTGATATGGGAATAGTCCATACACAAACAAATCTATTGATTTTTGGTCCCTATGTACCAAAAAACCCAAAAGTGATTAGAATGTGCAATACATACTGCAGTCTGTCACTTTAAATGAATCTCTTTCTGTTATCTTATTTTAGAGGCAAACATTTCTCTTTCTGCATGTGTAAACTGAATTTTCTCCTAAATGTGTTGCTTGCCTTGTTTCACCTGAACTAGCGACCACGTCCCCAAAGAGAGCTGGAGTATCAGAGCTTGCGAAGAAGAAGCAACAAGGTGTTTTGTTGGGTCTGTTGTGGTTTTTATCCTATAAAAGTAAATTCTGGAGATTTAAATCTGTATCATAAAGACACAAAGATGGCATGAATTTCAGCACGAAGGCATGGTGAGCTGTGGTATGTAATTTCATTATCTCACTAGAAATAGCAGGTTATCCTGTAACTCGGTGGATGTGCCTGTGTAACGGCAAAATTCAGCACATGAGCTTTGAAAAACGAGCCATAACGGAACTTACTGTAAGATTTTTCATATCATGAAATGAGGCTGTAGTGAGGTGGGTGTCAATCTCTTCTCTCAACTAACAAGGGACCAAGATGAGAGGAAACAGCCTCAAGTTGTGCCAGGGGAGATTTAGATGGGATATTAGTAAAAATTTCTTCCCAGAAAGGGTTGTGAAGCATTGATACACACAGTGCAGGGAAGGGGCAGTCACCATCCCTGGAAGTTAAAAAAACGTGTGGATGTGGCATTTGAGGACACGGTTTAGGGGTAAACGTGGTGGTGGTGCTGGGTTGATGGCTACACTTGATGACCTTAATTAAAGGTATTTTCTACCAACATTTCTATGATGAGTACGGTTAGATCCAATTCATGTCAGTTCCTGTTCCTTCCCCCCAGATTTCAAAGGAAAAAAGAAAAAAAAAAGTGAACACTCAAAGAGGCTTATTTCTATGAAAAAGTAGAAGTATCCGGCTCACACACACTGATTGCACTAATTGATAATTTATAAGCTGCATTACTAGGAAAGTGTTTGTGGTTTTACTTTGTTTGTCTACTTTGAAGGCTCTTTTAAATGTTGAGATGATAACAGGAACTAACAGCTATAAAATATAAAACCTTTTGCAAAAAAAAAGTGACATTCTCAGTTTTTCAAGGCTTTTGATTCATTTTCTATGGATTTTTAAAGGCTTTCGAGTCTCTTAGTATCTGCTTCAGTAATTACTTTCTCTGGAGAGTTCAATATCATGGCCACAACACTATTGCTTGCCATTAATTGTTAACACAAGAGCAGCTGTGCACAGCAAGTTCTTCATTTTGAGAGATACCATTTTATTTTATTAGAAATTGATTTTTAAAGCTCTTCTATTATTCATTTGTCTAAGCAGGGAATGCTCTAGTAGCTAAGTGAAACTTGATTCGCTAACATCTGGAAACAGGTTAAGGGTATTTTTTTTGTTGATGATGTTGTTTTTTGGTTGGTTGTTTGTTTTTTTTTAATGAAGGATAAGAGATAATCCTTATTCAGATAGCTCTGTTCCATCCATATTTTTAATCCAAAATTTTGAATACTTTAGGGACAGGATTATTTTTTCTGGAAAATCATCACTGAAGTGCTTCTTTCTTTATCTGTGAGTTTTTCTATTTAATACCTCATAAGCTCAAATTCCATAGGAATATCCTAGTAAAATACTGGCATAAGCAATGCAAAGACTTTTTTTTTCTAATTAATTACCATTTCCGTCATATTATACCTACTTTTTATATAGATAAACAAAGGAAGACTAAGTAGAAGGCAAGTCTACAGTAAAGAAGGGGAAGAATGCAAGAGTTCTTTTCACTGTACTCTGTCCACTGTACTCTTCAGTACTGGTATTACAAACATCCAGAGGGGATTACCAGACCTGCTGATATTTAAACTGAATTTAAGTATGAGTTAATGAACATGAGTGCACACTCAATACTAAAAAAAGAGTTGCTATGCATACTCCTGGCTTGAATACCTAACCTTCAGAGGATCACTGAAGAAGCCATTTTATCTCTCTATACCTGTTTCTTGTATCTGCAAAATGAGGACAAAGTGATGTTTTTATTAGTTTTTTAACCAGAAGTGTTTTGCAGATGAAAACTTGTGGTTTATATGCCATGCAGCATACATATGACATGCAGCACAGCACAAAATAATCCAGGTGTCTCCTGAAACAAAAGTGGAGAACTTTGTAGTATGTAAGAAAGAAAAAAGCATTCAGTGCTGTTCATTGGGAAAAGCTGCCAGCACATGTTGTCCCTTCAGTCACACTGTGGGGCTGTCTGAAGCATTCCAATAAAACTCTGACTCATCCTGTTTAATAACACAGACACATCTTTAAGCTCATGTATACAAAACATGTGTATACATGATTAAGACATGATCAGATATACATAAAGTAAGAATTCTCTAATACAAGCAAGGTCAAGCGAAGAGGACAAGTATGTGTGTCTAAGTTATGGGGTAAAAGAAGGGTGTGGAGCTGCAGGTTGGACTCTGCTTTCTCCTCTATGAACAAACCCCCAACAAAAAGACTCCACAAAGACAACAGAGAGAAGTCACAGATCTATGCAGAAGCTTGGGAGACTGGAACACATACCTTTTGCCAGAAATACCATATTGTGAACACAAGTTTTCACCTGAACTTCCCATAGGCCCTTGTTAAATTTCCAGGTAGAATTGGGAAGATTTGTAACAGGATAGTATTTCTTTCTCAGTTTTATTTTTGTTATGAATTGAATCAACTTTTTGGATCTTGGCCAAGTGTGGCACATTTCCACCTTCAGACCTTTAGTCACTGCAGACCAAATAGTGTCTCACTGAGCCTAGATTTCCTCATAAAAGATGCTGAATCTACTCATGCACCACCATGCCTCTGTTATGGATATTTGTAACTCACTAGCTGAAACGTGAAACTATCAGTACTATCAGGCTCCCTATCAGTATTACTCTTTCTATTATAACCCTTGGGAAAATTATTATTTAGTGTACTTCCTCGAGAGAGCTGAGTCCGTGTTTCTGATCAAACAGTTTTTTACTCAACATTCATCTAAATCAGGACTGTTTTCATTTGAGTAATCCTATGCAATCAATTTTTCTTAAGTAGATTTGTTACTCTAACTAGAAAGCCTCCTGTATTATATTTAACTGCAAATAAATGTCTGCTGTCTGCAGTCAAACAAAACAAAACAAGACAAAACAAAAAAAACCAACCAAAGAAAAAAACCCAACAAAATGGACAAAGAGAGAGGTGGTATCTGGTAAAAAGTACATAAATACAAAGTTGTTTTTAAAGTTTGTTTAATTAGTAATTGCTACAGTGAAAATAATATGCTTCCCATTGCAGTATTTTAATGAAACATTGATTAACAATTATAATTCTAATTATGTCTATAATTAAAAAGAATTTCATGATTAAAAGAGGAACTGGCTACTTTATACTTACACTTCCAAGTAGTCCACTAAAAAAAAATATATTAAATTGTTCTTTTAGATAGCTGCTTTCTAAAACCTAGTATTCAAATTACCTGGATAGATGCCTCACAACATGTAAGTAACTTAATATCTGTCAAATCATATTAAACTACTTTAATTAAATTAATTTATTTTTGAGCAGCAGATTTGTCCAGTGCTCTGTGGTTAATTATAAATTAAATCTGAAACCTGATCTATATTAAAATACATTTCTGTCTACACAGCGCCAACAAAATCCTACGTGTACAAGCCCACAGGTAATGGATTCAATATTTATAAAATAAAAGTTTCAATTGGATTGGAATGAATTGCTAATTTCAATGATCTTGATAAAACACTGCCAGATTACTGCTTTTATTTTGAATCAAAAACTACTGAAACCCTCTGTCTGGACTAGAATTAGTCTAGTGTCATCTTAAAGTCACATCTTAAAAGCCAATACAGGGTTCTGGAGTTAGACTTATAAAGTCAAATAATTAGGCAGGTAGATGTACATCTACTACTACTAAGGAGAAAGCGATTCAACATTTGCAATAATTTGTGCTCTCTTGCTCTATCACAGAGAATGATGAACTTAGTGACTTAAATTTGAACTTAGTGACTCATAGTATTACGTAAGAAACTCCTCTGGTTTTGTTTACTGTTTTCATAATTCTGAATTTCAGTCATGTTTGCATAAAATAATCAAACAAAATATATTTCAGTTTCCCTTCACAGCACTTTTGAAAACTAGGTCTTACTCTTGAGTTATACATTAATGATGGAAAACTGTTTGCTTGAAGGAAAAAGGCTGGAAATTTCTATTAT